>CM049413.1:29675000-30044850 GCA_026929865.2 Hyperoplus lanceolatus | reverse complement strand
TTTGGCTGTCTGAAGTTGGTTTCATTCACAAATCACAAGCAAAAAAAAGTAAATCAGTAATGGGGAAAGATGTTCATATTACTGCTGAACTGGTTGCTGAGTCAGTGGAGGGTAGTAGTGCAACGGATCACGGGTTACATGTGGTCTGTACTGATCAACCCTCATGGTTCGGGACGCACGTGAACCGCACGGTTAGGTGAATATGCGAAAAAGAAAAGAAAAAAAAGAAGCCGGCAGTGTGTTCATGTGATCGCCGATTGTGTTTGAGTTTGTGGCGATTGGAGCGCAAAATCTAGAACTACTGTAGGCTACTGAAGAAAAATCACATCAATTTGTGATTAGTAACAATATTTATTAATTTAGGCTATATTTGGCTGCTCCACCTTAAGTCAGCTCAGCCTGAGGCCTGTTGCACAAAACCAAGATAAGGGATTAACCTAGGATATTTCCGTTATCCTGGCTTGCATTAGCCATAATCCGGTTGCACAAAAGCGGAGGGACATAAATTACCATGGAGATTTATCCTTTACGTTTAGCCTGGTCCTGACCAGGCTAACTGTGAAGGATAAACTTATTTTGTTGCCTGGTTTGTTCAGTCAGCTGTCACTCCGATCTGAAATCAAGTTGTTGAAACTGTTATTCCATGATCTTCTGTGTATTGCAAGAACCACATAAAATACTGCATAGTCATTTAGTTGAATAGTTATCCTTTTTTTATTCAACCCGAACCATTTATAATTGAATAAATTATAATTAGATTAAGATAAAATAATATAACAAACTTGACAAAGCAGGCCATTTTCATCCTGGATTGGCGTTTGTGCAACCAATTAATCCAAATTGCCCAGGCTAGACTTTGTCAAGGCTGGCTTTATCGATCATCCTGGATATCTGAATTCTACTTTTGTGCAACAGGCCTCAGGTCAGGATAGTTTAGTTTCAGTTTTGTTTTCATCTCAGTTTCAAACAGCTGTTTGCATCAGCTGATCGGCTTGCGACAGCGGGAGTCAGTCTGAGGCCAGTGGTGATCACTCAAAACAAAATGATAAAATAAAGCTTTCTCTTCCTCCCTCTATCTGTCTGCATATCTCTCCACTGCACACTCAGTCACTACTATCCATGCTTAAAGGAAGCAGGATTATAATCTCATTTAGCACTTTAGTTTTTGAATATTTTAAGATTCTATTTCAAATAGCCTTTGTGGACACAGGCTATTTTGTAATTCAATGTGTATTTTTGGAAAAATAAATCGCAAAGGTAATTGAAAGCAAAGTCATATTTGTCTTATCTTTGCCTTTTTTATTGTTGATGATCCGAAAATGATCCGACCCGTGTCTCAAAAAAACGTGACACGTTCTGAACCGTGGGTTTTGTGATCCTTTGCACCCCTTGTGGAGGGACACACATATTACCACACAGCTGTATCAGTATGTAAGTAACATCCATTTGGATCAAGAAGCATTCAATGCACTCCAGCACACTATATATCCATCCAAGATCCATGCAATGTTTTCTTTGCAGCATTTACAGTTAAGTTAGTTCATCTGAAAACAGTTCCAATGGCTCACATGCAATGCAGTATTGGAGTTATGATGGATGGGTGAGGTATTCAATATGCTATGGTGAGTCTATACGAGCAGCGTGCAGGCTGTATTAAGATGGGTTTAGGATCACTTCCGGGTTACAGAGCATGGAGTAAGTGCGATCGCTTTCTAGCTCCCACTAACTATTTCAGACCTAACTGATTAAACCCTATTTTCATCGATTTTTGTGCTTGTGTTGCCGGTAACACTGGCACTATTTTGGAGAAATGCCTAGAGGAAAGAAAAACACAAAAAGAGATTCGGCAGAGTCAGATATGTCCTCGGACAGCGTGGTTAGCATGGATGTTAATGCTAGCTCAATGGCTTCCATTCCGGACCTGCTTCAGCAGCATAGAGCAGCCATAGCCACTGAGTTTAAGTCATTGTTCGCCAGCATGGACACTAAGCTGGACAACATCCAGGCCGTGGTCTCAGGCCAGGGGAAACGTATAACCGATGTTTGCGGATCGCCTGGAGCAACTTGAGGCTACGTGCTCCTCACTGCAGGAAGATAACAAGTTGCTGAAATCTAAACTATTGGATTTGGAAGGGAGAAGCAGGAGACAGAATGTACGTATTGTGGGCTTACCAGAGTCACTTGAGGGCGCTCGCCCCACCGCCTTTTTCTCCGAGCTTCTCGTCGAGGTTTTTGGTAATCAAACTCTCCCTTCTTCCCAGAGCTGGACAGAGTTCACCGCACCCTGGCACCCAAACCGGGCCCGCGAGAGAGACCGCGGCCCGTCATCATACGCTTCCACCAATACCAGACTAAAGACTTGATCATGAGAGAGGCATGTAAACAGGGCGAGCTGGAATACCACGGCCACAAGCTCCGGTTCTACGAGGATTACAGCGCGGAGGTCGTGAAGCAGCGGGCTGAATACAGGGGGGTCATGGCTGAGCTTTATCAGCGCGGTCTCCGTCCCTCTCTCCTCTTCCCTGCGAGGCTTCGCATTACTCTCCAGAGCGGCGAGAGAAGGTGGTTGCGGTCCGTCTCTGAAGCATCTAACTACATATCTACATTGGGTGTGAGTCCGTAGTAAATTTGATTGCCTGCTGTGAGTATACAAATTTGGACAAATGTTCTTTTCATATCCCCAGCCAAACTCTCAGACTGATTGTACTACACACATTTTTTCCTCCCTTTTTTAAAATGAGTAAGTCAGCTGGGTGAGCGTGACATTTTTGTTGCTTGTCATTTTGATGTATTGTCTAGCTCACCTGCTTTTTTTATTTGTATCTCTATTTTAAAACGGCTGGAAAAGCGTGTCTGTTCTTTCTTTTTTTTGCCATTTGGACAGCTTGTCTAACTCACGCCTTGTTCTTTTTTTTGTATTTCGAATCTGTTGGGTGAGCACGGTATTTTTGTTTAGTGTGTTGTCATTTTGACAGTTTGCTGGATTGTTCATAGTGTTACTAGCTGTTATGGGGTGAATTGTACAAGACCTATGTGGGAAGCTAGCAAAGGTCAGAAAGTTAAATCTTGGAATGTTTGTTGTGAGACTAGTAAGGGTCTTTTGGGGTTTGCTGTTTAGAGCAATATATGTGGTGGGTTCTGGGTGGGATGGGTTGGTGTTAACTGGGGGTTTAGCTGATAAGTCATCACCTGCTGTGTTTTCAGTTATTTGTGTTTTCCTTTTTTTGTGTGTTTTTCTTTCCCTCTGTATTTTGCTACGCTTTTTCTTATCGGAGCAACTCCTTTTATTCTCACTATGACTGAGCTAGATGAAGGGCAATCTTAATTTAATTAGTTGGAATGTCAAGGGGCTAAATCACCAAGTGAAAAGGGGTAAGGTCTTAACCCACCTAAAACGGCTCAGGGCTGGAATAGTTTTCCTTCAAAAAACCCACTTACATGACTCTGACCATGGGTGATTAAGTAAATGCTGGCGTGGACAATTTTTTCATTCTAATTTCAGGGCTAAGGCTAGGGGCATAGCTATCCTTACTGATAGTAATATTGCTTTTGAGTCCTCAAACAGTATATCAGATAAAAATGGACGTTTTATTATTGTTTCAGGCAAACTTTACAATAAGTCAGTCATCTTGGCCAACGTCTACGCGCCTAACGTCGATGATGTAGAATTCTTTAAGAGATTTTTTCTCAACTCCCTGATCTCAATTCCCATTCTCTTATTCTTGGTGGGGACTTTAATTGTTATCTACACTCAACAAAAATATAAACGCAACACTTTTGTTTTTGCTCCCATTTTTCATGAGATGGACTTAAAGATCTAAAATTCATTCCAGATACACAATATTACCATTTCTCTCAAACATTGTTCACAAATCTGTCTAAATGTGTGATAGTGAGCACTTCTGCTTTGCTGAGATAATCCATCCCACCTCACAGGTGTGCCACATCAAGATGCTGATCTGACATCATGATTAGTGCACAGGTGTGCCTTAGACTGTCCACAATAAAAGGCCACCCTGAAATGTGCAGTTTTGTCTCACAGCAAAATGCCACAGATGCCACAATCATTGAGGGAGCGTGCAATTGGCATGCTGACAGCAGGAATGTCAACCAGATCTGTTGCTCGTGCATTGAATGTTCATTTCTCCACCATAAGCCGTCTCCAAAGGCGTTTCAGAGAATATGGCAGTACATCCAACCGGCCGCACAACCGCAGACCACGTGTAACCACACCAGCCCAGGACCTCCACATCCAGCAGGTTCACCTCCAAGATCGTCTGAGACCAGCCACTGAGACAGCTGCTGAAACAATTGGTTTGCGTAACCAAACAATTTCTGCACAAACAGTCGGAAACCGTCTCAGGGAAGCTCAACTGCATGTTTGTTGTCCTCATCGGGGTCTTGACCTGACTCCAGCTCGTCGCCGTAACAGACTTGAGTGGGCAAATGCTCACATTCGATGGCGTCTGGCACGTTGGAGAGGTGTTCTCTTCACGGATGAATCTCGGTTTACATTGTTCAGGGCAGATGGCAGACAGCGTGTGTGGCGTCGTGTGGGTGAGCGCTTTGCTGATGTCAATGTTGTGGATCGAGTGGCCCATGGTGGTGGTGGGGTTATGGTATGGGCAGGCATCTGTTATGGACGAAGAACACAGGTGCATTTTATTGATGGCATTTTGAATTCACAGAGATACCGTGATGAGATCCTGAGGCCCATTGTTGTGCCATACATCCATGAACATCACCTCACGTTTCAGCAAGATAATGCACGGCCCCATGTTGCAAGGATCTTTACACAATTCTTGGAAGCTGAAAATGTCCCAGTTCTTGCATGGCCAGCATACTCACCGGACATGTCACCCATTGAGCATGTTTGGGATGTGCTTGACCGGCGTATACGACAGCGTGCACCACTTCCCACTAATATCCAGCAACTTCGCACAGCCATTGAAGAGGAGTGGACCAACATTCCACAGGCCACAATTGACAATCTGATAAACTCTATGCGAAGAAGATGTGTTGCACTGCATGAGGCAAATGGTGGTCACACCAGATACTGACTGGTTCTGAGTCCCCAGACCTCCAATAAAGCAAAAAAATGCACATTTCAGAGTGGCCTTTTATTGTGGACAGTCTAAGGCACACCTGTGCACTAATCATGATGTCAGATCAGCATCTTGATGTGGCACACCTGTGAAGTGGGATGGATTATCTCAGCAAAGCAGAAGTGTTCACTATCACACATTTAGAAAGATTTGTGAACAATGTTTGAGAGAAATGGTAATATTGTGTATCTGGAATGAATTTTAGATCTTTAAGTCCATCTCATGAAAAATGGGAGAAAAAACAAAAGTGTTGCGTTTATATTTTTGTTGAGTGTAGATCCAGTCTTAGATCGCTCTTCCCCCAAACCTGCCACTCTTAGCAGATCTGCAGGTTATATCAAATCATTTCTTGCTGATTATAGCCTCTCTGATCCAGACAGGTTTTTATACCCCACAGGAAGAGAATATTCATTCTTTTCACATGTCCACCACACTTACACCCGAATTGATTATTTTTCTGTTGATAATTCATTGATGTCAGACCTAAAGCCATGCAGTTATGAAAGTATTGTGATCTCAGATCACGCTCCTCTGCTCCTTCAACTGGCTTTCTCTGACGTTGAGTATACAAGAAGGCAGTGGAGACTGGATCCATTGTTGCTCACAGATGAGAGTTTTCTTTCACACATCTCTACACATATTAAAACCTTTTTTAGTATACATAAAACACCAGATGTGTCCAATGCAAAAATTTGGGAAGCCCTGAAAGCCTATTTGAGAGGTGAAATTATATCATTTGCAGCATACAAAAATAAGTGTACAAAACAGAAACAAACTGATATTGCTGATTGCTGAACATAGACAGACAATATGCTAATTCACCTACATCTGAACTTAGGAGCATAGGTACTTTTTACGAGCATGGTGACAAGATTGGTAAACTCCAGGCCAATCAACTGCGCGGATTTAGAGCGAAGCAACTCATCCCTGGAATACGGACAGACAGTGGGTGTACAACATCAGATCAGAAATTGATAAACGAAAAGTTCAAAACATTCTATTCAAATTTGTATAGTTCTGATTGTACAGCAGACGTAACGGTGATGGAAACCTTTTTCAGTAACCTAAACATGCCTTCCCTTTCTCAAGACCTGAGACATAGCCTTGAGGCACCTATTACTCAGAAGGAAATTATTGCAGCAATAACATCTATGCAATCAGGCAAATCTCCTGGTCCAGACGGACTTCCATCTGACTTTTTTAAGAAATGTTCAGCCGAATTATCGCCTTTTTTATGTTCAGTTTTCTCAGACTCATTTGACTCAGGTAAACTCCCGCCTTCGTTCTTTCAGGCCTGTATTTCCCTGTTGTTAAAAAAGGATAAAGATCCTCTAGATTGCGCATCATACCGACCAATTTCACTATTAAATACGGATGTGAAGATATTTGCTAAAATTCTCGCCCACAGATTGGAGGATGTTCTCCCCTCTATCATATCCCCCGACCAAACTGGGTTTATAAAGGGACGCCAATCATTTTATAATATCCGCCGGCTAATGAACATTTTATATTCCCCCAGAAATATTGAATCAGAATGCCTCGCTTCTATGGATGCTGAAGAAGCATTTGATAGAGTAGAATGGAATTTAGGGCTGCAACTAACGATTATTTTGATAATCGATTAATCTGTCGATTATTTTCTCGATTAATCGATTATTAATCGATTAGTGTTTTGGGACATAAAATGTCAGAAAATGGTGAAAAATGTTGATACATTTTCCAAAGCCCATGTTGACGTCCTCAAATGTATTGTTATGTCCAAAACACAAAGATGTATCAGTTTACTGTCATAATAGGATTAAAGAAACCAGAAAATATTCAAAATGTCGATTTGTTTCTTTCTGTAAACCCCACATTAAAAGGCTCAATTTCTGTGTTTTTCAACCTTATTTCGAAGTAGCATAGCCCCTCATTAGCAGCTATAAGAACCCTGTGGGAGCAGGACATAGGTTGTGCCTTCACAGATCACGTGTGGGATTCAGTCCTGGATCGGATACACTCTACCTCCATGTGCGCCCGACATGCTCTTGTGCAATTTAAAGTAGTACATCGTATCCACATATCTAAAACTAAATTAGCTCGTATGTTCCCCGATGTAGACCCGACCTGTGATAGCTGTAAGAGCGCACCGGCATCACTCTTTCACATGTACTGGTTGTGTCCCACCTTGACTGAGTTCTGGACATCAGTTTTTCAAACAATTTCTGAAGTACTTCAGCATCAAATTAAGTCGAACCCGTTCACTGCAATTTTTGGCATTGCTCCAAATTCGGGCTTACCTAAAGTGAAGCTGAGGGTACTGGCCTTCACCTCATTACTTGCTCGTAGGGCTATCCTACTCAAGTGGAAAGATCCTGCTCCTCCTTCCCACTCACATTGGATTAGAGACATTATGGCAAGTATGAATTTAGAGAAAATACGTTACACTAATGTGACGGCCACAGGGTTGCTTTGGGGTGTTGTTACTGTGTGTGCTCTGTCTTGCAGGGAGTTGGTGGGCGGAGCTACCGCACCTGGTGTGATCAGCTCACCTGAGCAGGTTCAATCAGCAGGCTATAAAGCAGCAGCCTGACTGATTGATTGCCCCTTCCCTGGCCTGCAGCCTGCACTTTTGTTTCCGTTCTATTTGTTTGTTCACCTTATTCTTTATTAAACCTTTTATGTTTATTTAGACAATGTGTGGCCTCCCCTTTATTGTGACAACCGTTGAGCCAGGTTGTAACAAATGGGGGCTACGTCAAACTAATTTGGTAAGTTTTGGCAGTGATGTGTAAAACTTTTGGTAGTTAAACTGGTACTTGCTTCATCTAGCTTACTCTATAGGCATTATTCTTGCTTCCTGCTTTCCTACTGTGCAGACGCTTTTCTGCTTGCTCTCTCCTCCTCTTGCACTTTTTGCTTACATTCTTATTTTTCCTCGATAATACATTTAGCAGCAGCTCCTGGATACATACAAATCAAAGGGACTGTAATATATTTTTACTTTTATAGATACTGCAGGCATTTTTGGACACTTTTACGACCTTCTCACTAGAACGTGAGGGGGGGCCTAACAACAGGACAAGCCTGTGGTGACTGGAAGCGAGGCACTAAGCTAAAGCTAATTAGCAGCAAGATGCCTCCCTTATCTAACGAGGACTATCAAACACTCCTACAGAGGATTACAGCACTGGAAACAAAAATTAATCGTATAGAAATGAACATTGAAGTGAATGGACTATGTGGGAACGACAACACTCTACCAGTGACTTTAAACAGTGGACAAGATCGAGCTAACGCACAGCTAACTAGCACCGACAAGGCTATGAAGAAACAAAAGGGCCGTGTCCAGGTTAGCGATAACCCTCCCTGGAATCGTCTTGGTGGAAGGCCAAAGAGATAGGAAAAGGGAGGACGGATAACCGGCAGGGCCGAGCACCATGAGATGACTGATCTGGATGGCTGGCCTGCGTTATCACTCAGGCACGGTGCCTCCTCAACCCCCGCGCCTCGGAGGCCGCAGCAATGGATTACTGCAAGGGGGAGAGGCAACAACAACAAACTTCCACAGCAAACAAGTGTGCAAGTGTCGAACCGGTTTACTCCACTGATGCAAGTCCCTGGATTTCCCTCTGATGACCAAGATAGTATAGCGCCTTCACACAACAAGGTAAGGCCCAAAAGCCAAGAGCCACAGAGGGAGCTAACAACCGGGCTAAACAAGCTAACGACCGAGCCTGCAAATCTGATTGCTGGAGACTTTTCTGTTAGAGATATGAAAAGCATGTTTAGTGTTGATACCAAAGTACTCTGCTTTCCCAATGATATGGTGTCTGACCTAGAAGAGAGAATCCTGGAAATTGCAGCTGCACACACAACTGTAAAGAACATCATTCTGCACATCGGGTCAAATGATGTTGTAAGACAAGAGTCTGAAATGTTGAAACAGGACTTTAAGAATCTCCTGAACACGGTCAGCTCACTGAATGCTGAGGTATTTATCAGTGGTCCTCTGCCACCAATCAGAAGAGGACCTGAGCGATTCACTAGACTGTTAGCACTGAACACATGGCTTTCAACTGCGTGCCCTGACCACTCAGTGCATTTTATTGACAATTTTAATATTTTCTGGAACCGCAAACAGCTTTTTAAGACAGATGGACTTTGTCTAAATAAGGCTGGAGTCAAACTATTCACATCCAACGTGATGTACGTCCTACGTCACCAATCTGTTCGTGCCAAGGACAAGGCCCAGGAGGAGAAGATAACACAGCGTAGCAGCAGCGCCGAAGGACAACTGCCGGCCCCAGATGACAGCTCAGACCAGGAGACATATCAGGGCAGAGAGGAGGGGGCCCCACCCATCCCCGTCTCCCCTGGATCCCGCAGGTCATCTCCAAACCGACCTCTCTCTCCTCGTTTCTCTCCTACAACCACCCTTTCTCCATCCTCTCCTGATCTGGGATTTAAAGAAATCATATGTACCCCCAGCAGTCAACGTCCCCCTCAACTCGCCAATCTAAGCCACAGTGCCCGGCACTTCACCCGTCCACGCACATTCCCTCCGATCACACCGCGATGTTATCATCATCAGGCTAGAGAGACTGATGATGTCAGCACTTGCTGATATGTGCCGGGCCTCGGCTACATAGTTAACGCCTACGACTCACAGGATAAGCTGGGGCCCTGTTTCTCAAAGTGTATCTCAAGTAACAGGAAACTCTTAAATCCTGTAAATGTATCAAATCTGATAAGCATTCCTCTTCAGCCACAGTGTGCTGAAATACATCGGGCAGACAATGCTTCGAACACACTAAATTTAGCTTCATTAAACATCAGATCCTTGGCAGGTAAAACATTTTTAATTAATGATCTTATTACTAGGCACAATCTTAATTTTATGTTTTTAACTGAAACTTGGTTAGACCAAGATAACAGCTCAGCTGTTCTCATAGAGTCCGCCCCCGCAAATTACAATTTTGTGAGTGAATCCAGAGTGCATAAAAAAGGAGGGGGGGTTGCTATTCTGTTTAAAGAATCTCTACAATGCAAAAAGATGTCTTATGGAAATTTGTATTCATTTGAGTATGTGGCTCTACAGTTAAATTCAGCCTCTAGAGCTATTTTCATCAATATCTACCGGCCACCACAATACAATGCAAGCTTTTTTGATGAACTTACTGAACTGCTGTCTGCAATATGTACTGAGTTTGACTGTGTATTAATCGTCGGAGATTTCAATATTCATACTGACAAACCAGAGGACAGATGTGCGAAAGAACTGTGCTGTGTCCTTGACAACTTTGGACTAAATCAGCATGTTGACAAACCAACTCATAACAAATGGCACACGCTGGACCTTATCATTTCCAGAGGAATGAACATTTCAGACATAATAGTGGCAGATATGGGTCCCCTCACGGACCATTCCTGTTTATTTTTTGAGAGTAAAATGTCTGTGCACACAACTGATCAATCAAAAGTAATCAAAAAGCGGTATATTACAGAAAATACCAGTGAAACATTCATTCAAGCATTTCCTTCGATACCACCCCTCCCCTGTAACTCAGTTAAGGAGCTCTTAGACAACTTTAACGGCAAACTTACAAGTGTTATAGATGCTATTGCGCCCACTAAGATGAAGGTTGTCTCTGGTAAGAAAAGATCTCCTTGGAGAAATGCCCCGCAGGTCAGAATAGAAAGAAGAGAGTGCCGTAAAGCAGAACGCAGGTGGCGAAAAACAAATTTCCAGGTTCATTATGACATCTTCAAAGAGAAACTGTGCACGTTTAACTCAGAACTGAGAAATGCAAGGCATTCTTTCTTTTCTGACATCATCACCAAAAACAACAACAATGCACGTGCCCTGTTTGCTACTGTCGACAGATTAACAAACCCTCCTGTGCCAGTAGCGTCTGAGCATCTTTCCACGAGGGCCTGCAATGAATTTGCCTCCTTCTTTACTGAGAAAATTCACAAAATTAGACAAGCTGTCACTGCATCAATACCAAGACATATGTGCAATACATTCAACATATGTGTTCCCTCTTAAAATCAATTCAAATGCAAAGACAGAATTTTATCTTATAAACCACAAAAACCTGGAGGACATTATACAACACCTGAACTCATCCTGTTGCCTTGACATTCTTCCCACAGGCTTCTTTAAAACTGTTTTTAGCTGTATGGCCTCAGATGTTCTACAAATTGTCAACATGTCCCTTCAGACAGGTGTATTCCCACAGGCCCTGAAAACAGCAGTCATCAAGCCACTCCTAAAAAAGAACAATCTAGATACATCACTCACAAAATTATAGGCCCATATCTAACCTACCATTTTTAAGTAAAATCATTGAAAAAGCTGTTTATCAACAGCTAAATAACTACTTAGCAATGAATAACTGCTTTGATGTCTTCCGGTCAGGATTTCGACAACACCACAGCACTGAGACTGCTCTGGTTAAGGTCCTCAATGACATCCACTTAAACACAGACAGTGGCAAAAGTTCTGTCTTAGTTTTACAGGATCTCAGTGCCGCTTTTGACACAGTTGACCACAGCATATTACTAGATCGACTAGCAAACTGGGTTGGACTTTCTGGAACTGTACTAAGCTGGTTTGAATCCTACTTAAAGGATAGAGACTACTATGTGTCAATAGGCAATTTCACATCTGAGCGGACAAATATTGAATGCGGGGTCCCCCAAGGTTCCATTCTTGGCCCTCTTCTATTTAACATCTACATGCTCCCACTAGCTCAGATTATGAATAAGAACAAATTATGCTACCATAATTATGCAGACGACACACAAATTTACATAACCATATCACCAGGAGACTACAGTCCGATACAGGCACTGAGTAAGTGCATTGAACAAATCAATGATTGGATGTGCCAAAATTTCCTTCAATTAAACAACGATAAAACTGAAGTAATTGTCTTTGGTGCCAAAGATGAACAATTAAAAGTCATCTTATAAAGTCAGTTTATAAACCTTGCATAGTGGAGGAAATCAGTCTGGGCAATAATTGAAGGGACTTATTAGTCTTAGGGTTAAAGGTGCTCAGTACTGGTTTTTGGGGAGTCTTTGGTAATCAGTTAATTTGTGCACTAGTTAGTATATTTTGTAGTATGATAGTATGATGGTTTCACCAGGGGGGAGTCTCACCTTTGATCAACAAAAGGAACTGATGTTAATACAAATGGAACATGAAAAAATGAGGATAGATCTTGAAAAGACAAAATTAGATAAGGAATTGGCTCTTGAACGTACAAAAATGGATGCAGAGCAAATGAGACAGTCTTTGGAAAAGGAAAAATTTATGTTGCAGCAGTCTTTGGAAAAGGAAAAATTGGGGTTGCAAAAGTACCGGTTAGAGCTTATTGAAGCGGGTATGATTGTGGGTAATGCTGAGGGTTCAGGAGGGCCTGGAGAACCTGCTACAGCAGAGGTAAAAGGGTTTGATGTGGTTCGTAATTTGCGTCTGTTACCAAAGTTCGATGAGAAGCCGATATGAGAGGTTGGCCTGAAACTGACTGGGTTGTGATGTTACAATCAGTGTTCACTGGAGAAGCCCAGGAAGCTTATTCCGCTCTTAGTGCAGTGGATTGTCAGACTTATTCCAATGTAAAAGACGCAGTTCTTAGAGCATGCGAGTTAGTGCCAGATGCCTACAGGCAACGCTTCAGGTCCTGGGAAAAGGCTGACAAACAGACAAATGTGGAATTTGCAAGAGAGTTGTCCAAACATTTCAATAGATGGTGTTCAGCTTTGGGAGTAATTAATTTCAAAGATCTCTGTGATCTTATTGTATTGGAACAGTTCAGAGAGTGTATTCCACCTGAAGTCGCCACTCATATTGATGAGCGTGGAGTGAAAACTGTCCATGAAGCAGCAATTCTGGCAGACAAATACATTCTGGCTCGAAAAGGAAAGTTGGGGAGGAGCCGTGGTCCAGACGTGCATACTAAAAATATTGGTCGCCCTGCTAAAATGTTGTGGTCAGAGTCTGCAAAGCCGAACCGTAGTTCACGTCCAGGTGGCTTTGATGAAGTTTGTAATTACTGCCATGAGAGAGGACACTGGAAAGCGGATTGCACTTATCTGAAGAGCAGGTTTACCAGAGGAGGCAATACGTTTACTAAACCAGCTGCCCTAAGTGTTCCAGTTAGGAACCTTCCAGTTGTTTCTAAGACAGTTTTAGGTGAAGGTAAAACTGTAGATGGGAATTTTTCTGGCTTTGGATTATTTGTCTCGGATGGATTTGTATCTGTGTCTGGTAGTCAAAATAAAGTGCTGGTAAAAATTCTACGAGATACAGGAGCAAAGGACTCGTTCATATTATCTTCTGTTCTGAATTTTTCTCAGGATAGTGACACAGGTCTGCTAGTGCAGGGAATGGGTTTAAAAACTCTGAGTGTTCCTTTGCACAAAGTCAGTTTAGCTTGTGGCCTTGTAAATGGTGATGTCCACCTCGGGGTTCGTCCTGCTTTGCCAATCATTGGAGTCCATGTTATTCTTGGGAATGATTTAGCTGGCAATCATGGCTGGGTTGATGGTGCCCCACCTGATGCATATACACCGTTGCTGGATTACACAACTGATGGTAAAATTGAATGCCCTGAGGTCTTTACCGCTTGTGCTGTGACACGAGCAATGGCAGCAAAAGACTCAGCAACGCAAGATTTTGCATTTGACCATGAAGAATGGGATTGTGTGAGGGATTTCCATGTGCCTGATTCTCTGTCTATCTCCCAACAGGAACTTATCACTGAGCAACAAGCGGATGCCTCGTTGAGAGAACTGTTTGATCAAGTGCGGCCTAGCGTTGATGCTCAGAGTGCAGCTAGTGGGTACTTCCTGCAGAATGAGGTATTGGTCCGTAAGTGGGTCCCACAGGGTTTGGATTGTGTCGGTGATCCAGTTTACCAAGTTGTAGTCCCAATGAAGTATCGAAATAAAGTGATGCATGACCAGACTGGGCATCTGGGGGTTAAGAAAACATACTGTCACATTTTGCGGTATTTTTTTTGGCCTCGTCTTAAGCGTGATGTGGCAGTTTACATCAAGAGCTGTCATACTTGTCAACTTACAGGTAAACCAAATCAGACTATAAAGCCTGCCCCACTCTCTCCAATCCCTGCAGTAGATAGCCCATTTGAATACATAATAATTGACTGTGTTGGACCTTTACCAAGGTCAAAATTTGGTTCAGAGTATTTGTTAACTGTCATGTGTCAGGTGACACGCCATCCTGCCGCCTACCCGTTGCGTACAATTACAGCTAAATCTGTAGTTAAGGCTTTAACTCAGTTCATCTCAATATTCGGCATACCAAAGATTATCCAGAGCGATCAAGGGTCAAATTTTTCTTCAAATTTGTTTTCCCAAGTTCTAAAGCAACTGAATATCAAACATAGTCAAGCGTCTGCATATCATGCACTAAGCCAAGGAGCTTTAGAACGCTTTCATCAAACTCTGAAGTCTTTATTGCGAGCATATTGTACAGAGATGCAGGGGGACTGGGAGGAAGGTCTGCCATGGTTGCTTTTAGCAGCAAGGGAGGTGTGTCAGGAAAGTACTGGGTTCAGTCCAAATGATTTAGTCTTTGGTCACAGAGTACGTGGTCCTTTGGCAGTGCTTCGAGATGAGTGGTACACAGAGGAACCTCCGTCCAATTTGAGAGAGTATGTAAACGGGTTCAGACACCGGCTTTATATGGCTGGCCATTTGGCAAAACAAAACTTGGAAAAATCACAGGGGAGGATGAAGCATTTGTATGATCGACGGTCTGAGAGACGACAGTATAGTGAGGGTGACCAAGTGTTGGCTTTGCTACCAATTGTGGGGTCACCATTCCAAGCTAAATTTATGGGCCCATATACTGTAGAACGTCAGCTCTCTGAGCTTAACTATTTAATTTCCACTCCAGATCGTAGGAAAAGAAACCAACTTTGTCACATAAATCTGCTGAAACCATACTATGGTCGGGAATGTCCCCAGAATGAATCTGAGGTTTCACACACTCCTTCTGAAGTACGCCCAGTTTTGTCTGCTGGTATAGTGTTTGCAGTCAGTTTTTGGTGGGGGGGAAGATGTGGCAGTGCCAGATGATTCTGTACTGCATGGTCGTCTGAAGAACTCTGAATGTCTAAAGAATATGGATGGCTCGTTGTCTCATTTGTCTGTTGAGCAGCAAACTGAGTTAGCGGAACTGATTGCAAGCTATCCAGGTTTATTTGGAGACACGCCATCTAAGACCAATCTGATAGAGCATGATATTGACGTTGGCGACGCCAAGCCCATCCAGCAGAGGTTTTACAGAGTCTCTGAAGAGAAGAGGAAAATACTCGACCGTGAGGTAACCTACATGTTGGATAATCAAATTGCAGTACCATCCACTTCCAGTTGGGCATCTCCATGCTTGTTAGTTGAGAAATCCGATAAATCACCTCGATGTTGCACAGATTATCGTAAAGTTAATACAGTGACCAAATCGGATTCCTTTCCACTTCCTCGGATTGAGGATTGTATTGACCAGGTTGGTGCAGCGAAGTTTGTGAGCAAATTTGATTTGTTAAAAGGTTACTGGCAGGTTCCATTAACTCCAAGAGCTCAAGAAATTTCTGCCTTTATTACACCGTCTGGCTTATTCGCGTATACTGTTATGGGTTTTGGTTTGCGCAACGCACCAGCTACATTTCAACGTTTAATGAATATGGTTGTCAACCGACTTGAAGGTTGTGCGGTATATTTGGGACGATGTCGTGATTTATAGTAACACCTGGGAGGATCATCTGAGCCGCATTCGGGCTTTATTTGAAAGACTTGCTGATGCAAATTTGACAGTAAACTTGGCTAAATGTGAGTTTGCAAAAGCTACGGTAACATATCTGGGTAAAGTGGTGGGCCAAGGCCATGTGCGTCCAGTGCATGCAAAGGTATCTGCGGTTGAGGAGTTTCCGGTTCCCACGACGAAAAAAGAACTAATGAGGTTTCTAGGGTTGGTTGGTTATTACCGCTGTTTTTGCCGTAACTTCTCAACCGTGGTGGCCTCTCTGACTGACTTGCTGAAGACGAAGTCCAAATACATCTGGTCCACCTCATGTCAGAAAGCCTTCACTGATGTTAAAACTTTGCTATGCTCTGCTCCAGTCCTTCTAGCTCCCCGACTCGATCAGCCATTCATACTGCATGTTGATGCCAGCCAGGTGGGAGCTGGTGCCGTACTCCTCCAGGCTGATGGCAAAGGTATCGAACATCCTGTTAGCTTCTATTCTAAGAAGTTTAATACTTACCAACTGAACTACTCAGTCATTGAAAAAGAAGCTCTGGCATTGGTTTTGGCGCTGCAACATTTCAATGTGTATCTGGATTCTGGAATGCCAATTGTTGTACTAATAGATCATAACCCGCTAACCTTCTTGAACTCTCTGCAGAACCCCAATCAGAGGCTAATGAGATGGGCTCTGTTGTTGCAACCGTACAACTTAGATATCCGTCATATTAAGGGCACTCTTAACATCATGGCGGATGCTTTGTCACGTGCGCCTTTGTAACTTCTTGCACCTAATAGCTTTATCTCTTTTATCCTCTACAGTCTGTTCTCTTCCTCTTAAACTGTTCCACAGGCAAAGGTGGCTGGGGATGGAATTGCGGAGACGGGCGAGAGGATGGAGTTAGGTCCTTTATTAATTTACGGGGTAGACCTCCTGTTTATGGGGGGGAGTGTGACGGCCACAGGGTTGCCTTGGGGTGTTGTTACTGTGTGTGCTCTGTCTTGCAGGGAGTTGGTGGGCGGAGCTACCGCACCTGGTGTGATCAGCTCACCTGAGCAGGTTCAATCAGCAGGCTATAAAGCAGCAGCCTGACTGATTGATTGCCCCTTCCCTGGCCTGCAGCCTGCACTTTTGTTTCCATTCTATTTGTTTGTTCACCTTATTCTTTATTAAACCTTTTATGTTTATTTAGACTATGTGTGGCCTCCCCTTTATTGTGACAACCGTTGAGCCAGGTTGTAACACTACCCAGGGATCCGAAAATAAATTTGACAGAATTTGGCGCCCCTTCCTAAATTATTTTAAAAAACCAACAATAACTATAGAAGAGTAGCTATCTCCTCCCCTCCTTTATTTGATTTAATTTTATTTTTATTTATTTTTTTCATATTGATTGTTTGTTTTTGTTTCTTGTGGTGTGTGTTTCGTGTTGTTGGGTGTGAGGGTGGGATGTGGGTGGGGTATGTTCGGGAAAAAAGGGGACAAAATTTGTATTCATTGTTCTACAATTCCGTTGTTACTAACATTTAATAAAAAAACCTTTGAAAGAAGATGGGTTTAGGATGGGGTGCCCCACGGGGTACCTGAGCAGGTGTGGCCGGCCCTGTGCCGCATATACATGGGTAGAGAGAGGCACTGGCCCCGCTCACTCTGCCGTCTCCAGCTGGTCCAGTAACATGGCTGCCTGACCCTAGAGCCCCTGTTCAATGAGGAGGCTGGCAAAAACGAGTGCAGATAGTCAGGGATAGGCCTGCCTTTACATTCCAAGCTGGGAGAGAAAGTCAACAGGGTGCTTTGGGATTTTCCTTTACACTGAATTCCAAATTATAAGGCAAATTAGATTTTCCCAGATTTTCCTAAATAGTCGATGCAAATCACAGTCAGTATAATTTTCAAGTCATCGACCGTTAGAGTATATTCCGAATTTTATTGAACAAACCTCCCAATTATAAAAGTATTTTTTTCAAAAATAAAAAACTCCAAATGCACTGTTCCAAATCATTATGCACAACAGAGTTTCAAAACATTTTATAGGTTGTAAACAACTAAAAATGGTCATTTGTTGAATTTGCAGCCTTAGGAGGTCATATTTAGTGAAATCAAAAGCTATTTCAATCAAAAACATCTTAACAGGCCAAGTTACATGTTAACACAGGACCCCTTCTTTAATATCACCTTCACAATTCTTGCATCCATTGAACTTGTGAGTTCTTGGAGAGTTTCTGCTTGAATATCTTTGCAGGATGCCAGACTAGCCTCCCATAGCTGCTGTTGTGAACTGCCTCCCAACCTCATAGATGTTTTGCCTGAGGATGCTCCAAAGGTTCTCAATAGGGTTGAGGTCAGGGGAAGATGGGGGCCACACCATGAGTTTCTCTCCTTTTATGCCCAAAGCAGCCAGTGACACAGAGGTATTCTTTGCAGCATGAGATGGTGCATTGTCATGCATGAAGATGATTTTACTACGGAAGACACAGTCCTTCTTTTTGTACCACAGAAGAAAGTGGTGAGTCAGAAACTCTACATACTTTGCCGAGGTCATTTTCACATCGTCAGGGACCCTAAAGGGGCCTACCAGCTCTCTCCCCATGATCTGAAAGTTTTTTTCAGCAAACAATTGAAGAAAAACGTATTAGGGACCACTAAGACCATATGATATGGTGTATAATAGAACCGAAAAGTGTATAATATGGGAGCTTTAACTATCTTACCTCTGCACTACTATCTTTGTTTATATGTGGATGTCTGGGCTTTATGACTTTTATTTTGGTTATTGTTATTTTACCTTAATTTTTTACCTACTGAATGCACTACGTGCGGCACTTTGGACAGTGCAAACTGTTATAAATGTACTTTTATAAATACATTTTACTTACTTACTTATAACTCACTTAGGCCCTCTGGCACAAATCACCCCACCCCAGAATTTTGGATAATAAGCATGATGCAGCAGTTTAGGGCTGACATTGTGCTCACTATATAGACACAAAGTGTAGCATACCAAAGCACTAAAACATGTGTCAAATGTTTTCAAACGTGTTTATAATTGTTCAGACACAATAATCAAAAAACCTTGATCGTGGAAATTTTACTTTGAAAGGCAAAAAACTGTTTTTTGAGCTTAAATGCGCTTATATCTTATTCCATGTTTCTCCCTTCTTTACAGGATGAGTTAAATGGATGGCTCTTCTTAAATATGTGGTCACATTTCCAATTTCTTCTATGGTTTTCTAGAAACAAGGGGTGGCACAACTTCCCCCACCGGCACAACTTAGGCCACTCTCCCTAAGTGTATTTATTTTAATTTGATGTTGTAGGTTGTTCCAGGTCTCAGGGGCACTTTGGCTAAAAGCAGTTTTACCAAGGTCAGACCGGGCGTATGGAACATAACATGAGCATGTCAGTTTAGCAGGTTTGATAAAGCCCATCTGAAATATGCAGCATTTCTGTCAAATAGAGTGGCAGCTTCCCGGTCAGGGCTTTATATATAAAAATATACCACGTCTTTCTTTAAGAGAGGACCACCCAACCTTTTCATATAAAATACAATGGTGTGTGTCATAAGCATCCCCTGTAATGAACCTTAAATTGGAGTCTAAGGGTGTATTCACACATGCTGCGTTTAGTTCGGTTGAAACGAACTCAGGTGCACTTCCACCTTCGGTGCGCATCTTTCAGACAGGTGTGAATACAGCAATCGCACTCGGGGGCGGACCAAACAAACGCTCCGAGACCCAGCTGAAGAGGTGGTCTCGATGCGCTTCAAAACGCACTCTGCTGCAGTTCGTTTGTGGTGTGAATTTGGCCGGACTCGATCCGACCCAATTGCAGGAAGCACTGCGCCTTTTCTTTCTTTTCTTTTTTAATACATCGCCATCAGCTTCACATTATGGGAAAGTGTTGTTGTCGCCATTGTTAGGAAGATTAGTTGTGGTTTGACCGGGAGCCCCGAGCGAAAATATTACATTTGATAATGACGTGGCGTGCGGATCAGCGATCAGATGTAGAGGAGCGTCTCCCGTAGCCTACAGTGCCAACAGGTTCACGCTGCGCTTTGCATGAAGTGTGTGTTTTTATTGTTCTTCCCAACGGGACCGTCAATACTGTCCCCGTGTCAGTTTGGTGCTGAACTGCGCCGAACTGACACCCAGCTGATACACAGCTTAATCAGCTGTGTTTCAGTTTGAGCCTATTCTTCATGTGAGTCGCGCGTCCAGCAGCAAAAATACAGTAAAAAATATATTTCACATCGTAGGCTAGAAGCCACATAATGTGGCATTGTCATAGGGCTACATATTATAAACATATGAAACAACAATAATTTGATGTTTTTCCTCTTTATTTTTAGGTTAGATGTAGGCATTTTTATTATTTTTAACCCCATATTATATCAATGATAAATTCGCAGTTTTTCTTCTGTTCTTCCTGCTTCTCTCCACCCCAGAATGTCTGTCCAATGAATGAATGACCTTAGATCACGTGTGGTTTTGCTTTGTAATGCTGGTTCACTTGCAAAAGGGGCAATATGAAAGTGGACCACACCAAAAAAAAAAATCTAAATTCTATTTGGTCTGGACCAAAGCAAGTGAACTAACGGACTTTCCATGTGTGAATACACCCTAAGAGTTTAAGACATGAATGAGATGCATGCCGATAGACCACATCACCTTGATCAAGGACAGACATAAAAACTGCCTTGATAATCCTTTTCCCTACTGAAACACGGGAAGGTGGCTTTGTTCTTATAAAAATATAAAAACTTTTGTCGCAGACGACACACAAGATTTTTTATGTGAAATTTAAAAGTGAGTTTTTCATCTATCCAGATGACAAGATATTTATATTCAGTGACTCTTTCAATTAGAGATCAATTATTTGTATGAATATTAAGATCATTAAAATGTGTAGTTCTTGCTCTGGAGAAACACATATATTCTGTTTTGTCTGTATTAAGAACAAGCCTGAGGTCCACTCGACAGTCCTGCAGGGTGTTAAAAGAGCTCTGTAGGTTCTGAATAGATTGGTGCACTGAATCAGAAATGTAATACAGTACTGTGTCGTCAGCATACAAATGGGCGTGACAGTTTTGTAGCAATGAAACAATGTTATTGATGTAAATTGTGAATAGGACTGGACCTAAAATTGAGCCCTGCAGAACACCATTTGTAACTGTTAAAAAATCAGCCTAAATATTGGCCTAAAGTATATTAGCTCATAGCTGATACTTCATACAGTGCTGCTTAAAACTATATGAACTTCTTGAGCCTTTTGGAGTTTTATTAAGTTTAATCATTATTATAACCAAAACCTCCATGGTTTGGGCAAAAACACAACTCTGCCTACCACCAAAGAACCTTTTCCCAACAGTGAAGCATGTGCCAACATTAAGATCTTGGTCTGCTTTTATTCCTCAGGACCTGGGGCCTCATTTATCAAACTGTGCGTAGCATTTGCGTTGGAAGGTTGCTTTCGTATGATTAAGGGCAATGCATGAGCACAGAGAGATTCGGATTTATGAAAAAGTGCTCATGCACGTCCTACGCCTGTTTCCTTTGTGGAGTGAGGTGACCTTGATGCAACTTATTACTTGTGCATATATTGTGACATTTGTATCTCTTTTTGTCAATAAGTAAAAGTAGGAAATGTTTAATGAAACAGAATAGAAAGGGGCGGACCATAGGGCCATAGGAAGTGAGTAGGGGGAAGGACCTTATATGGTCATACAGTAGTAAGGAGTAGAGGGAGGGGGCTACCGGGGCTCCCCCGTGCAGCTGTGTCTTTTTCACTCCTCCTTCTCTCAAGGCTCATTGGTTTCTCAAGTCACTATATAACAGCAAGTTTTGAGCAGGGCAGGGCTTTTTTGGGCCAGTTTTTTGTAGACACTACTCTGTTCCAGCTCTCTCTGTCTCCCACCATGGAGGCAGAAGAAAAACTTTGTGAGTCCAAAATACTCTGAAAGATTTTGGACTTCGAAGTACTTAGAGGCAAAGTCTTTTAAAAACACATCTTTGAACCTCTTGACACTAAGAATGACTTGATCAAGAATTTTTATAAATAGGAAAACGGACTGAGTTGCAGGAAAATAGACAGATACTTTTGTGGAACTTTTAGCCAATGAGATATGCCTTTCTTTATCTAGGCGCGACAAAGGTATCTGTCTAACCTCTTGTACGACATGAAGTTTTCGTAGCTCTTAAGATGATACTTACAGGCACGCAAGTGTTTGGGTATTGTTTCACGAGCTACAACAAATTTAGAAACGAGAACCAAGTCAAAATAACTCTCTTGGATGAGTTATAGGCATACAACCTCTTTTCTTTTCCTTTCTTGTCCATTTTATGTATTATACCTATACTCTCTTGTATTTTGTAAATAAAATCCCTTAAATGTTGTAAAGCCTCAGTTGTGAATTAGTTTATAACTGGAACAGAAGGACTTTAGGTATAGGGTTTTTTCTTCAAAGAGATGGTTTCGTCCCTGGGGAGGTAAGTACTTTGATTCCACACAACGGCACATTACTGATTTAAAACACACACAACCTCATACAATTAACCTCTCTGTAAGGAGAGAATATGTTGATACCTAATCTTTAAAAATAAAAGAATAGGTTATAAATACCTTCCCAGATTAAACTAGATGTTTATATTCTGAAAATAGTATATCTGTTCTATTTCATTAGAAGGGTGGTTTACAAACTAAGTTACGTACAACTTACAAACAATACCTTGCGAATTGAAATCTTTATTCTAAAACATAGAGAAGTATTTTGAGAAGCAATATTAGAAAGGGTTAATAGTTTAGAGGAGGTCGGCCTCATCCTAGGATGAGGTGGCGCTGATAAAATAGACACTTTTCAACACAGTGGTATATATTGAATATTATACTTTCGATAAATGTAAAACTCAGGCGGTAAAGAGGGTAAATCCAGCGCTATTAAAGAGGACGGGGTTCGCGTCTCTTGTAGGAACTGTGGTGAGCGGAGAGTCGTCTTTATGAAGGAATAATAGACAATTTAAGCATTGTGCTACAAGTTGGTTAATATGGGTTTGATAGGACATAACTAATAAACCTTTTGATACTAGCTTTTCATTTAGATTAGACCTTTTCAAGTCGAAATCGTATTATGGCGCCCGCGGTGGGGCTCGAGTTAGTTTGTTAGTTTCATATAACTGTGTGTATATATATATACAAGGGATAGAGAAATAACTTTCTTCCGAGCTTAAAATACAAGGACCTGAAACTCCCGTGAGGGAGAGAGTCTTTTTCAACCGGCGAAAACAAGCCGAGGAAATAATTAATGTCTGCCAGAAGGAATAAAAATACGACGTGTCTCCAATTTGCGTTCAATTTCCTTTAATAAAAATATAACGCACAAACCAGCACAATTGGAGATTAAGTTTTTTGTTTTTTCTGCTTTACTTAAATCTAGTAACTAATACACTGGACAGGAGGCTATTTGGTCTTCCTATAAAAACTCGGCCGGCTTTCTTATGTAAAGTAGGAATCGTCCGTTTAAAATGGGGAGATTAAAACTGTTTAGCAAAGATGTTATAGGCTAGGTTCAGTAAAAAAGCGCTTTCTGATTGAGATAAAACTCAAAGTAGACAGAAAGGGATTTAGTAGATAGTTCAATTGTTTCTGCGTACTAAGTTTAGGTGTTACAAGTACTTGTGGTTATTAGTTTGTAATAATCGAAGCCAGGCGGTAGGATATATTTAAAAAGATAAGTATATAATACCTCCCCTTTCTCACTGGAATCGAAAAAGGCGATGTCCAGAACAGGTGAAAGTCCAGTTAATCTGATCAAATTAGTGTACGACTCAGGGATCCAAGAAAGGAATTAAAAGGCTTGTTACCACCATATATAGTAAAGGTGTTTCACTTTTACTCACCCGTCATTTGTTTTTTAGTGGCTAGATTGTAGCTTACTTTACAATTAAGGATGAATGCGGTTTAACTCTGTCTGAAGAGGCAAACAGAGAGAGAGGGCCTATACGGCTTCCACAAGAGGAGAGAGAAACCTTTTTAAGAATAGGCATAAATTTCTTATGTTAAATCGTGTGCTATTACAAGGCTTTAAAAATAAAAAATAAAAATTCTTACACGAAACAATAGTAGATTTTAAAGTTTCCGACTATTTTAATGGTACACATAGATTTACATGTTAAACTATTAGGACCAATGCCCGATGAAAACCATTGTGGTATAGTAGCCTAATTTATTTTCTAAAAATAGGGTAATTCTTCCTTTTCTCCTTCTCCTCCATTTTGAGAGACATGCAGTTAGCACCCAGGGAAATCAAAATGGAGTCTGCACCCCGGGACTCATAAATTGGGGGGGTAGAGGTGACAGACATTTCACCAAATTGTCAGAAAAAAAGCAATTCTAGATTACAGTAAGAAAGCTTTGAGAGCTCAAAATCATCTTTCGAAAAATATGGGGTAAAATAGTCTTATATGAGTAAGTTATTGAGTCCATCCGTTGATAAGATGGGGAAATAGGTGCTCGCTGTGTTTTTAACATTTAACAAACTCTTACATTTTGTAAACGGGACAAGCATGGCTCTCACTTTAAATAGTGCGCTCTATGTTACCACAGTAAAGTTAGCGACTGCGTGCAAACGGGGCATTTCCTTTGCGCCTTCACATTAAAAAGCATGATTAATAGCAAACGTAAGTAGGCTTTTATTTTGAAGCAGATAAAAACAGGAATATAGTTTTTCACATGAAGCGCACTAGATAGGCTATAGCAGCATGTCTTCTGTTTTATTGGATTTAAAAATGGTAAAAATAGACAAAGCTTTCCATTTACACTAATACTTGCTGCGCTCACACTAAAAACCTCATGAACGTTAGTGGTAGTCTTTCAGGCATATATTTTCATTAAACATTCGTAGAGGAAGGAAAATGGTTTTTCAGAGCAAAGAGAAGAGACGGCTCTGAAGCTTTAACAGCGAGTCAGTATAGAAACAGTTTGAAATTAGCGCAGTAGAACTACTCGCAAAATATTCACAAACAATCTTTGTCATTTAGCCTACAAAGGTGAAGTAATCTATTTAATATAGGTTTAAGGTTTTATGGTTTGGGTTTTTAATGAGAGAAATAGATGTTCTAAAAATGATTGTTAAAGCAGTCAGACAGGATAGGTAACCGAGAAATAGGAATAGAAAGGCCTAAATAGCCTATGGCTAGAGAACTTTGATTTTCCATCCAGAGTAAGAAAATGCACACACCAGAGTGACCATCGAAATGGCCTCGATAAGTTACTCTGGTGCACAAACTTTGTAGAACTTACTGGACACATAAGATGGGGTTCATTTTAAAAGAGAAATTTGTTCTCATTTCCAAAATGCACATACAACACAAGAGTTAAGAGATTCAACACTGTGTTTGGTTGATGAGTTAAAGATACGACTGAGAATACTCCTTTGAGAAATTAAATAAAGTGGAGACACCTTACCTCATTCTTCTTTGATTCAGTGTTGAACTCTTTTTAGCTCAATATACATTACACAATGCCGTGTGGAATATTGTCTGCCCTGGGGACCGATTTATTATCTTTATTTTATTTAGATGTTTAATACATTTGTACATTTGATCTCAGAGTGTGAAGAGAAGAAAACTGTGGGTAGAAAAACCTTTGCAGGTTCCCACCGACTGTGCCTGGGAATTCACACCTTAGAGGAACTAGGGCCTACATGAAAACATATTGTAGCCCTAAAAAGAAGTGGCCAGAGTTTATGGCGTCTATCCTTCCTTCCTACACACTCTGAGCTGACTTTTGAAGACACAGCTCTTTGAGTTCAAAATGTTAACTTTTTATATTTTGCCTTTACTTTCTTAGTCTAGATCGTTCCTTCTTTTTGCTTTTATCTTTTTATTTAATCACAGTCTTCTCTATCATAGAAGGTTTTTTATCTCAGCTATTTTTTGTTTTTCCAGATGAGCGTGAAAACTGAAATCCAAAATAATATGGCTTCAGCTTAATTGTATGTTTTCTTTAAAGGATTGGACTGGTAACCTTGTTTTCGCGGCTTTGGTTGGAGTTTAGAAAACATATGGGCAGTTTACAGTTTCCGGAGCACCCGTTAATCTTTATTTTTGCCAGTCCGACCATTCCCTTTTGTTTAATTCAAGATACGACAGGAGAAAACGTAGGGGGTTATTGTTTAGCACGGGTCAATTTTGAGATGTGTGTCTATTCTAGTTTCCACAACATAGGCTATATTCTTTCATATTGATGTGAACGACGGGACCAAAAATAAGCGTTTGAATGTTTATTTTACTATATATTTTATTTTTATTTTTTCCTTGCGTCTGAGTTTTGCTCCAAGGTTTTGCCAAAAGTGAGCATTTTAACGTAACATAGCCTACAGCAGCGCGACCGTTGTCTGACTCTTAATAACCATGGTACTATTAGAAAGCTCTGTATCTCAAGTATAATCTTATAGGATCAAAATATGGACATTTGCTTTTGATTAGTAACAAATAGTGAAAGTGTGAGGAGTGATTTGGTGCAGTGAGCGCAACCTGTTTGACTGGTGCGCGTATGATTTGATTCGCCAGAAGGCATCACGGGACCTGCTCTGGTTGCCGCGGGTAGTTTGAAAATCACAAAATAAAATGGTAAAAAACACCGAAAATATTCCAAACTAACACAAAATAAAGACTGATTTATGTGGATACAAACATTAGATGATTGCCTTTTGAAGGGGAGAAGTGTTAAAGGCGTGTAAATGATTCCGATCAAGGCGGAGAGACACAGTCTGTTAATGCGCATGAGAGGGGGAGACAGAGGAGAGAGCGCTGCGGAGCGGCTTAACGGTGCGGCCACAGCGACAGTGGCTCATAATGAATGTATCACGTTTTAATTAGTGTGTGGATGAAAATGTTTGTTATGCCATAGCATAGTTTATATGTTAAGCAGCGGTGTTGAGGGGTATAGGTCCTAATTCAATAAATTATTGTAGATAAATTCGGTGATTACCAGTAAAATTCACGTTTTTGTTTTTATTTTTATTTATTTTGACGGCCGTTTTCACTGATCAAGTTTTTTCAATACTCCGAGTCTGAATAAAATGTCTCGGCTTCTAAACCACTGGCGTCTACTAGACTTCCCAGTGTCATTCATTGCCCTATTTTGAAAGTTTTACACAAGCATCTGTTTATATATTGTTAGTCTGATATATGATACATTCTCTTCCTGAAAACATGCCAAAGGTATATTTTTAAAACGTAGGCTTACATAGTATTTTTTGATTTATTAAGTACAAGGAAATTGTGTCCGAAATCGGTGAAGTAAAATCTTTAAAGACTAATATGTGGTAAACATAAAATAAAGTTCTAAATCTGGCTTCATCCAACATCTGGAATCTTTGGTTTAAAAGACAGGGAAAAATCCCTATTCACTTGGGGTGATTCGCCTTAATTAAAGATGTGTGCCTTTGGGAGAATAAGTTATTATGTTTGTTTTACCTTAGTGGCTAAAAACAGGAGTATGGAGTATCAGCTTTTGGTTTTTATTTCATTGCATGTCTGGAACAGATACCCAGAAACCTAAAATCTATTGCAAATCTCAGCTTTTGAAATAAAATCTGAGGGCTTGTCTAAGTGCCTTTTACCTAGATGTTTTTATTTATATTTTGAAATTTTGAATTAGATGAAGAAATAAATGATAAAAGGATTATACCAATGATATTAGTTTCACTGTTACTTTTATTTTCATCTTCATTTTTATTACTACTGAATTGTGAGTGATTTGTTCACGTATCCTTTTCTATTATAGAAAGATTTTAGTTTTGCTATCTGATATTATGTGAGTACCCTATGAATATAGCATACGAGCATAACACCAGTTTCTATCTTTATGTTTATCTTTATTTTATTGATGGATTACTTAAGTTTGATTTGCTACTTTTCTTTTTAGTTTTCGATGGTGAGACATTCTCACTCTCCTTATGACAGATGGCTGTAGTGCCTCTTCACTAAGCATTAGGCTCTCTATATTCCAATACGAATCAATAGGATTCTTTCTAAAAGTCCTAAATACAACTTTATCAGCAGCCTTAGTTAGTGAATTGCATTTTCCTCTTACATTGAGTAGTCTATTATATCACAACCATAGACTCTTAGTCTGCAGAAGAAGTTGGGAGACTTCTGGGCCTACTAGACCTCTGACACATAGGCGTGACGTGACAGCTACGTCTCAGGCTGTGACACCTCCAACCTGACCATCTCCTGTTCCATCTGGGTGAACTACACCATGTCTCCTGGAGGGGAAGAATCGTTCGCTTGCTGAGTGCTGTGTTCCATGACACTCCTAACAGTCGGTTGGGGCCCATCAACTATCCTGCTGTGGCGTCATTCTTGTCATGCAGTGGGCCTTTCTGCATCTGCCTGTCTTCTTGCTCTCACAACAAGCAGACAAGTCTTCTATGCTGTGGGCCAGGGGCAGGTGTACTATTCTAAGATCAGACGTTCTGGGGACTGTTGGGAAGATGTCCTTTATGCTAAGCTTGGAGAAGATATCAAAGTGTGTAAACATGGGGACAAGGGTTGCCATCTTGCATATTGAGCAGACACTCAAATACTGATTAATCTACATACTCTGTGATTGAAGAAGGGGCTCAAAAGGCCTGAGGATACTCTTTTTTAAAGTTAAGATCGTCGTGGGACTGTGTTTTTAAATTTTTTGGACATTGCAAACTTATGAACTTTTGATTGTACTGTCTGATGAACTCTTTACTCTGAATGGTGTCAGGATATCATGGTTTTCTTACTGGTGTACTCTAATGTGTTTTGCTAAATGTTTCTTCATCTGTACGGTTGTGTCATGGTTGTATTGGCTTAGGTAACTGAGGGGAGTCTTTTAGTATTGTGTATACACTTTGAGGTTGCTTATATTATCTTTTGTTTTTTATTTGAATAGGTTTTTGGTAATCCGTCACTTACTTATTTTAACTTTTTTATCTGGTGTTGTGTTTATGCTCTCTGAATTGGATTTTACCATTATGAATGTTATAATTATTATATTATTACGTTTATGCTTTTCTTTTTTGTGGTTCCTTTTTCTGGGTGCATGTGATTTATTGTTATTTTTTATAGATCTGTTTGAAAAAAAAAAAAAAAAGATTATGAATTTTTTTATGATTTTTTATTTTAATTTTTTATGATGAGGGTATTTGATATCTGGATGATGGTTGATTATTTACAAGTAATAAGTGACATGAGAGGGTGTGGAGTGAGGTGACCTTGATGCAACTTATTACTTGTGCATATATTGTGACATTTGTATCTCTTTTTGTCAATAAGTAAAAGTAGGAAATGTTTAATGAAACAGAATAGAAAGGGGCGGACCATAGGGCCATAGGAAGTGAGTAGGGGGAAGGACCTTATATGGTCATACAGTAGTAAGGAGTAGAGGGAGGGGGCTACCGGGGCTCCCCCGTGCAGCTGTGTCTTTTTCACTCCTCCTTCTCTCAAGGCTCATTGGTTTCTCAAGTCACTATATAACAGCAAGTTTTGAGCAGGGCAGGGCTTTTTTGGGCCGGTTTTTTGTAGACACTACTCTGTTCCAGCTCTCTCTGTCTCCCACCATGGAGGCAGAAGAAAAACTTTGTGAGTCCAAAATACTCTGAAAGATTTTGGACTTCGAAGTACTTAGAGGCAAAGTCTTTTAAAAACACATCTTTGAACCTCTTGACACTAAGAATGACTTGATCAAGAATTTTTATAAATAGGAAAACGGACTGAGTTGCAGGAAAATAGACAGATACTTTTGTGGAACTTTTAGCCAATGAGATATGCCTTTCTTTATCTAGGCGCGACAAAGGTATCTGTCTAACCTCTTGTACGACATGAAGTTTTCGTAGCTCTTAAGATGATACTTACAGGCACGCAAGTGTTTGGGTATTGTTTCACGAGCTACAACAAATTTAGAAACGAGAACCAAGTCAAAATAACTCTCTTGGATGAGTTATAGGCATACAACCTCTTTTCTTTTCCTTTCTTGTCCATTTTATGTATTATACCTATACTCTCTTGTATTTTGTAAATAAAATCCCTTAAATGTTGTAAAGCCTCAGTTGTGAATTAGTTTATAACTGGAACAGAAGGACTTTAGGTATAGGGTTTTTTTCTTCAAAACGATGGTTTCGTCCCTGGGGAGGTAAGTACTCTGATTCCACACAACGGCACATTACTGATTTAAAACACACACAACCTCATACAATTAACCTCTCTGTAAGGAGAGAATGGGTTGATACACCTAATCTTTAAAAATAAAAGAATAGGTTATAAATACCCTCCCAGATTAAACTAGATGTTTATATTCTGAAAATAGTATATCTGTTCTATTTTATTAGAAGGGTGGTTTACAAACTAAGTTACGTACAACTTACAAACAATACCTTGTGAATTGAAATCTTTATTCTAAAACATAGAGAAGTATTTTGAGAAGCAATATTAGAAAGGGTTAATAGTTTAGAGGAGGTCGGCCTCATCCTAGGATGAGGTGGCTCTGATAAAGTAGACACTTTTCAACACAGTGGTATATATTGAATATTATACTTTCGATAAATGTAAAACTCAGGTGGTAAAGAGGGTAAATCCAGCGCTATTAAACAAAGAGGACGGGGTTCGCGTCTCTTGTAGGAACTGTGGTGAGCGGAGAGTCGTCTTTATGAAGGAATAATAGACAATTTAAGCATTGTGCTACAAGTTGGTTAATATGGGTTTGATAGGACATAACTAATAAACCTTGTGATACTAGCTTTTCATTTAGATTAGACCTTTTCAAGTCGAGGGGGAAATAAAAAAGAAGCGATCAGACATAAAAGTGGACAAAAAAGTGCATATCCTCACACAGCAGTGTTTGTGCCACGAGCGGGGGACAATGAGACCCCCCATGAGAAACTGATTCGGGGAATTCCTCCCGTGGCAGTGATGGCGGCAGAAGGTTAATAATAAACTTCACAGCCCATTTTGAAACAGTTACGACGTGCTTAAACATAAAGAAAAACACATAGATAAAACGGACTAAAAGCCATGAAAAATTAGCACAATATGTGATGTACAGTAGGCTTATGATTAATGTATGAAACTGCATTCCTGTCTGCCTGACTGAGGCATCAAGAACAGCGTCAGTGTAAAAGTAATATGTATTCCAGGGGGGCGCCTTTAGCTCAGTCGGTAAGGCGTCCCCTCCCGGGCCGGGCCCAGCAGCAGACCCGGGTTCGATTCCCGCCCGCGGTCGTTCTCTGCATGTCACTCCCCTCTCTGCCCCATTTCACCTCTGTCTCTCTGCACTATCAATAAAGCATATATATAATATGTATTCCACCTCAATATAATCAGAATTAATTCAATAACATGCAGATATGTTATTCTTTAATAATTGCAGAGCATATTTGAGTACGGGACATCAAGTATTGAGGGCCCACTTTTCTTCTTCTTCTTCGGACTACCCTAACACCCTAATTTCAAGTCAATCGGACTTACGGTGTGAGGGGCTTGGCCTCTCAAACTTTTTCAGTCGAGGCTTAATAACAGCGATAATCAAATCAAATCGAGTTACGTATACGAGTATGTATAGAAACCCCGTTGGACAAATACTAGTAGAATGTGTCACAGTTTCAATGAGACAGTCCTGGGATGGGCTGTAAACAGGAGCAGCTGTGGCATGTAGGGACAAAGGAATAGGAAATACAGCCAGTCTAACCTCCAGAGAACTAATGGTGTTGCATTAATGGAGTAAAGACAAGCCGAAGCATGTCCTCTCCTCTGAGACTGTCGCTGTACACACACACAGTCTGCACACTGGCAACATACTAGTAAACACCAACACAGCAGCAAGCTGTAGTCCCACTCTAACACTCAGCTAATAGGTAGATTCTGGACTCAGATCATTACAATCAATACTTACATAGCCTTGAAAACATACGAAATACAGTATAATGTACATTTGTTTTTTATTTTGGACATATCTATGCTTCTAAAGAATATTTTGCTCAACTACTTACAGTGTCTTCTTTAATTCTGTAATCCACAAACTAAACACAGCTGAACAAGTCTGTCACATATCCCAACAAACAAAAGGTCACATCTGCCTCTGAAATAGGTTGGGGAAAACATTGCACGCTCAACGTATCATATTAATTGCCTAACATAGCATATCAATCCCAGCCTTAACTGACACCTCAAAAAAAATTCTGTTTGAATGAAAGAGTCTTTAAGCTACAAATGTATTCCAGGTTTAAAAAAAAGAATTCCTTCATCAGAATGCAAAACACTGTCGCAGAGAGAGCAATTATCTAGTGCTGCATGCAGGTTAAAAGCGAGAAAAAAATATTGAATTACATGGACAAACATTTTGGGATTATTAGTCCAAAGTGCCCTAGGTTTATTAGGTGATTTTTGTGATTGGATTAAATCGTGGTACACATTCTCCCCTAATTGTCATTTGTGTATTATGTATGTTTCTATGTAGATGTTTGCTATGTTATGTTTTTTTTTGTGTGAACAATTAAAATTAAATAAAAATTAGGGCTGTCAAAAATAGCGCGTTAACGCAGGGTGATTAATTTCTATAATTATCGGCGTTAATTTTTTTAACGCATTTAACGCATGTGCAGAATGATCTGCCACGTACATCCCACCGGCTCCGTACTACAGTCTCTCTAACGTTGTGGCTGACCCAGGATCAGTAGCTGCGCGCAGCCAAAGATAGTAGCACGTTAGCCCGTGCTGTGTTTTAAAGTTTTAAACTGCTAACGGTCACGTCTGTGTCGGGGGGCATTGATAGTATATAAAATCAACTGCCGCGGGTGATGTCGATTTGATGTCGGGAGCAACAGGAGGAGAAACATTGTCCGCTCTGTTCAGAGCCTGCGAGGACACAAACGTCGTCTTCAGAGGAGTGTGTGATCAGACATCAACATAAAGTCGGCTTCCTGGCACACATGAACAGTTCCCTAGGACGTGGTCGCTCGCGCGCACGCACGCGCACGCGCACACACACACACACACACACACACACACACACACACACACACACACACACACACACACACACACACGACTGTATTTAAGAATGCACAACCTATAGATTCACCAAATAAATGCCATTCTATAGCCTATCCTGTATTTGCCCAAAGACATAGTAAAGAGACAGACCAATTGAATTATGGTTTGCTAGGTAGGCCTATATATTTTAGTTTTGATTTAAATGTATTTTCAGTATTAAAATCACCATTTGGATTTTCAATTGATAAACGTACTAATTTTAAATGTGCATATCCATCTTCTGTCATTTATCTTTCCGTTCATACAACAATATACAGAGAAAATTCGAATTTTTCGGGCATATTTCGAATGGTAAAATTAATCGTGATTAATCCACAGAATCCTGTGATTAATCTGATTAAAAATTTTAATCGTTTGACAGCCCTAATAAAAATACATAAAGAGAAAAATTGCTGTTTAAAGAGAGACATTTTTCCAGGTCCCTTAAAACTTGGGAAGCAGACGGCCATTGACTTACCATGCAGTGCGGGGTTGCTGTTGCGGTTGGTGGGTTTGGGTGGAGGGACGGGAGGCTGCTTGGCATGTGGAGGGACAGGGGGCGGAGCAGCAGAGTCAGAGGGGTGAGGGGGGTCCTCTATAAAGGGAGACTGTCCTTGGAGGCTTGGACACGGCTATAGCAGCAGAAGAGGAGGAGGAGGAGGAAGAGGAGGATGAAGAGGAAGACGAGGGAGTGGGACTCCTGCTGGACTCAGTGGAGGGAGCGCTGAGGAATTTAGGGGAAGCAGAGCCTGTTTGCCAGGCACAGGTTCCTGCTTAGAGTCTGGAGCTGGACCAGGGTCGGGGGTAAAGCGGACACCGGCTGACTCTACAGAGGGAGCACACACACAAACACAGGTATTTAAGAGGGGTCACAACAACAACATGGGAAACACAAAGCGTACTAACATACAGTAAAAAACTGAAGAAAGAGCTGACATCAGTGGTGTCCACAGATTCTCTAAGGGGCAGGGGCAAGAAATGAAGAAAGGTCAGCAGTGTTTATGCTGACAGCCCCCAGATATTGTAGTGAATATTATTCACTTATATGCCCCTTTGATGTGACCTTAGGGCAAGAACGGAGTGTGGAAGTGTCCCATCAGGACGCCCCTCCAGATAAATAAAACAGTAGGGGCACATGATCTCCTATGGTAGAAACTAAAGCTAAATTTGCATCCTAAGATCACACCAAAGGAGCACCTTAAATGCCCCTTGTATAAACTTAGGTCAAGTCTGGAAGTCTCAGTAGCCAACAGGTTACCTACACTGATTTTCTTTTAAAAGGGCACTCCAGACAAAGAGGGCAGGGTTGGCCCCCTGAACACCCCTGTGCACTCCACTGGCTGACGTAAGTGTATGACATAAGTCATCTTTTCAAGTTTCAGAGCTTACCAAGTCTGATCAAGGTTCCACGGATAATAGAAGGTGAGAGACATGAATCTGGAGACATAGACAAAGATCAAAGAAGCAGTGAGGGGTTCTCTTGATGTTGACCTAAAACCACGTATCGGAGCTTGATATTTTCTTCCACATTGTGTTGTTAGCTTCATAATCCCTGTCAGAATTAGAGTTCAATCATTTACCCAAACTGCCTAAACAACACCATCAGGTGACTTTGGTTTGCACATTATTAGGTCATAGCTAAACACTGCAATGGTTTGCAGTACCCAGGGGGCAGAGCATTCGCATGTTAGCTCACGTGTCAACCTCGCATAACAAAAGCAAGTGAAAAAGAAACATAAATATTACATCTACCGACACTGATCAATAATGCTTTGCATAATAAACAGTAGTATATCAACCCTGCAGCTGAGGAAAACAGTCCTGAGTAAAAGAGTACTGTATATTTAATGGAAAACTGAAGTGGGAGCTTTTGACCAAAACACACTAGACATGTTGGAATTTGTCCTCAGTTTAATACATACTTAACCTTCAGTGCATCCTTAAAAAAACTCACACTCTGCCTCCTTCGGCGCTTAAGATGTCACTTTGAATTGATATGTAGATAAAAATAACATGAATGCATTTTTCCACCAATTTTTTTTTATAACTTTCTTTTTCAACTCGAGTCCTCACCATACAAACCATATTCATCTTTATTTTAAGGATTTTAACCCTTTAAATTCCAGTTGTTTTAGAAAAAGTCACTCGTTTTTTTTAATGAAAAAACACAAAAAATCAATTAAAAGCTAAATAATTAGTCTGAATTGGATTTTTTTGAGGGGGATTATAAGAGTGTGATAGATGTAAAAAATGTGCAATGAAATTGATTTGAATGCATTTTTATATTTTTTTATATCTAAGATTTAAAAAAAAACTCACACTCTGCATCCTTCGGCGCTTAAGATGTCACTTTGAATTGATATGTAGATACAAATAACATGAATGTATTTTTCCACCAATTTTTTTTTCTAACTTTCTTTTTCAACTCGAGTCCTCACCATACAAACCATATTCATCTTTATTTTAAGGATTTTAACCCTTTAAATTCCAGTTGTTTTAGAAAAAGTCACTCTTTTTTTTAATGAAAAAACACAAAAAATCAATTAAAAGCTAAATAATTAGTCTGAATTGGATTTTTTTGAGGGGGATTATAAGAGTGTGATAGATGTAAAAAATGTGCAATGAAATTGATTTGAATGCATTTTTATATTTTTTTATATCTAAGATTTATAAAAAAAAACTCACACTCTGCCTCCTTCGGCGCTTAAGATGTCACTTTGAATTGATATGTAGATAAAAATAACATGAATGTATTTTTCCACCAATTTTTTTTTATAACTTTCTTTTTCAACTCGAGTCCTCACCATACAAACCATATTCATCTTTATTTTAAGGATTTTAACCCTTTAAATTCCAGTTGTTTTAGAAAAAGTCACCCATTTTTTTTAATGAAAAAACACCAAAAATCAATTAAAAGCTAAATAATTAGTCTAAATTGGATTTTTTTGAGGGGGATTATAAGAGTGTGATAGATGTCAAGAATTAACAATAATATTGAATTGAATGCATTTCTATTCTTTTTGCTATTTAAGATTTAAAATGTGCCCTCCATTAAGGGCCATTGTACGACACACAGAATTCTTTTAAAACTACACTTTTTGACTCTGCTGCCAAAAGATGAGAGAAACTGATTTTTTTTATTATTCTTTTGGTTCCTTGTACTAATGTCTTGACATTTTCCATTTTTTGTGTTTTTTACTAGTTGTTGTTAATTTCACACATATGCCAGTGTTTCATCTACAGGCTAAAATGTAAATTTGCACTCCCTTGCTACTTAGGCCACTGCAGGCCACATGAATAAAATATTTGAGGTAACATGCTCTGTCTGTGTTCTTCATAATGGCATAGAGTAGTGTATATGTGTATTTCAACAAATATGTATTTGTGAATATGTGTGCCTGTGTGTGTATCCAATAACAGATAGTGAAATTCACATAGAAATACAGCTCAATGTAAATCCATGAAAACAGCATGTTTCGATCCCATGGTTAATTGAGGATATATTTGTGAATATGGTAATATTACACATTCATCCTGCTCTTATAACTTGAAATTTAAGATTTTTATGATTTTTTCAGATGTTTTATGAATTAAGTCCTGCCTATAGCCTTTACAACTAATAACAATACAAATACAAAATGAATCACAGTTCCCTCGTTTCCACTAGGGGTATCTTTGCTCTTCAGGCCTATAAGGATGAAATTCACGCATCAGCTGTAAAATAGTAAAAATGTAAAATTTCAAGGTATAAGAAAAGGATGAATGTCTATGTATATTACCAAATTCAGGTATTTAACCTCAATTGACCATGGGATCAAAACATGCAGTTTTTATGGATTTACACTGAACTGTTTTTCTCTATGTGAATTTGAGTGTCCGTGTTGGGATACACACACAGACACGCACACACACTTATTTGTCGAAAAACACATCTATACTATACTAAGCCATCACTAAGAATACAGAGAGAGCATTTTAGCTGAAACAATTTATTCATGTGGCCTGCAGTGGCTAGTAGCAGAGGAGAGCAATATTAAATCTCAGCCTGTAATTAAAACCAATGGTATATGAGAGAAAAACGATGCAATTAAAAAAAAAACACAAAAAATGTAAATTTTCAAGACATTAGTACAAGGAAATAAAACAAAACAAAAAAAATCTGGTTTCTATCAGCTATTGGCAGCAGGGTCAAAAAATGTCGTTTGAATGGGAGTCAGTGAGGGGCTTTTTTGGCCAAGGAGGCTGAGTGTGAGGAAAATTAATATACAGTGCATTATAGTGTAAATCAATGAATTGAGGATAAAATTCATAAATTGGTCAGAAAACATTAGCCTTGACCAAATATGAAGCCATTTGCATGAACACAGCCTCAGCAGTTGTGAAATGAAAAAGCAAAATGTACCAAAAAAGGCCTAAGATGCACTGAAGGTTAATACACAGTGTTTACCGCAGGATTTTTTTCAGCAGCGGTGGTGTAGTCCCCCCAACCCTCTAGGGGGATCCGGGGGCATGCCCCCCCAGCCGAAAGTTTTTTGTACCCTTTAAATTTGAATGCATGAATCTGATGCACTTTGAGAGGAGAATATGCACTTAAATCCCCTTCAAGGAGTCTTGTGTATTACTATAGATAGGATAATTGATGCTAACTCTTAAACAAGTTTAACCCTATTAACCCTAGCCCCTAAGCTATTTTTGAGATGTTTTGGTTCGCCTGGATTTATTCTCTAAACTTGCATTCATCACCCCTTTAACGCACAGCAGTCAAGCTATCAACATCATTTATTTGGGCCACAACCTGGACTATAAGAATATGTGTGCTGCAGTGAAGTCGTTTGAATGTAGGAAATATCAATTAGACCAAGGGTGTCAAACTCATTTTAATTTTTTACCGACATGCCTTCTTTTTAATCCAAAAAGTAAAAACATCATACCTATGTATATTGTAAACCAACCTGCGCACAGGGCAAATAGGCTAGGTTTTGTTTCATTATAGGTGGGGGGTATGGGGACACCCTCCAGAACATTTTGAATTTAACACTTAATTTCCTGCATTCTGGTGAATAAAAATCAACCGATCTGTGCCTTTTCTAGAATCAATTCAGTGGAAATCTATTTTTTTTTCTGTGAAGGAGAAGACAACATTCAGGTTCATTGAGAAAGCTATTATGGAATATATATTTTTTAGGAATCATGACCCAGCACCGGTGTAAACTATTTATGACAGTTTACATTGGTAATGAAAAAAGCCACCACTGGAAACAAAAGGGAGCAGCTAGCTAACGTTAGCTACATAACACATAACCAGATAATGTTTGCATTCATCTTTAGACACTTGACAAAATCAAACATCAATATTAGCATGCTATTTTTAGCCACACAGATTGGCCAATTTAAAGCCCTTTAGAAAACTGACATATTTTTCAAAGATGCAAGTTCATCAATTCATGGCTTAAAAACCCTGAGCTGTAAAACTTTCAGCAGACATTCCTAGTGGTAAACTGCGCGAGTGTCCACCCGTTGGGAGCGTAGACGACGTGCGGATATGAGACAGGCTCCATGCAGCAAAAAAAAAAACTTTTTTTTACCTAAATTGATATGCAAATTATTTTTATAGCAGTGGCGGGAAAAATATAGCAGCAGCGGCGCAACACTGATACGCTTAACTGAATGTCATTTCTGTTCATTCTCTCATAGTGATAATTCTGTATTAGTTCTCTCTTAAAACATCATATCATAGTTATACAGGCTTTGTAGTTCATGTTTCTCTGTTGACAGATCGCAATAACTTATAGATTGTGAGATGGCCAAATCAAGGACTTTAAAAATATTCCACAGTCCTTGTTATGGCAAAAATAAAGTTTATATGAATATTATGCCCTCATGTCTTTGTGTTGCCTCTCGAGACATTAAGTAAATTTTCTTACATTTGTTTCTTAAATATTTATATGTAAAAACGGGATGTGGATAAAACATTTTTTCAAAATGTTTTTTAAACAACACACACAAACAAACAAACAAACAAACACTTGCACCATCTTAAGAACACAAATTAAGTTATTACTTAAAAAAAAAATATATATAACAGTGATTATTGAGAAGTGGGACAAAACAGGGTGCAATGTTGAAAAAATACAAACCCTATGTTTCGGCAAATTAAATTGCATGTATGTATCCAACATATACTAAGCTACTGAGCTAAGCTTTGACACAACCTTCCAGCTTTTGTTTTTTTTACCGTCATTGGCCTATCACCACCGTCAGATGTCAACTGTTGACATATTTAACATTTCTTAAACTTAAATTTAATTTATCTAGTAGCCATTTGGTTTTTCTGTTGATGTTAAGTGCTAGTATGAACTATTTCAGGAAAATAAAATGTTCAAAACATTTTCAAATAACTTCTTCGTAAGTCAGTGTTGACATATCATGGTTGTGACACAGGACTTTCAAGATTCGGAATGTAAAGTATTCTAAAACTACAACACTTATCAGAGCCTGTCTGACTTTAATGTACTCTGCAGAGGTAGAATTTGACATGAGGTCCTTCATTACCCCTTATTTCGCCTGATTTTATTACATTTTACAAAATGAAATGTCTGACGGTGTTGACTTACAGTAAAGTGGTCCCACCACTTAGAATCCTTATAAAACATGAATGTGTTGTAGAAAAACAGTTTTTATTGATTTGAGAGATTATTTAGTGTAGCTTTTGATGAAAAAAAAATCTTTTTAATCATTAAAGTACATTTTTAATAGGTTTTATTGCATATGAAAGATTGAAACCTTCTCCGAGGACGCACTGTTTTGGACGTCGTGAGAAGATAACAAGTGTCATATATTTGACATAATAATGATAAAATTAAATTTAAGGGGATAATTGTGCTCCAGACATTCTATTCTTAATCCCTAATAACATCTACAATTTCAAATATTTTAAGTTTTAAACATAACAGCAGTTACATATGGAAGACGGCCTTTTGTCCCGGTTCTCAAGAATCACTGATAAAATTAAAAATTAAAAAAAGGTTCATCCGTAATGACTGTCATCAGCAAAATGAACTCTAAGTCTACAGAAACATTTTGTCTGCCAATTTAAGGAAAGATGCATGCAACCAAACTGATTGGAAGATCCTCCATCATGCAGCAAGATAATGACCCAAAACACAACAAAGGAGTTAATCCGGGGCAAGAAGTGGAAGGTTATAGACTGGCCAAGTCAATCTCAAGACTTAAACCCTATAGAGCATGCATATCATCTGCCAAAGAGGAGACTTAAAAGAGTAACCACCTAACACAAACAGCAACTGAATGAGGCTGCGTTGAAAGCCTGGAAAAGCATCACAAAATAAGAATGCAAACGTTTGGTGATGTCACAGGCTTGATGCGGTTATTGCAAGCAAAGGATTTGCGACAAAATATTACGTTTTATTCACTTTAATTTATTCAAAGTCTATCTGTTCCAATACTTCTGCTCGCCTAAAAATGTGGTGTTCCTTTTCAAAAAATGCTATCTTCTAAGTTGTGTATCGGATCCAGATGTGAATACCTGGAAATTAAAGCTGAAATGTGATCTATTGTCTCATATTCATATTTTGGTGTCAAACCCAAATGTTTCCAGTCAACAGCAAAAATAAAGGAATTGGCCTCACTGTTCCGATACTTATGGAGGGGACTGTATAGCCTAGCAACTTTTTTTTTTTTTTTTACAGTAGGCTTACGCAAATAGTTACTTTCCCTGGTAACTAGTTACTTCTATTATAAAGTAATTCAGTTACTAACTCAGTTACTTTTTGGAACAAGTAGTGAGTAACTATAACTAATTACTTCTTTAAAGTAACGTTCCCAACACAGGGTATCAATGATCATGAGAAAGGTGAGGGATCAGCCTAGATCTACACGGGAGGAGCTTGTTTATGATCCCAAGGCAGCTGGGACCACAGTCACCAAGAAAAACATTGGTAACACACTATGCCGCAATGGATTGAAATCCTGTAGTGCCCGTAAGGTCCCCCTGCCCAAGAAGGACAGAACCGTACAGAACCGTCTGAAGTTTGCCAATGAATACCTTAACGACTCAGAGAATGCTTGGGAGAAGGTGATGTGGTCAAATTAAAACAAAATCAAGTTCTTTGGTATCCTAGAGACTCGCCATGCTTGAGGAAGACGAGTTCTGACTATGACCCCAAGAACACCATCCCCACTGTCAAGCATGGAGGTGGAAGCATTATGCTTTGGGGGTGTTTCTCTTCAAAGGGGACAGGTGGATTTCACTGCATCAAGGGAACTATGGATGGGTCCATGTACCATGAAATACTAGGTGACAACCTCTGTCTCTCAGTCAGGTGCGTAAAAATGGGTCGTGGATGGGTCTTCCAGCAAGTCAATGACCCTAAAAATACAGCAAAGGCAACAAAGGAGTGGCACAAGAAGTAGCACAATAAGGTCATGGAGTGGCCTAGTCAGTCTCCAGACCTTAATCCAATAGATCTATGGAGGGAACTGAAGCTCAAGCGACAGCCTTGAAACCTTAAAGATTAGGAGAGGATCTGCAAAGAAGAGTGGTCCAAATATCCTCCTGAGATGTGTGCAAACCTGGTCATCAACTACAAGACACGTCTGACCTCTGTAATTGCCAACAAGGGTTTCTCCACCAAGTACTAAGCAATGTTTTGATAGGGGATCAAATACTTATTTCAAAATGACGTCATTTTCTTCTCTCAGCTCTTGTTTAGCTGTTCTCGTAGCTTGTTCTTGACACATCACCCGGGCCGAACTTTCTTCTCGCAGCTTGTCCGAGAACTATTGTGTGATTGGTCAGTCTGAAGTCAATGAGGAAAACGAAGTGAAATCAGCTGGCGCTACTGAGTCAATTACCATGGTAACAATGCGCCGCGGTGAGGAGTTCGGCAGTTGAGTTCTCGTGAAGTATGTAATGTCAGACCAGAAAGAACTTCTCGCAGCTCTGTCACCGAGAACTTTGTTCTTTCTTCTCGCGGAGTATGTAACAGCCTTTAGTCATCCTACAGATACAAGAACTTTACTTTACTACACAAGTATACGGAGCAAAGTAAAATTCCGCTGCTGCTGAAAAACTAGCCACTCAAAATGCAATGATTCATGCGATGCGAGGTTAGTTTTATTTCCCAAATTGTTCTATCAACACAGACATTGATAGTCTTGCGTTATAATTGATTTGCCACAGGTTTGTGAGTAGGACTGTTTATTAGCAGGCTAGCAACAACCGTTGACTTGCGCTAGCCTAGCACCAGCTAACTCTGCAACTAGAAAGACTGAATGAAATTTGTTGAAAACTGTCTCCAATGATAAATAACACACAGGCTAACTTGGAATTGAGGTCCTATGTCCAAAATTCCGAACCACACCTTTAATAACGTCCTAGTGCATCCCTCAAAATAAGGGTTCCAGACTAACCTTTTCGACCAGGAGCACTGGCATTACTTTATTTTGCTTTAAATTAAGGGTACACCTCTAATCAACCATCAATGCAACTATTTGCATTTTTCCCAATTTTAACTACCATACTTTTCGGACTATAAGCCGCAACTTTTTCCCCATTTTTCAACCCTGTTATTACACAGCACAGTATATGTTCTGTAGCTACTAGGGATGGGCGTTAGTAATCCAGTACTCGAGTACTCCTCGTTTCAAATTAACTAGATTGGTGGATGAGGAAAATCGTTTTTTAGTGTCTGTAGCCTTTAGGCCGGCCGGGCGGGGTGCCCCTATTTTAAAATGTTATATACGTGTACAAAACGGCACAAAACGGATAAAATAAAGTTTAACAAAATTAAATATTTTGATGCAAGTGCAATAAACTGAGCGTTTGCATCAACTGCAAATAACTGCCACCTCCGTGTCGCCGCAGCGCAGCCTGTGTTCTCCACAGCACCGCAGAGCTGAACACGGTCTCTCCTTTCTTCTCCAGAACATCAGGAATATAACTGTCCAATTATTTCAAAGCAGACGATAAAGTTACGTTTATAAAAAGGGGAGATCACACCTGTTACTCTCAGTTAGTAATGAGTAGACTCCAGGTGAGCATGCAAGGTGCACTCCGCTTGGAAAGAAAAGAAGAAGCAAGGCTTCCTTCAGACACATTCGCTTCGAGCCAACAACAGTTAAGAAGCCTTCAATAGGGAATATGGGGATAAGATTCAAAAACCGACCGGTGTAACGTTCCGTTAATGAGGAATTAGTCGTGGTAATTATTCACGGACACGGAGTGAGCATTACGCGGTTGGATATAGGCCTACAACTATCTGCTTTGGTGAGTTATTTACACTCAACAAAAATATAAACGCAACACTTTTGTTTTTGCTCCCATTTTTCATGAGATGGACTTAAAGATCTAAAATTCATTCCAGATACACAATTGTACCATTTCTCTCAAACATTGTTCACAAATCTGTCTAAATGTGTGATAGTGAGCACTTCTGCTTTGCTGAGATAATCCATCCCACCTCACAGGTGTGCCACATCAAGATGCTGATCTGACATCATGATTAGTGCACAGGTGTGCCTTAGACTGTCCACAATAAAAGGCCACTCTGAAATGTGCATTTTTTTTTATTGGGGGTCTGGGGACTCAGAACCAGTCAGTATCTGGTGTGACCACCATTTGCCTCATACAGTGCAACACATCTTCTTCGCATAGAGTTTATCAGATTGTCAATTGTGGCCTGTGGAATGTTGGTACACTCCTCTTCAATGGCTGTGCGAAGTTGCTGGAGACGGCTTATGGTGGAGAAATGAACATTCAATGCACGAGCAACAGATCTGGTTGACATTCCTGCTGTCAGCATGCCAATTGCACGCTCCCTCAATGCTTGTGGCATCTGTGGCATTTTGCTGTGAGACAAAACTGCACATTTCAGGGTGGCCTTTTATTGTGGACAGTCTAAGGCACACCTGTGCACTAATCATGATGTCAGATCAGATCTTGATGTGACACCTGTGAGGTGGGATGGATTATCTCAGCAAAGCAGAAGTGCTCACTATCACACATTTAGACAGATTTGTGAACAATGTTTGAGAGAAATGGTACAATTGTGTATCTGGAATGAATTTTAGATCTTTAAGTCCATCTCATGAAAAATGGGAGCAAAAACAAAAGTGTTGCGTTTATATTTTTGTTGAGTGTATATGTATTTAAATTGTAGGACAATCATTTTATATTATCTACTGCCCTTCTTATTTTAAATGGTGACTTAGGCAATTTTTTTTGTTACAACTACAGCCTATGCTTTTTTTCTCCCCATCGCAGACCTAATGGATCGGTTTAAATTGTGGCCCGTCTATTTAATTACTTTCAGTGAGGAAAATGTATTTTAAACTTGTGGAAAAAAATCCTTAATATCATATGGCAACTGTGACTGTTTGACATAAGCATTGAGCGCTTTATTGCGGTCAACCGTAGTTCTGTAGACAGATGCGTCGCGTTCTAAAAACAGAAAAAAGTTAAACGAGGAATCGATTGATCCTCGAGGAATGAAAGCGATCACACGAGTAGCGAAAACACTCATGCCCATCCCTAGTAGCCACTAAATGGTAACACTTACGTATGTTATGCAAATATGCAACTTGTTTGTTGAAATGTTAATAAATGGGAGCTTCCTCAAGCAGCCATCTCTTTCCCGACAATCCCCTCTGTGCACAAACTCTTACATATGGTAATTAAACATAACACCTGCGGCTTACAGTCCAGTGCGCCTTATAGTGCGGAAAATACGGTATATATGGCCTTCTGATATTGCAGGGATTCCCAAAGTGTGGTGCGCGCACCCCTGGGGGTGCGTGAGCTGCTGCTAGGGGTGGCGAGATGAAAATGTAATGGGGGTCTGATCATTACACAATCCATATTGGTCCGAGTATAAGAGGGTTTTATTTTCGCGAAATAGGTCGTAAAAAGTCGGGTCGTGTTTTCCAAGTTGTGTTTATTTTCTTTTTTAATCGGGTGGAACACTGGCTGTGCTCTCGGGCGGGGCGTTTGTGCGCTTGGAGAGAATGCTTTGTGTGGAGAGAAAAAGAGGCAGCAACAAGCCGATTCAAAGCCTCAAATCGTTATGTTGCCAGTCAACGTGTCAGAGGCAGGAATCGGCAGGCGTCGACTGTGGCTTTTTAGCTGCTGCAGTTGTGCTGAGGAGAGATGCCACCAGCATGCTGCTGTAATGTTCAGATTTCGTCATTTGCATTAAAGCTCTAATGATTTTAAGAATGAGCGCTTTATTTAAACGCATGTGATGGTGGGATAGTCACTTTGTGAGCTTAAACTGAAACAACGGAGATCTCAGAGGCTCCCTCGACAACGTTAAGTGCCCCGGTTATCATTTCAGCCTTAAACCACGGTGTTGATAGCTTTCGTTCAGCACTAGGCTATGAGATTAACTATGAGCATTAAATAAAGCTGCATCCAGTGCAGGAACAGGATGACCCGCTATGCACACAGAGTATAGGAGAGATGACAGCGAGAGGATCACAGGGGGCAGAGGAATTTGGTGTGAAGAATAGTCTGTAGTGAACACATCAAGTTCGGTCTATTTGCACTATCCTACTGTTTATTTGATGAAGAAAGTGTTTTTTTTAATGTTTTATTTTCGTACTTATTTAAATAAATAAAATGTATTCAGTTGAGTTTTAAAAGGGGGTTCGTCTTATAATCGGGGTTGTCTTATACTCGACCAATACGGGTAAGTGTTTTTTCTACCCAATAAAGAGTGTAAATAAACATTTCCTTTGTAAAATTTAGAATAAAACTTGAATTTTAATTAATAAATAAAAGGCTATTCAAATAAGAAAGTTATCTTCTACGAATGCCACCTAGTTTGTGCCTCTACATTCATTCCGAATTATTTAAAATTACTGGCGTTCTAATTTTATTTCATAACTTGTTATGATGAGGGGTTGTTTGCTCACGTCATTTAAACTTGCTGCAATTGTTGCTCAAGTGATAAAATATTAGGCTATAATATTTTCCCATTTTATTTTTCTGCCCCTTGTTGTGATCGTGATTATTTTATATGTGTGTTCTGGTCATTTGAGCAGATAAAAGCCACCTTTAATATGGTATAAAAAGCTTGTTGATTTTTTTTATGTGGGGGGTGCTCAACCTGGTTGGGAATAGAAGGAGGTGGGTAGGGAAGTCCACTATTTTTAGTTCCGATCGATTCGATTGATAACTGGGTTTTGGATATAGGCGATAGATACTGTCGATACAATATCATAATTATTATACAATTCTCTGTTTGTGGTGACTTTATGTGTAAGGCTAGGAAGGCTTAAGCAATTCTTATTTAAAAGGAAAAATACACGAATGCATTAGGGGCAATAATTCGAATATCAAAACTTGTTTAAGTTTGTATTCAAAGCTCAATTCAGTATTCCAAATACATATATTTTATATACACTAAAAAATATAAAAACACTTTTGTTTTTGCTCCCATTTTTCATGAGATGGACTTAAAGATCTAAAATTCATTCCAGATAAAATTGTACCATTTTCTCAAACATTGTTCACAAATCTGTCTAAATGTGTGATAGTGAGCACTTTGCTTTGCTAGATAATCCATCCCACTACAGGTGTGCATCAAGATGTGATCTGAATCATGATTAGTGCAAGTGTGCCTTAGACTGTCCAAATAAAAGGCCACCCTGAAATTGCAGTTTTGTCTCACAGCAAAATGCCACAGATGCCAAAGCATTGAGGGAGTGTGCATTGGCATGCTGACAGCAGGAATGTCAACCAGATCTGTTGCTGTGAATCTGTTGCATTGAATGTTCATTTCTCCACCATAAGCCGTCTCCAGCAACTTCGCACAGCCATTGAAGAGGAGTGGACCAACATTCCACAGGCCACAATTGACAATCTGATAAACTCTATGCGAAGAAGATGTGTTGCACTGCATGAGGCAAATGGTGGTCACACCAGATACTGACTGGTTCTGAGTCCCCAGACCCCCAATAAAGCAAAACAATGCACATTTCAGAGTGGCCTTTTATTGTGGACAGTCTAAGGCACACCTGTGCACTAATCATGATGTCAGATCAGCATCTTGATGTGGCACACCTGTGAGGTGGGATGGATTATCTCAGCAAAGCAGAAGTGCTCACTATCACACATTTAGACAGATTTGTGAACAATGTTTGAGAGAAATGGTACAATTGTGTATCTGGAATGAATTTTAGATCTTTAAGTCCATCTCATGAAAAATGGGAGCAAAAACAAAAGTGTTGCGTTTATATTTTTGTTGAGTGTATATATTTTATGTTGTTTTTTTTTGCACAGGTAGCTTAAACTGCAATATATGTTGTCAGCAAACATTACTACTCAGATATACACGTTATATATACAACAATTGTTAAAATATAAATGTAATGCTCATTTAAAATAAATTATCAAATTATTTGAACTTTGACCTTGTTGGCCACCGTCCTTTCAAAGAGCAATCGGTGATACACCAGCTGTTGGCTACATGACATTGTCAGAGCGAGGCAAACTAAAAGCGGCACCAAGCGCAGTAGGAATACAGAGAGGGAGGAAGAATATCAGCATATGTGTTTCCCTTAACTTTATACTACAACATTAGCGTGATCTCGGAAGGGAAAGCAGTGCTCGGCGAAATGCTAACTTTAGCTTAGCTTAGCTGTTTGTTTTCATTCCCTATGCAGCACTGCTATTGCCAATCAACAGTGACTGCCTTGCATCATAGGAATACGCGGTCAATAATGGATATAATTTGGACACAAAAGACTATCAATATTGGATCTTTTGTATGGATTTATAAATCCCCAAAAATGCATGTTCCAGGATGGATTAATAAACTACGATGGCACAGCTGATTTGGAACGGAACAACAGCTCTGTTCGCTTCCACGGGGAAAAAGTAAGAAACTCAGACTTTGGTGTTTTTTTAGAACGAGTATTCAAATCTCCCTCCACCGAACGTCGGCATCAGCTCGCGCGGAGCTTTCGCTCTTTCATAGTTTATAAAAAAATAAAAAAAAAATTAAATTAATTTTTTTTTAATTTTGTTATCGGATTTTATATCGGAGCTGTCAGTCCGATATCCGATCCGTAGATTTCGCCCATATCGGAGCCGATACCGATACTGGATCGGACCCATCCCTAGCGCGCGGCTAAAAAAGGTTGGGAACCGCTGTGATATTGTATTGCCAGCATGTTTTGGACTACACCGACAACAGATGATAGTTAATTGTGTTATTGATTTTGCAACTACTTAGCCATGTGACACCCTTACCCAGTGTTTCCCCCAGCGCTTTATAGTTAAGGCGGCCGCCTTAGCAAAACCAGCCCTCCGCCTTGACTACTGACCGACCAAAAATAAAAATTAAATCTTTAATTTTTTTATTTTTAGTGCTGCACAATTAATGTACTAGCAAGCGTGATGTGTGATTTTTCATGGTCAGAAATGCGCGAAAGGCCGTGATTTGCGGTAAATAAATTTGCACATATGTCTCCAAGCGTTTCTCTCTGCTCAGACTATCAGCTGCTCTGTGTCGGGGGCTTTGCGCGCGCGACCGTGCCGCGCAGCGCGTGACTACAGCATGTACGCGGGAGAGTAAACGAGCAGCAGCAAACCGACATTTAACCGGTGGCGATAATAAACGCAGTGCGGTTCTATGGGGATATTTAGCTGAACAGAAAGAAGTGCTATGCAAAGCTAGACTAGTTTAAGACTCCACATCACCGTGGCAACACAACTTATCGGCTCATACAGCGCAGAGAAAAGTCTGATACATGCATGAGAGTGATGGCCCAGGCACCTTTCAGTAAGTTTACAGAAGTGCACACTGTATCTGTCTTTGAAATGCATTAGTCATTTTAAGGGGAAAACACATTGTATTATTTCAATAATTGAATTATTTTTCAAACAGCATGCTTGTGTAGGCCGACGAGATACATTTTTCTGAATTTTAAATGCTGCTTTATTTTTATGTTTTAAATTTGGAAATACATGTTCCAAAACAACCAATAACCTCTGCATTTAAAAAGAAATCAAGCAAGTAGGCTAATAATAACCATATATGAATTAATCGCATCACAGTATGCCTATTGTCCACAATAATCTCACAACAGCCCCCCATCCAAAAAGGAACTTTAAACTTTTAATACATTATTTGTATTTAGTGTGTCTGCATGGTATTGCACCAAAACAGTAGAATTTCTTTAATTGTATTTTTTTTTGTCTGCATGTTTGCACAAAATGTGCACATAGCAAACAAAATTGCACAACTGTAAGGTCAGTGTCATTCAAATAAACAGAACCATTTCTTTAGTGCGCATTGGCATCTTTGAGCAAAATACCCCCAAAATTTTCGCCGAGGCGCGGTGCGCCGCGCCTCCTGTACAACAGGAGACAGTGACCACCTTGACTAAGACATTTCCTGGGGGAAACACTGCTTACCCATAATATGCCAAAACCCCTTCTTCATCTGATCACTTTGATCTTTCCTCCTTTACCTGGGCTGATTCGTCTGTAAGGACAGCAGTTGTTGCCTCTCCCAAAAGTAGTAACTACATGACATAATCAACTAATTTGCATAATATGCCATTCTGAAAGAGGCAAAATGAATAGGAAAGGCTGGCCAGGTGGTTTTACAAATAAATTATTTGTGTATCCACAAACTCCCTTTACAAACTTTCCTGGTTGCTTTATAACTATAAGGTAAGCTTTTTTATATATTTTTTTTAATATATAGATATTCAGTGGACTAATGAAAAAATGCTAGCATCACCGTGACTAGCTATCTCAAAGTTAACTCATGAAAATGCATTAATCAAAGACACGATATTAGGTGATTTATGGTAGGCTATTGTGTGACAATTTCCCCATCAGCTGAAAACACAAAATGTAATACCTTCAGCAAATTTACAAAAAATGTTAGACAAGTTATGACCTTAATTTCACGAAATGTATTTTAAGACTTTTTAAGGACCCGCTGGGTAACGGTGATTGATCGGCTCCTAAACATTGGTTTTCTCACAGTTTTTTTAATAGACTAGTCTAATTGTCTAAATCCAACTTCCCTTTAAAGGTTGGAGAAATGAGTCGCTACGTGCATCCCTACAATTTATATGAGACTGTTTCCTGCAATCCAATACGTCTATGCGCACAATGGACATTTAAAAAAAATGCTGCCGTTGGATTCTCACTGGTCTGATGTGGAAGTGGAATGCAACTTAAAATTACCTACACACTTTATGGCTGACTAAATCAACATGACCACTGTTTATTCCTTTTTTTCAAATTCAGAATTAATTATGGGAAGGTTTGCACTGGAAATCAATCTATCTATCTATCTATCTATCTCTCTATCTATCTATCTATCACACTGTGTGTGTTCCTGTGGCTCGCACATCTCTCTGAGTGTTTGTCAGATCGGCCTGAGCTTCCGGATATGGCTTGCGCACGGCACAAAGGTGTGCATCCTTGATTGATTGTGAGATTTTTGGACCAAATATGTAGAAGTTATCATATTTATATCATACTGGCGGCGAATACATGCGCGTACTAAGGGCCACAGTAACGACAGGCATGAAGTAGTCTCCGGCTAAACCCCGCCTCCCTCTGATTTGATTGGCTGCTGCGACCAAAGCATGAATTTACGAATGGGACACACACAGCAGACCGACAGTCTGGTGTTACTTCTTCATTCAATGCACCCAACTTTGCAAACAAAACATTCTTAAACCTTTCCACAGACATCACCAACTCCTCAAACCTGTCCGCTTTAGTGTTAAAGATTGCACGTTACGCTATTTTCACTGTTATAGAGTTAATGTATAGTTAAACACTTCCACGACAGTGAAGGTAATTTCAGTTAGTGTGTCAATAGCGGTTTCCATTTAAACTAGCATGGTCTCGGATAGCTCTGCTACCGGTGAATGTAAACATGATCGCTTCCACAGAATGTTTTAAATCCATTAGAACACCTAAACGAGCTAAGGACTATGTAAGATGTAAAAATGCCTTTGATTTTGTTTGCAAAGATAAATGCTGCTGCCTTCAAGCTGCAATTACCAATAAAAAAACATTTTCACCTGCTTTGCCCATAAAGAAAAGAGGATTATATGTCGCAACAAATATTAAAGAAAGAACATAAGTCACATTGACGAGCGATGTGACAGCCATTTCAATGACTGTGTGACACTGCCTATGTGTAGGCTACATCAGTTTTAGGGCTGTGTCAAAAAACGATATCGCGATACTTAGTTTCGCGATATCAGTATCAATTTTTAGAACTAAATTTTTTTTTTAATGATTTTTTTTTTTTTTTTTTTTTCTTTTCAATGCTTTATTGACAGTGCCGAGAGACATATATGAAATGGGGCAGAGATGGAATGCAATGCAGAGAACAATCACGGGTCAGATTCAAACCCATGTCTGCTGTCAGGCCTGAGCCTATAGGATACTGACTATTGAAGTTAGATCAATTTTGTTTATAAGAATACTTAAGATTCACTGCATCAGAAAAAGCACACTGATGTGTTTTCATTTTCAGTATTTCCTGTACAGTCAGTGCAAGAGTGAATTGCATTTTGCATTGCATCAGTTATTTTGATGTTATAGCAGCTGCAGCAGTGTTAGATCATTTGCCAAAACCCCCAAAAAATTGTTAAGGAAGTGTTGAATTAAATAGTTTTGACTTCATATGTCTGTGCAATTATCAATATATTGTGCTGTTATGTTTGACAAGGCAACTTGTTTATGGAATATCGCAATATATCGTGATATATCAAGATACGCACTATATCGTTATATATCGTATCGTGAGTGTCTAGTGTATCGTGATATGTATCGTATTGCGAAGTCCTTGACGATACCCAGCCCTAATCTGTTTGTGTGTCCCACTTTGATAGACGGGTTACATTTAAGCATGCATATGCTACTGCTTCCTACGGGCACTGCACTAGTTCAGTCGAATGAGGCGCCGGTGCTGCAAGACGGTGGTTTGAGAGTCTAGAAATATAAAGTGCAATACAAATAAAATGTATTATCATTATTATTATTAAGAGTCAGCATCAATTATCCTATCTATAGTCATCATCATCATCATCATCATTATTGGCAGACTCATGGTCCATATACAAGACAAGTAATTTAATTTAATTTAATTTAAGGGATTTAAGTGCATATTATCCTCTCAAAGTACACCAGATTCATGCATTCAAATTTAAAGGGTACAAAAAACCTTCGGGCGGGGGGGGCATGCCCCCGGACCCCCTAGAGGGTTCGGGGTACCACACCACCGCTGTTGAAAAAAAAATCCTGCAGGAAACACTGCACTGCATATTATACATTGGCAAATTGACAGGCTAGGTTGGCAGGTGTAAAATCCTACCTGAGCGTTCTCTGAACTCTGCTGCTGGGATGTATCTGGGCAGGGTGTTCCTGGTGTCGGCCTCTGAGGCGGGGCGGATCCTCTTATTGTCCTCTGAGGAGCTCTTCTGTAGAAGAGGTCGCAAGTCCATCTCAGAGAATGGCCTTGCTATAGTCCCAGAGTCATCCCCAGATCGTTGGGGAGGCTTTTCTCTCCTTTCCTTGTCTTCCCTCTTATCCTGCTCGTCCCTTCGCTCCCTGTCATTTCTCTTGGCCCAGTCATCCCGTCTGTCCCTGTCCTCTCTCCTATCTCTGTCTTCTTGTCTGTCTCGCTCTTCTCTCTTGTCCCCTTCCTCTCTTTCTCCTCCTCTTTCTTTCCTGTCTTCTTTTCTATCATCTCTGTTGTCTCTCCTTTCTCTTTCAGTCCGCCGATCCCTCTCTTCTCCCCTGTCCCTATGTTCCCTCTCTTCTCGATCCCTGCGCTCCCTCTCCTCTCTGTCTCTTTCTTTCTCATCCCGATCTCTCCTTTCTTTCTCTTTCTCGTCTTGATCTCTCCGTTCTCTTTCCTTCTCGTCGCGATCCTTCCTTTCCCTCTCGTCGCGATCTCTCCGTTCTCTCTCGTCCCGATCCTTCCGGTCCCTATCGTCGCGATCTCTCCGTTCCCTATTCTCCCTCTCCGGCCTATCATCTCTCCTGTCTCTGTCATCCCTCCTGTCTCGCCTTTCTCTGAAGTCTTTGTCTTCTCCCGCAACCCTTTCCTTTTCTTCTCTCCAGTCCCTTCTGTCCGTATCCTTCCTTCCCCTGTCCTCCCTCACATCTTTGCGGTGTCTATCATCGGCCGGGGGTCCTCTGGGTAAAGATCCCGCTCTCTTATCCACATCTGACGGTAGGCGGCTGCGTCTGTCCTTGTCCACAGCGAGCCGTGCGTGAGAGTCCACGTCAAGAGGTGCCCGGCTGGTTCGGGACGAGGCGTCCGACGGCGCTCTGTTTCGACGTTCGTCCACTTGGGGCAGCTTGAGGGAGTACACCTTGATGTCGGATTCCCCTCGAGACCCTCGTTTCTCTGCTTCCGCCGACACTCTGTCCACATCCCTCGGCAAAAGGTGCCCATTTTTCACCGGTGGAGCCCCTTTGGGTTGGTTTACGTCGTTGTCTGTTCCATATAGATACAAGATATAAAGTGAGTGTAACAATCAGAATCAAAGATTAAATCTGTCATCTATTGAATATTCTATAATTATAATATAATAAGGCAAGAAACTGCTTTTCCAGAATCATTCTTAGCACTATTATGAATATTTTTACAGAAAGATTTGTTAATATCTTGTTTACTTTCTGATTAATGGTATATTTTATTCTTAAAACCATGCAGAAAAAAGCATTTTAAGACTTGTACATAGTATGTTATGATTTATAAAAATTTAAAAAGTATGCAAAATCTGTTCAGTAAAATGTGTAATAAGTTGTAAATATGAAATAATGATTTTAGCTTTATCCAACACCTAGATTTATATATTTTTATTTATTCTAACATTTCTTAAAAATTGTAAAACTAAATAATTGTCTTATGTAAGTAATCAACTGGCAAAGTTTCATGATGATATCTATTATGAAAAGGTTACCCCATTCTCCAGCAGTCTCTCAAATGAACAAGAACAACCTCATCTCAGCCTACCATTCTCTGGGATATCCTTTAGAACCCCTCTGGCAATCAGCTCTTGGCGACTTTTTCTTACAGAAATCCTTCTTTCCAAGACTGAAAATAGGTAAAATATTTATCATTAAATCAAGCATAAAGTCCTGCACACAGCAGGTGAAAGTAATACACCCTTGAACCCAGCATACCTATGGATGTTTCAGCAAACTTTTCACTGGGTTTCTTCTTTCTCCATTTCCAGGGCTTGAAGATCCGTCCCATTTTGGAGAACTTGCCTTTCCGTTTCGTTTGAGGTGATCCCCCACCAGAGTTTTCTTCTTCACCCTTCGTTGTGCCGTGTTGCAGATCAACCTCATCGTCTAATCGAAATGAGAAAACAGATGACATAAAATTTGAGAATTGACTTTTGATTGAGGCCAATGCTGCAGTGATTCGGGGCCAAAGCAATCCCCAACAATGTAACACAAAAAGACACCAGTACACACTCTTCCAACAATTGCAAGTTTGTGACATGTTCAAAAAATGTGGCTGAAGTATTTGATTTTAATAATAAAACTGATACACACATTACTGTTTGACAGAATAGAACAGTTTATCGTGCTCATGTGATTGTAACTGATAAGCCTAAAGAATATGTGCGTTTGCCAATATAACGTGGCAGACCACAGTTCTTGGCTGGTCTCTAGAACAAATTGTACAAAATGGATTTTAATCTTACTAAATGCCTATGAATATAGCAAACACTACAGCCCAGGAAGCTTATGTTTCAACTACGTTTTTGTAGTGTATAGGGCTCTTCAAGGAACACCCAATAAATAGCGTTATATTCAACAGATCAGTCGGATTCATTGCCATCATGACTGGCTGATGGCAGGACAATATCAACCCATTATAATCTAAGATTAAAAGGTCACATATGGTCATTTCAGGTTCAAATTGGAAAATTTCATAGTTAGTAGAAATAGTTAATGGTGTATTGTCAAACAAAAAAATTATATATCCACCAGTGCTGATTCTCCTCTTTTAACCCTCTGTCTGAAATGCTCTGTTTGAGATTCTGTCTCTTTAAGCCTTCCAATTAGCCCACTGTGCTCCGATTGGCCATGAATATAACTGCAGGCTTGAATCTAACTGCTCGTTGGAATCGAACTGCCAGTTAGATTCAGGGCTCTCTGTGGATGTGCTTATCACAGGTGGAGGTAGTTTTAAGTTAGGTTGGTAATGAGGGGGCGTGGCTTTTCTGTTATAAAATCAAAAGGGGAGAGAAATCTGACTTGGGTTTTTGAACACAGGATTTTAGAAAGGTGGAGGTGGAGAAAAAGAGAGAGGGTTGTTTTTTTCATACGCTTTGGGAGTCTCTAGACCAGGGATCGGCAACCTTTTTGACAGAGTGCCAGTTTGAAATGTTCTTGTTTAAGAGTGTGCCATAATGAACAATAGGTTAAATATGAAGTTTAATTATGACACAGCATCACCTAGGGGTGGGCAATACAACCTTAAAATATATATTACAACATGTTTTGGGTGGTAACTGTATTTTATAAGGGTATGACTATTACTTTTTAGTGTAGCCTTAATATTGAAGCTTCCTTGAGTTTCTTGAAAGGCACTTCATAAAACCAAGATATTATTATAATATGGAAGTGAACCTGGCCTATCTATTTTCTTATCTAATGTGAATACATTAAATAAGTTGATAATAGGTCTATGATAAGTTAATGGTATAGTTTCCAACAAAGAAATGGGAGAGTTTCATGCAATTTTTTTTTTAAGATTATTTTTTGGCATTTTCAAGCTTTATTGATAGTATAGAGTTGAAATGGGGAGAGAGAGAGAGAGAGAGAGAGAGGGGGGGGGGGATGACCTGCAGTAAAGTTCCACAGGTCAGATTTGAACCTGCGACCACTGCAACAAAGGCCGGAGCCAATATGGTACGCGCTCTATCCACTACGCCACCGGAGCGTCCCAGTTTCATGCAATCTTAACACTAACACAACACAGTTCCTCTCTTATTGTCCGCTTAGTTGATTAAGCTGTTACGCAAAAGCAAAACAATCAAGTTTGGACAAAGCTTAATTTGATGCTATTTACAAGGTGGTGTGAATAAATATACATTTTGCATCAGTAGGCATGAATCATGTAACATCCTTTGCATTTGTTAGGTTCATTATCAACATCAACAGTGTGGATAGTCCAGTCTTAAAGATAAAATGACAACAAGAAGAAAACTAAACAAATAAGCAAACAATTGATTCAGAATCCATGACTCAAACTCTTTCCTATGACAGCAATAACTGGGTATGAAACCGCTATTGTAATTTTCGGGGATGAGTCGTAGTAGTTGTACAACATCTATGCAACTTAACCCTGTACAGGAGAGCACATTTTCTCAGTGCATCAGTCACACCTGACCTGAGCATTAGATATGCATGCGTCATGGTGAAACTTCAATATAGGAGATTTAACTGTAAACTCTATCATCACTTTTCAATCAATCAATCAATCAATATCCTTTATTTAGCCAGGTAAAATTCATTGAGATTAAAATCTCTTTTTCAAGAATGACCTGGCCAAGAAGGCAGCACCATTATAAAATAAGACAATCAACCACAATTCTCATACACCACATTCAACGTCAGGTAAAGTACAATACAAGATCCAGGACAAGACTATATGAAGATTGAAATGAATACAGTTAAAAATTAAATAAATAAACTGGTGACAGATGAATGAATAAACCTGGCCGTTATCAGAAAATAGCTTTACAAACAATTGCATTGACCAAGAGAACTATCTTCTCTGTCCTTCAGGATTTCTTTGAATTCTCCCAAGGTGACCAGCTCCGGCAGCTTCAGCTGCTTTTGCACAGTGTTCCAGGCAGAAGGCGCAGCATATTTAAAGGCCTTTTTCCCTAACTCAGTTCTAGCTCTGGGTACCAACATCTGCAACACATCCCTAGAACGCAAACCATAGCTACATTTGTTTGTGGACATGTAAACACATAGATATGAAGGGACCAGCCCAATAAGACACTTGTAAACAAAAAACAACCAATGTGAGAGTCTGCGTACAGATAGCGATGAACATTTTGCAGTGGCATACAGGGTACAATGGTGGACACGATTTCCACAGCCAGTTAAAAATCGCAGAGCACAGTGGTAGACGGTATCCAATCTCTTGAGGTACTGGTCAGGGGCGTTTATGAGCAGCAGGTCACCGTAATCTAACAACGGTAAAAAGGTCGCAGTGAACAGACGTTTCCTGGCCTGCCATGAGAAGCATGATTTATTTCTAAAAAAGAAACCTAATTTAATTTTTAATTTTTCATAATCATTTTAACATTTCCGGAGCGGGACAAAGTAAAACATGTAGGCTATATACTACATACTGTTTATAAAGTCTTTGAGTTCTCGTTTAAAATGTGGAGTCAGCCATTCTTGAGAATGCTTGTCAAAATCAGTAAATATGGGGCGTGCTTGTGGTGTAGTGGTTAGAGTGTCTAGCCCTAGAGGCTCAGCCCTCATTGCAGTAGACCCGGTTCAATTCCGCCCTGTGGATGGTTCTCTGCAGGTCCTCCCCTCTTTGCTCCATTTCAACTTTGTCTCTCTAAATCTATCTAATAAAGTGAAAAACGCCAAAAATAATCTTTAAAAAAAAATCTGTAAATATCTCCTACAAACCGCTACCTCTGTACTGTATTTTCAATAACAAAAAATTCCAGTGTTAACCCATTAATACCGGCTGCTGCGCGACGCAACATTGTATCTCCCACCGGTTACTGCGTAGCGCAACTCTAACTCTCCTGCCGGCTGCTGCATGACGCAGCAGTGTTGTGTTGTTGTAATTTTATTGGCGCGTGCAGCATAGAATGATCCGTCATTGGTTCAAATACACATGAGGCGGGTCTTGTTGAATTTTTAAAACCACGTGACCATCCAAATGCTGTCTGGTTGGCCGAAAATCACGTTAATCAAACCGACATACACGTGCGTTTCAGTTGATTTTTTTTTCGACAAGAGGCGAGATGGCTGAGTCAGCGGAAGAGATTGACAGCGAGGGCAGCGACATAGAGTTGGGAGAGGAGTTTGAGAGGGAGGAAGAGGTTTATGGTGTAATACCGGATGATCGTTTGGATCGAGAACAGGAGTGGGATATGTGGGGTGAAGAAGAGGAGGAGGAAGACTTTATTGGATTCCAGGAAGACTGGAAAACCGAGGGATACCACCCAGGGTTCAACATAACTTTTTTTTTCCTACTGGCTCGCCGGGCCAGTGGATCCGAGTTTTACTGGCCCCATTTACATTTTCACTGGCCCTGCACACACTTTTTTTCTTCATAATTTAGTGTGAATAATTATAATACCTATATTAGAAAAATAACCAAATCTAAAGGGAATATCTATACTGTAACAGTATAGATATTCCCTTTAGATTTGGTTATTTTTCTTTTAGTTAATGATATGAAATATTGATATTGCTCATACACATAATATAAAACCAGGCAATCATATTGAATTTTAAGCCTACAACTGAAAGTATGTGTTGTTTTTATTCTTGAATTTGGGCAGTTTAATGAATAGTTCACCTGCAGAAATCATGTTCAAACAAAAAAAAAAAAAAAAAAAAGATGAAGGTCTGATCAGTCTTTGTGGTGTGGTAGTGTTTACTACTTTCTCTATGCATTAGAGATGTGAATGTGTCAAACCAATGACCGGTTTTCCACTTGCGCTCAAGTTGACGTTAAAAATAGAAATCCGAAAATCAGAAGGTTATGCCGTTTTTTTTTTTTTTTTTTAAATGGGAGATTTCACCGTGTATGCGAGTTCACGTCTGGTCGTGAGCGCGCTGCAGGAGCGTCACTTCTACATAAAGTGTCAGCTTCACATTAAGAGTCCGGTGTGGGACCATGCTTTATTGAAAGTGTAGAGACAGAGTTGAAATGGGGCAGAGAGGGGAGTGACATGCAGAGAACGACCGCGGGCTGCGAGGCCCATGGGGGGGACGCCCTACCAACTGAGCTAAGGGCATCCCCTTCAATTCATTATTTACTAGTGAGACATCTCAAAGAGAGGTTCATATAATGTATATAATATATGTTTTATGCTAGATAGTGTGTGCGTGTGGTTGTGTGTGTGTATATGTGTGTGCTGTGTGTGTGTGTTTGTATATGTGTGTGCGGTGTGTGTGTGTGTGTGTCCGTTGTGTGTGTATATGGGTGTGCGGTGTGTGTGTGTTCATGTGTATGTGTGTGCGGTGTGTGTGTATGTGTGTGCTGTGTGTGTGCGGTGTGTGTGTGGTTGTGTGTGTGTGTGTGTATATGTGTGTGCTGTGTGTGTGTGTGTGTGCGGTGTGTGTGTGTGTATATGTGTGCCGTGTGTGTGTAAATGTGTGTACGGTGTGTGTATATGTGTGTACGGTGTGTGTATATGTGTGTGCGATGTGTTTTGTTGTGTGTTTGTACATGTGTGTGTGGTGTGTGGTGTGTGTGTGTGTGTAGGGCTGGGCGATATATCGAATATATTCGATGTATCGCGAGATGTGCTCCAGGAGATGTATAAAATGACCCTATCGCGACCATCGAATACAAATTGGCACGTAATGTGTTTTTCTTAGCCGCCGCCACCGGCAAACTCGCTGGTGTTCGCTTCTCTCGCTCTTTCCTGTGGTTTTCTGCCTCAGACTACATGCATTGGCAACTCACTCACTCACCCCTCCCAACCAGAGTCTTCTGGGCGCGCACCTGTGACAATGGAAATAAGCCTTCGGGCTTTTTTGTGTCTATCCCTGGCTATTTTATGTATTTTAATGTGTGACAGAATGCTGTTCATGTTTTTATATCAAAATAGTCAAATAAAATCATTCATTCATTCATTCATTCATTCATTCATTCAGTCTGTGCCTTGTGAGTGTTTACTTTAATCGCCATGTGAAAACAACGACGAGAGGGGGAGAAAAAAAGACGAGGGCTCTGATGCTCTTATGACAGCCGAACGAGCGGGTGGAGGGGGCGCGAAAGACGGCGATGGTGGCTGTCGTTCATAGCATGGACCTTTTTTGTAGACGGGCGCTCGACAGCATAAGCGGCCGCTGTACAGAGCCTGGTCCTTATGAGAGGAAGGCGAACGAGCGCCGGGTGAGTTTTTGGTCCAACGTCACACAACCACGGCATCCGATTTATTACGGGCAGCCTCTTATAATAGGTCCATGTCAGCACCAAGGGAGGTGCACACCGTTTATTAACTAAAAGTCTATGTAAAGTAGGCTACATTTGCGAGTATTTTTTATCAAATAAAACAGTGTTTTAGTGATAATGCAGGAGGGCTAGATCAATAGGTATGAATAGCATCCAGGAATGGTGCATCGGTTAGAATGCAAGGAATGATGATGATGAGACTTTGCTTTCTTTAGACTAAAGGCTATTATTCTCAGCCGTATTTATTTAAATCCTCTGATTGTCTTCCAGTTTTATTTTCATTAACTAAATACAGGAGAATCAAACAAGGCAGGTAACAGAGGGACGATGAGCCACCTGCTGTTTGCGCTCGCATGAATCTCTCGGACTAACAGGCAGAAAACGAAACTTAACTTACACTATAGAGCAACTGCTCTTAAAGCGACAGTAACCATTATACATGTCAGAGCCTTTTACACACATAGACTACTATTATGGATCAAAACCGGTTCTGCATTTAAAGTGTGGCTGCTATCTTCAGGGGGTTAGTGGTGATAAACAATTAGTAAGTGGTTGTAATGAGTCATAATTAGTGTTCTCAGTTTACAGATTACCAGAAGATGGAAAAAACTGTTTCCAAATAAAATAATGCTGGATCCATTGTATGGGAGTGGAAGGATGTAGAATAATCAATACAATGTGCAAACTCTTTGCCATGTGCAAGTTTCAAATTGTTCCAATAGAAAGCACTAAAGAATATAAACATGGTGCATGTAGCCTAATGCATTGTTAGTGCAGACACATTTTGCAGGGACTATTTAAATCATAATACTGGTGTGATGTTATGCAAAAAATTAATTTAATTGAGCATTTAGGATGTGCTCTAGAGGAGGTTTGAAATATATCGAGATATATATCGTGTATCGAGATATAGTAAAAAAATATCGAGATATTGATTTTTGCCCATATCGCCCAGCCCTATGTGTGTGTTTTATGTTATGTCTACTTCCAAGATTATTATTATCATCACACGTCTATTGCTTTTGTGAATACATGTATTACACTTTCAAAACAAATACTATTTGTTTCCTTCCGCAATTTGTTTTACAGTGATGATGAGCAGCCATCAACTTCCCAGACAGAGCCATTGCCTTCCACCTTTCAGATGCAGCGAGGGAGCCCTCCTCGTCCAGCTTCTGCTCCCCTTCCTCTGCTCTACTCTTCTGTTTCAGACTCACCCGAAGAAAGGCAGCCGAGACGCAAAGGGAAAGCCCCACAAAAAACTTCAAGCAAGTGTGGTCGAGGTGGGTCTACAACACCAGCAGTGAGAGACGAAGAAGAAGAAGAAGAAGAAGAGGAGAGGTGGGATAAGAGACAGGAGAAGGACAAAAAACCTGACCCTATTCGATTCATGCCGACTAGGATCCCTGGTCCTACATTTGACACGACACAGTCATGGTCTGCCCTTGCCCTCTTCCAGCTGTTTTTTTTCCACCTCTGTAGTCAGTACTGTAATCAGCAACACAAATGCCCAAGCTGCCAAGAGACAAGCAGACTATTGGAGAAAGGTATCCCCGTACAACTTCTCCTTCCCACGTGACAAAATCACACTTGAGCGTTTTGAGGCCATCCTGTGGTCACTTCATCTCAGCAACCCTACTGAAGATGAAGAAAATTAAAGAAAGAAGACCACTGGGGACTATGACCGTCTCTTCAAAATAAAGCCTCTCTACAGTGAGCTGGTGAAGGCCTGCAAAACACACTTCCATCCACATAAAAACTTTTCCATCGACGAGCGCATGGTTGCTTCCAAAGCCAGAATAAGCATGAGGCAGTATATGAAGGACAAGCCCACAAAGTGGGGGTATAAGCTTTTTGTTCTGGCGGATTCATCCATAGCCTATACATGGAACTTTTTTGTTTACACAGGCAAGAGTGTGGCCACCACAGGTCATGGTATGAGCTACACAGCAGTCATGGACCTATTGCCTTTTGCTGCGCTTGGTGGGGGCTACACTGTGTATACGGACAATTTTTACACAAGCCCTGCCCTGGTCCAGGACTTGGCGAAGAAGTTCATCGGCTGTTGTGGAACCATCCGGAGAAACCATATTGGTTTTCCTAAGACTCAAGCAAATGACCTGCCTAAGAAAGCTGAGAGGGGAGATCTGCGTTGGATATGGTGGAGCAACCTGCTCTTTGTAAAGTGGATGGATACACGTGAAGTGACCATGTGCTCGTTGGTGCATGAGGCCTTCACTGGACAGACGGTCAGGAGGAGGGTGAAGGAGGCTGGTGTGTGGCAGGTGAAGTCTGTACCCGTCCCCGACGCTGTAGTGGACTACAAACACACCATGGGCGGTGTGGTCCTATCGGATGCACTGATAGGCTACTACAGCGTCAGCCACAAGACCATGAAATGGTATAACACTTTTTTTTATCATTTTGTGGACATCGCAGTGGTGAACAATTTTATACACTCAACAAAAATATAAACGCAACACTTTTGTTTTTGCTCCCATTTTTCATGAGATGGACTTAAAGATCTAAAATTCATTCCAGATACACAATTGTACCATTTCTCTCAAACATTGTTCACAAATCTGTCTAAATGTGTGATAGTGAGCACTTCTGCTTTGCTGAGATAATCCATCCCACCTCACAGGTGTGCCACATCAAGATGCTGATCTGACATCATGATTAGTGCCAGGGGCGCCGCCAGAGATTTTGGGCCCCATGAAAAGATATCACTCTGGGCCCCCAACCAGGCCACGCCAAGCAAATGCAATGTTCTGTAACGGAACGTCCAGAACCCAACAGACCCATTAAAGCTTAAGATACCTAAACTACCTATAACTCTATTCATACAGGCGTGCACCTATCAGGCCCGGTTCTAGAAAGTCAGATTAGGGTGGGCCTGTAGAAATTTTAGGTGGGCACACTGGGCAGAGAGACCGAAGAGCGCAGAGCGCGCGAGCCGAATTTTTTTGCCCTTGTAAGATCTATGCGTCTGCTTTTTGGCACATTTACTGTGAATTGTGTAGAACACAATATGCAAATAAACTTTGAGTGTTGCTGTGTGGGATATTTGATTCTTGCATGTTTTTTTCCCAAATGCTTATTAATAACATATAATATACATAATATACAACATAATGTATCTTTTTTTTTGATCGCAGTATTAACTGTAGGCAGCCTGAGCTGATTGAAGAGAAAGCTTTGGGACTGGGCAACCTGGATGGTGGTAGTCCAGAGCGATATACTATACACACTATATAGATATATAGTCTTTCCACTATTGCCTCCGATGTCCAGCTGGGTGAAAGTAGTAGCCAGCCGAGGTCACAACCCTAGTAGGGGGGTCCGGGGGTATGCCCCCCCGGGAGATTTTTTTTTACCTTTTTAAAGTGAAATGCATGAATCTGGTGCACTTTGAGAGGAAAATTAAGAGGCTAAATCTGAGGAATTTTGTGTGAACAAATAATTTGGAGACACTGGGTCGGATGAATTAGAAGCTATTGAAGAAAGGCACATGGATTTTCCATAGAAATATACATTTGAAATAAAATATTAGGCAGGGTCCTCTGGGCTTGGTGCTCTTTTTCTTTTACGGGACATATTTCTCTGTAATATAATGAATTCATTTAAATGCAGTGAGAGGAACGAAGCAGAAGAACTCTGTTGTCCAGTTATCTTTTTTTCCACAGACGAGGCTGAAATAGGCTATAGACTATACACAGTGCATGGGCAACTGAGGGCAGCCCCATGTTCAAATATTTTTAAATAAACTCAATACACACTGTGCATGCCATGGACTTGAATTTGACTTGATCAGTTAACCTTGGATTACCTCCCAGATGAACTGATTCAATTATTAAGCTATTAACTATGTACCAAAACATTGTATTCCTTTTATTGTATGATAATTTACATTTGTATAATATGATGTTGATATCAAACACACAAACTAAAAAAAATAAAAAATTGGGGGGGCCCCGCTGGCAGTCGGGACCCTAAGCAACCGCTCATTTCGCTTATGCCTCGGGCCGGCTCTGCTGACCAGTGACCACTATAAGCGGGTGGAGGCAGGCTGTCCTGCCCACCCAATTAGAAGCAACGAATGGTAATGGTATATTCTTTAGTATTAATCAATTGTCTGAATTTTATTTGACATTTTCTTGGACAGCGAATGAACAGGTCCGTCCGATAGTGGGACTGGACTTCCACCAAAAAAAAAAAAATTAATTTTTTTTTTTTTTTTTTTGATTGGATGGGCACAGCCCACATTTGGGTGGGCACGGCCCACCCTGGCCCCTGGCTACCGCCAGCCCTGGCACCTATGTTGAAGTCCAATACTAAAGGCCTACAATACACTGACACTGAGCTGTTAAAATACAACACTGTGCAAATGTTCAACATTCTGCAGACAATTCTCTATACGATGCAAGGCTAATATTCTGGAAAATCACATTTTATTTTTTCAATTCTCAAATGAAAAAAATCTCAACATCAATTGTGGTGTCAATGTACGTAATATAACTCTTTAAATTAACAAATTTCGTCATCTACATGAATATCAAAAAGACATACTGTCGCCCTTTAATTAATCTATCTGTCTTTCTTTCCTCTCTTTTCGCTTTTGATATACTGACTTTTGTCGTTGAGACATGATTCAATCATCCCCCGTTAATCACTCTCGATAGTGGCACGGGATGCGGATAGGGTTGCCACCTTGGATTTAGGAAAAAAAGGGACACTTGATGTTTGGGGCGGAGGGCTCGGCCATTATTAGGCTACCAGTTCAGTGTAATGACCTATAATAACCATAACACCTACAGTGCTTTTTACAGAAGGATATATAAGGAGACTGAGGTGGGAACCCTGGACCTTGTAGGGGGAAGGAAAACATGCAACCTTTTAAAGTAAAATTCATCAATCTGTTGCACTTTGAGAAGAAAATTGCATGCAACCAGGCCCAGGGGCCCAAGGGCTCAGGGGGGCCCTATGCCAGAAATACTGATAATAACTTTAAATGTCGCATTGTCAAAGAGCTCAGTCATATTTGTGTACATTTACAAAAAACAATAAAGTCAGTTTAAACAAATACATATGATGCATTTGTACTGTTATGTATTGAAAACATTTCGAAAAGGATTAGGAAATGATTACATTCTGTTTTATTCACATTTTACATAAGGTCCCAACTTTTTCAGAATTGGGGTTGTAAATAGTGAAGACAGATTGGGTTAGAAGAGGCAATACTAAGACAAACGATGCAATACAAGGTGAACAGATTGGAACCTGGCTTCCGTCCACCAACACCAGAACTGACTGATTCAAGCCGAGCAATATCTGACTAGAGGAAAGGCTAACACATCTTACCAAGCTCTCACTGATAATATATATTACATGACTGCCACAAATGTAACCGTGAGAGATTAAACATGGATCATAACCTTTTATAATCACTTTAAAAACATTTGGTCTGTTGATGAGGTTTCTCAAGGTCAGAGATACATCTAGCCAGTATTATGAGTCAGAGAGGAGAGCTCGGGACATCAGGCTCCGGGTTGGGAATTGCTTTCTGAAAGAAGCTTGTATTGATTAATGCATGATCTACACAGTGCATTACTCCACTACTAGAGTTTGATCATTCAGGACTGTCAGAGCTGACAAGACTGGATATCCGGAATGGTTCTGTCCATTTTTCAATTGCTGGTGTTCATTGTCATACATACAGTGGGGACAACCACAATCAGACCACACAATGTGAATAGTTTTAGTTTTAATATGTCAGACAGGACACTGCAGCAAGCCCCTGTTCTACAGCTCTTGATCTAAACATAACATCGTAGATACGGCCTCTTTTATCATTCTTTCCTGCAATATCTATAAAAAAGGGGGGGGGGGGGGTAAGACTGAGGGCTGGGCCGTATACCGGTTTATAACAAATACCGGTGTTACTTTCCCGTTTGATAGAACATTTTCACATACCGCTACACCTGTGAAAAGATTTAAACAGTGCGAAGGTCGCTCTTGTGACATGTACTCTGTTGAGAGGGGGCACCTTTTCACTGCTGCACTGCTGGTACAGGCATCACAGAAGCTAAAAACAGAGCTTGCAGGTCATAAGCTTTTAATGTTTTCAGAGTAAAGCTACTCACTGCAGCACCATTCGGCTCTGCACACCCCTCGTGTAACCGTTGCAGTAGTGTATTATACATACAGTATGATTTACAAGGGCGAACAATGCAAAAGTTTACATCGCTAACGAATCTCACGTTTACATCGTAAGGTTAGCTTTACCACCTCTAGTGTACGAGCTGGGAAATGCTGCGTTCGCTACAACTCGGAAGTGGAGGATTTCCCAGTTGTAATTTCCGATATCCGACCTCAAAGCGTTCAAAATGTAACCAGGGTGAAATTATGTCTTTTTTATTGAAACTTCACCAAATACTGATTAACATGAAGCCAGTATATGATTAAGCTGTGTTCCAGGTACCCTTTGTAACCTGTTCGACTCCAATGTGAATACTACACCTGTACTCTCGCTTTAAGAAAAGGCAGTGTTTTGTGACGTTTATTCAGCACCAAGCTCAGTCTGCGCTAACCTTACAGAGAAGATATGTTTTTGTTTTGGTCATCATATTTGAGAATGTAATTTGTTTTGTAGACAATGAAAATGTATAAGCCTCTCCGGGAACCATCACCTTACCGTGGTGGAGAGGTTTGTGTGCCCCTGTGAACCTGAGAGCTGTGTTGTCCGGAGCCTAGTGCTCCTGGTAGGGTCTCCCAAGGCAAAGTGGTCTCAGGTGAGGGGCCCGACTAAGAATGGTTCAAAAAGACCTCATGGAACAACACAAACGAGGAGGAGAGACCCTGCCCGGAGGAAGCCCGGGGCCCCCGGCTGGAGCCAGGCCCAGACAGGGGGGCCCGCCTGCGAGCGTCTGGTGGCCGGGTCTGCCACGGGGCACGGCCGGGCACAGCCCGAAAAAGCTACGTGGCAACACACTCCTCTACAACGGATGGGCCCACCACTCATCGGAGGAACCGCTGGGGTCGGGTGCGCTGCATACAGGGTGGCAGTGAAGGGCGGGGACCACGACGGACCAGACCCGGGCGGCAGAGGCTGGCTTTGGGGACGTGGAACGTCACCTCGCTGTGGGGGAAGGAGCCGGAACTGGTGCGGGAGGTGGAGCGCTACCAATTAGATCTGGTGGGGCTTACCTCCACGCACAGTCTTGGCTCTGGAACCGTACTTCTGGACAGGGGTTGGACTCTATTCTTCTCTGGAGTTGCCCAAGGTGTGAGGCGCCGGGCCGGTGTGGGGATACTCACGAGCCCCCGGCTGGGCGCTACTACGTTGGAGTTTACCCCGGTGGACGAGAGGGTCGCCTCCCTACGCCTCCGGGTTGTGGGGGGAAGACTCTGACTGTTGTTTGTGCGTATGCACCAAACAGCAGTTCGGAGTATTCGGCCTTCTTGGAGACCCTGAACGGAGTCCTGCATGGGGCTCCGGTAGGGGACTCCATAGTTCTGCTGGGAGACTTTAACGCGCACGTGGGCAATGATGGAGACACTTGGAAAGGCGTGATTGGGAGGAACGGCCTCCCTGATCTGAACCCGAGTGGTCGTTTGTTGTTAGACTTCTGTGCTGGTCATGGTTTGTCTATAACAAACACCATGTTCGAACATAAGGATGCTCATAAGTGTACATGGTACCAGAGCGCCCTAGGCCGAAGGTCGATGATCGATTTTGTGATCCTATCATCTGATCTGAGGCCGCATGTTTCGGACACTCGGGTGAAGAGAGGGGCGGAGCTGTCAACTGATCACCATCTGGTTGTGAGTTGGGTCAAAGGGTGGGGGAAGACTCTGGACAGACCTGGTAAGCCCAAACGGGTAGTGCGGGTGAACTGGGAACGTCTAGCGGAGGCCCCTGTTCAAGAGATCTTTAATTTGCACCTCCTGCAGAGCTTTTCTAGCATCCCTGTGGAGGTTGGGGGCATTGAACCCGAGTGGTCGATGTTCAAAACTTCCATTGCTGAAGCCGCGGCAGGCAACTGTGGTCTCAAGGTCTTAGGTGCCTCAAGGGGCGGTAACCCTCGAACGCCGTGGTGGACCTCGGTGGTCAGGGAAGCCGTCCGACTGAAGAAGGAGTGTTTCCGGGATATGTTATCTCGGGGGACTCCTGAGGCAGTTGCAAGGTACCGACAGGCCCGAAGGGCTGCAGCTTCTGCCGTGTCAGAGGCAAAGCAGCGGGTGTGGGAGAAGTTCGGAGAAACCATGGAGAAGGACTTTGGGTCGGCACCAAAGTGTTTCTGGAAGACCGTCCGGCACCTCAGGAGGGGGAAGCGGGGAACTATCCAAGCTGTGTACAGTAAGGATGGGACGCTGTTGACCTCAACTGAGGAGGTAGTCGGTCGGTGGAAAGAGCACTTTGAGGAACTCCTGAATCCGACTAACACGCCCTCTATGTTGGAGGCAGAGCTGGAGGCTGATGGGGGATCATCGTCCATTTCCCTGGTGGAAGTCACTGAGGTAGTCAAACAACTCCACAGTGGCAAAGCCCCGGGGGTTGATGAGATCCGTCCAGAAATGCTGAAAGCAATGGGTGTGGAGGGGCTGTCTTGGATGACACGCCTCTTCAACATTGCGTGGAAGTCGGGTACAGTGCCGAAGGAGTGGCAGACCGGGGTGGTGGTTCCTATTTTTAAAAAGGGGGACCAGAGAGTGTGTGCCAACTACCGGGGTATCACACTTCTCAGCCTTCCCGGCAAAGTCTACTCCAAGGTGCTGGAAAGGAGGGTTTGGCCGATAGTCGAACCTCAGATTGAAGAGGAACAATGCGGATTCCGTCCTGGCCGTGGAACAACGGACCAGCTCTTCACTCTCGCAAGGATCCTAGAGGGAGCTTGGGAGTTTGCTCATCCAGTCTACATGTGTTTTGTGGATCTGGAGAAGGCTTATGACCGGGTTCCCCGGGAGATACTGTGGGGGGTGCTGCGGCAGTATGGGGTGAGGGTGTCTCTTCTGAGGGCCATCCAATCTCTGTACGCTCAAAGCGAGAGCTGTGTACGGGTTCTCGGTAGTAAGTCAGACTCGTTTCCGGTGGGGGTTGGCCTCCGCCAGGGCTGCGCTTTATCACCAATCCTGTTTGTGATATTTATGGACAGGATATCAAGGCGTAGTCGTGGTGGGGAGGGGTTGCAGTTTGGTGGTCTGAAGATCTCATCTCTGCTGTTTGCGGATGATGTGGTTCTGATGGCATCATCGGCCTGTGACCTTCAGCTCTCATTGGATCGGTTTGCAGCCGAGTGTGAAGCGGTTGGGATGAGGATCAGCACCTCTAAATCGGAGGCCATGGTGCTCAGCAGGAAACCGATGGATTGTCTACTACAGGTAGGGAATGAGTCCTTACCCCAAGTGAAGGAGTTCAAGTACCTCGGGGTCTTGTTTGCGAGTGAGGGAACAATGGAGCGTGAGATTGGCCGTAGAATCGGAGCAGCAGGGGCGGTTTTGCACTCGCTTTACCGCACTGTTGTGAAGAAAAGAGAGCTGAGTCGTAAGGCAAAGCTTTCGATCTACCGGGCAATCATTGTTCCTACCCTCACCTATGGTCATGAAGACTGGGTAATGACCGAAAGAACGAGATCGCGGGTACAAGCGGCCGAAATGGGCTTTCTCAGGAGGGTGGCTGGCGTCTCCCTTAGAGATAGGGTGAGAAGCTCAGTCATTCGTGAGGAACTCGGGGCAGAGCCGCTACTCCTTTGCGTTGAAAGGAGCCAGTTGAGGTGGTTCGGGCATCTGGTAAGGATGCCCCCAGGGCGCCTCCCTAGGGAGGTGTTCCAGGAGCGTCCAGCTGGGAGGAGGCCTCGGGGAAGACCCAGGACTAGGTGGAGACATTGTATTTCCACGCTGGCCTGGGAACGCCTCGGGATCCCCCAGTCAGAGCTGGTTGAAGTTGCCCGGGAAAGAGAAGTTTGGGGTTCCCTTCACTCACGTCACAATGCTAATAGCCCCGCCGAAGTTTCAAACTTCGCTGATGACATCACGGGGGACTAGCGGCTGAGATATCGCTGGGCCCTGGGGGTGGGCTGTCACTACACATCAGAATCTGATTGGCTGATGAGACATGGCAGTCAAACTTATTATCCAATAGGAGACGGCAGCTTCAATGAAAGGCTAGCAATACTTCTAGTGCAGGTCCCGCTGCTCCACATAGCTGTGATGTGTTTAGATGAGATATGCCTGGGAAATCCAGCTCAGCCTCACAAAAAATAACTATATTCCAAAAAAAATGTAATTATTATTGTAACGTACTGACATTTTTTTTTATTAAATTCATACACATTTAAACACAAATTAATATAATTTTAAACAACAAAAAAAAATATATTATTTGGATTTTGACAGGGCCAGCAGAGAAGGCCCTGCTGGCCCTGACGGCCCACCACTGATACTATGTCCATGCTGTTTGTGAATCTTAATACAAACGACATAAAAACTATCAATAAAGCCATATCGGACTTTATTTGGAACGGCAGGAAACCCAAGATCAAATTGGTAACACTACAGCTTCCAAAGGAGCAGGGTGGAAGGGGCTTACCAAATATAGAATACTCTATACTATCCTTACAAGCCAGGATTATTTCTTCTTGGGTGAATGAATGTACAGACTCCCCATGGCTTAATATAGAATCAGTTGTTTGTGAGCCCTTCTGTGCTGTGAACCTGCTGGGTAAAAGCTCTAAAGAACTGCCAAATATTGCTAAAAACAACCATTTGATAACTAATGTATTGCTGGCTTGGAGAAAGCTTTCTAAAATATTCCATAACACTCATCCTCTTCGCTTTATAACAACATTGACAGATAACCCTGAGCTTTCCCCACTGGGAATTGGATCAGACTTCACACTTTGGCAAAAAGTGGGTGTTGTCAGGCTGACCTTTTTGAGAATGGGAAATTTAAGACATTTGAAGCACTGAAATCTCAATATCATATTCCAAATAAAGACTTCTACAAATATTTACAGGTCAAACACTTTGTGTATAAGATAAACAATTCGCTGGAAACCCCCACACGATTCCCATCCGTTAGATAGATTTTTTCTGAACTATAAACAGCAAAAACATTTTATATCCAAGTTCTAGTCTGAGATGTTGAGCTTGAACCTAGGCAAACTTGCATGCTTAAGAACATCATGGTGTAATTTGCTTAACTGTGTAATAGAAGATGATGAGTGGGATGAGATCTTGCGAATGCTTTCCAAAATTTCAATTTGTAACAGATATAAAGAGTCACAATATAATATTTTACATAAGGTCTACATATCGCCTTATATCTATAGCAAGTTCACAACAGGAGCCTCTCCAAATTGTCCAAAATGCAAATCTCATGCAGGTACAAGGATGCATTGTTTGTGGGAATGCGAAAAAACGATTAAAAAAATTAATCTAATTAATTACAGGCTCTGTGATTAATTCATCTAAATTAATCGCATACTTATGACACTTTTATGCCTGTTTATAAAACAACTGTATAGGCTACCTCTCTCTCTTTCTCTCTCTCTCTCTCTCTCTCGTAACTTCTGTCTCCTCCTCTCAGCCAGGGTACTACATTAAATAAATTTAGGAACTACTAGCGTCGAAAAAAAACACAAAAAAACAAGCAGGCTAAATGACTGTCTATCTCCCACAACAGACAGCGCTGCACTGCCACAGGTGCGGTGCGCATAGCCTATGCCGACTCATTCACCGTCCTTCTCATAGCCAAAAATATTGACACACAAACGCACACACACACACACACACACACACACACACACAGGAGGAAAAAAGACAGGCATATGCTTGGAAGAGTGAGGGGGGCGGGTGTCCGTTTGAAGGAGACGATCGCAGCTAGCAAACAAAAGTGAGACACAGAGGAAGATTGAGAGATACTGTTTTGAACCTATTGTTAATTAGGCACCCACTAAATCAATAATGCACAGACACTGTGGAGAATAACATAAGACATATTCCTACCTTCATGCTTATTTGCCCGGAGCTTCCCATAAAACGTCCCTCTCTATGCTTCTTTCTTTACTCTTTAATCCCGTGCGGGCCGTGTCAGCAAGCTACAGGTGCAGCTCCGCTATCGCCTCACCTCTTTTGCACCGGGTCAAAGGGCAATATAGAAGTGCGATTAATCTGTGTTAATTTTTTTCATCGCGTTAATTTTTCTGTGATTAATTAATCGAAATTAACGCGTTAATTTGAAAGCCCTAGAAAGCTCTCTCTCTCTCTCTCTCTCTCTCTCTCTCTCTCTCTCTCTCTCTCTCTCTCTCTCTCTCTCTCTCTCTCTCTCTCTCTCTCTCTCTCTCTCTCTCTCTCTCTCTCTCTCTCTCTCTCTCTCTCTCTCTCTCTCTCTCTCTCTCTCTCTCTCTCTCTCTCTCTCTCTCTCTCTCTCTCTCTCTCTCTCTCTCTCTCTCTCTCTCTCTCTCTCTCTCTCTCTCTCTCTCTCTCTCTCTCTCTCTCTCTCTCTCTCTCTCTCTCTCTCTCTCTCTCTCTCTCTCTCTCTCTCTCTCCCCCCCCCCCCCCCGCTGGATAAATCCACTTTGGCGTGCGCCAAAACCTTCTCTATGCAGGAAAAACCCTGGACTGAGAGGGGCTGAATACTTTTGCATGCCACCATTTTTAATTTTTTTTAAATAGAAAACCATTCATAATTTTCCTTCCACTTCACAATTATGCAGAACTTGGCTGTGGTTGTAAAGTGCCAAAATGTGGAATTTGCAAGCCACTGTACATGTACATGTATGCTAATGAGTCTGTCCTGTTCAGCAACACTCATCAAATCATTTTGCCGTTGATTACCAGCCATTCAACTTTAGATGACCAATCATTACTGCAATGTTGTGATAAAATTAATGTCTACTCGCTGTATCAAGTAAAGCCAGTCGTCTCGTATGTGTGAAATCTCATGCTGAATTGCAGGCATACAGAGGTCAGTGAACTATGTGGCCTCCAGAGCTATTCCTGACACATAACACAGACAGCAGTGGCTTCTAAAATGGGCGGGGTGGGGTGGCAGTGAACTGGCGACACTGATGTGGGTTTAGTTGCAACAGAGTCAAAATGTGTTGTGGTGACATGTGTGTTACAGTAGGGAATGACAATCTAAGATGGCTGCTTCTCACAGAACAACCAATGAAATAAAAACACTGAGGTATGAGGGGAAAATGCATGTTCAATGTCACTACATGGAGAGCTTGTTTCAATAAATAGAAAATAGTTTTTTTTACAAATGTTCAGCCATTCATATGCTACAACTAATAGAAGCATGGAGCATGCACTAACCGCCTGATATTAATACAATACCCTTAAGCCTTGGTTAAGCTGTCCATGTGACTCAGACAGTCGCAGGGCTTCTTGACACCAATTACACAGAACAGAAATACATTTTTCATGGAGAGTAAATATGTAACCAAGAGCTTGTGTCACTTGTTTTATTGAGGCAGCAGTGTTGAGAAGTGTTTGGACAGAAGCTTTACAGTAAAGCAGACAGCCGGCCATGACCAACAGCTTAGTGTTAGTAAATTAAAGGCTGTAATATTATGCTGTTAACGAGATAATTCTGACAGCAAACACAGCTTAAACATACAAAACAAGACTCACTATACACATAGGGATAGCTATACAACTTTATTCACTGATTTTGACAAAAAAGGTTATTTGACAACAAGCATTCTCCAAAATCGTTGACTCCACCTTTAAGTCTAAAGGAAACTGAAGCAAAACATAGACAGATCATTAGGGATAGCTGGTGTCAGTCAGTGCCTGGTTCCCCCCAATCTTGTTTTTCTGTAAAGCTTTCAGAGGGCCATGGAGCGCTGCATGCACACAGAAAGAAGTGTGTGTGGCTGGTGCGTTTCACAATCACCACATTCCATCTGCACGCATTCTTCTATACCTGTCTGAGCCTGCCGCCTGCTAGTTTCTGGTATCAAAACACCTGAGCAGATTACACTGTATGTATGCTCTCGTTAGCTTTCTACAAACATTAAAACACGGCAGGTTATTTTCACATGTAAAAACCAGCCAAGGTGTGTTCACAACACAGCAACTATTCCGTGCTGAGCCTCTGGTTTGACACTCACCCGTGTTGTATTGGCCTGGTTGCTGGGCCACTGTCTCTCTGCTAGCACTGTGTCCCATGCTACGGCTCCTGTCAGCGCTGCCCTGCCGCCGGGCCCTGCCCTCAGAAGAGGTAAAGCTAAAGCCACCTTGCTCTTCTCCAAGAAGACATGGAGCTTGTGTAACTCAAGACCGCCTTGACTGCTCTCTGCTGTGGTTTTAAAAGTCTGTCTTGTCTCTGGAGTCTCGTCTTCTCCCCCTCCCTTCAGCGTGTGCGATTTGGTATCTCCCTCCCTCACTCCCTACTCCCTCCCTCCTCCTTTCGTTTTAAAACACAAACACGCTTGCTGGCTAAGGTCCCTCCTCTAAAAGGAGTTCTGACTTCATGAATTAGGTACGCCAATCGGGTAATCACACAGTGGTCTCAGATCCCTTTCATTCCTGGTGCAGATTTTTTCAGGGGCAAAGTTCAGAGTTTGGCCGGTCCAGCCGTCAAGCCCTTGAGGGTTTCTGCGATGCAGTGGGCCCCCCCTGCTAGCACCGTGTCACAGACTGACACAACATTACAACTCCCTGAGTAGCAAGGCGGGGAAGTAACTGGAGAACTGGAAGGTGAGCCAGGCCAAGTTGGAGCTCAGAGCCAGAGGACAGGAAGTGACACAACAGCGGTGTCAAATAACTCTTCGGGGAATGTCATTTTAAACTATGAAATGTGCAAACTAACATCACTTTTATAAGATATTAGCAACTGTGTTTAGCGGTGACGCTGGGAAAAAATGCTTGACAGTAGATCCCTCTCAGGTTTGGGTATGGTTTGTTTTTATCAAAGCTTAATTGACAAATTTAAAAAATTAACTGCATGATTTTACAAAAATATGTCTGATTTATTTTGATATTTTTAACAAAGTCATGTCCATTCAAAACCTCACCTATTTAGGATAGGAGAGGCTGTTTTGATAACTTTTCAAGTAGCTTACTTTCAAGCAGTTTCCAATGTATGTGTAGTCAGACACCTCTGGTCCATTGATTGAGATCCACATAAGATGTCCAGCAGCAGATCTAATGTTAGCATCCTCGTCTGCACTTCACAAAACGGAGCAGAGGCGATATATCAGTGATTCTTGAGAACCAGGACAAAAGGCCATCATAATGTTATGTTTAAAACTAAAAATATTTAAAATTGTAGATGTTATTAGGGATTAAGAATAGAATGTCTGGAGCACAATTATCCCCTTAAATGTAATTTTATCATTATTATGTCAAATATATGACAATTGTTATCTTATCACGACGTCCAAAACAGTGTGTCCTCAGAGTAGATTTGAATCTTTCATATGCAATAACACCTATTAAAAAAGTACTTTTATGATTAAAAATATATTTTTTTTTTCATCAAAAGCAACACTAAATAACCTCTCATATCAATAAAAACAGTTTTTTCTTCAACACATTCATGTTTTATATGGTTTCTAAGTGGAGGGACCACTTTAGGTCAACACAGTCAGACATTTCATTAAAATGTAATAAAATCAGGCGAAATAAGGGGCAGCTGTCACTTAGAAGGACCTCTTGTCAAATTCTACCTCTGCAGAGTACATTAGAGTCAGACAGGCTCTGATATGGTGTACGGTAGCTGCCAAAAAGATGTGTCCGTGATTCATTAATTAATATTTATAATGTTAACAATGGGTGTGTAAAAAAAGTTGTTGCACACAAAATTATGCTGTCATATCGTGAGTCTGTGAAATTCGGTTCGGGTTAGGATTGTTTTTATGAGTATGAATCAAAAAGCTGAGAGTGCAAAGTCTTGTGAATACGACTCAAATTTCTACGAGTACAAAGTCTTCACTGTGAATACGACTTTGAATTTATATATAAATTATATATATACACTCAACAAAAATATAAACGCAACACTTTTGTTTTTGCTCCCATTTTTCATGAGATGGACTTAAAGATCTAAAATTCATTCCAGATACACAATTGTACCATTTCTCTCAAACATTGTTCACAAATCTGTCTAAATGTGTGATAGTGAGCACTTCTGCTTTGCTGAGATAATCCATCCCACCTCACAGGTGTGCCACATCAAGATGCTGATCTGACATCATGATTAGTGCACAGGTGTGCCTTAGACTGTCCACAATAAAAGGCCACTCTGAAATGTGCATTGTTTTGCTTTATTGGGGGTCTGGGGACTCAGAACCAGTCAGTATCTGGTGTGACCACCATTTGCCTCATGCAGTGCAACACATCTTCTTTGCATAGAGTTTATCAGATTGTCAATTGTGGCCTGTGGAATGTTGTTCCAATCCTCTTCAATGGCTGAGCGAAGTTGCTGGAGACGGCTTATGGTGGAGAAATGAACATTCAATGCACGAGCAACAGATCTGGTTGACATTCCTGCTGTCAGCATGCCAATTGCACGCTCCCTCAATGCTTGTGGCATCTGTGGCATTTTGCTGTGAGACAAAACTGCACATTTCAGGGTGGCCTTTTATTGTGGACAGTCTAAGGCACACCTGTACACTAATCATGATGTCAGATCAGCATCTTGATGTGGCACACCTGTGAGGTGGGATGGATTATCTCAGCAAAGCAGAAGTGCTCACTATCACACATTTAGACAGATTTGTGAACAACGTTTGAGAGAAATGCTACAATTGTGTATCTGGAATGAATTTTAGATCTTTAAGTCCATCTCATGAAAAATGGGAGCAAAAACAAAAGTGTTGCGTTTATATTTTTGTTGAGTGTATGTGTGTGTGTGTGTATATATATATATATATATATATATATTTTATATTTTCAATGATTCCTAATATGTGATATTGAGATACGGGTTTCAACTATCAATAATCTCTTATTTTCCTTTGATACCAAGCATGTAGAATCATAATACCATCGCAAATCGCAATATTGGCCACTCTAGTCGGATAGCACAATTTCTCCAAATCTTGCAGCACTAATATTGGACCCAAAATATATGCTTGTGTACCTAGATGAAAAAGTTAGGCGCACCGGTGCAACCAATGTTACTGTTAAGTAACTAAGTTACTTTTTAAAGGAGTATTCAGTAATCAGATTACTTTTTCAAGGTAAATGTGGCAACACTGTAACAGAAGTCTGGGAACCATTTCTTACACAGCTCAGGGAAATTTAAGTGACGAGAAGTCTAATGAACATATAATTTAAAATAAACCTACAGTGCACCATGTTCGACTTGAGGGGCCGGTGGGACGGGGAGGGAATTATAGGTGGGGGGGGGGGGGGCAAATAGTTTTGTTAGATCCGTGTTCACCATGTATGTCATCAGTGATTCTTGAGAAGTGGGACAAAACAGGGTGCAATGTTGAAAAAATACAAACCCTAAGTGTCGGCAAATTAAATTACGTGTATGTATCCAACATAGACTAAGCTACTGAGCTAAGCTTTGACACAACCTCCGAGCTTTTTTTTTTTTTTGCCGTCATTGGCCTATCACCACCATCAGATGTCAACTCGGTCAGACGCTGTTGACATATCTAACGTTTCTTAAACATAACAAATGGAATTTATCTAGTAGCCATTTGGTTTTTCTGTTGATGTTAGGTGCTAGTAGGAACTACTTCAGGAAAATAAAATCATCAAAACATTTCAAATAACTTCTTTAGAAATTGTAGGACGGTGTTGATATATCATGGTTGTGACAGGACTTTCAAGATTTGGAATGTAAAATATTCTAAAACTACAACACATCAGAGCCTATCTGACTCTAATGTACTCAGCAGAGGTAGAATTTGACAAGAGGTCCTTCAAAGCTGCCCCTTATTTCGCCTGATTTTATTACATTTTACACAATGAAATGTCTGATGGTGTTGACTTACAGTAAAGTGGTCCCACCACTTAGAATCCTTATAAAACATGAATGTGTTGTAGAAAAACTGTTTTTATTGATATGAGAGATTTAGTGTTGCTTCTGATGAAAAAAGCTATTTTTAAATCATTAAAGTATATTTTTAATAGGTTTTCTTGCATATGAAAGATTGAAACCTCTGAGGACACACTGTTTTGTACGTCATGAGAAGATAACAAGTGTCATATATTTGACATAATAATAACATTTAATTTAAGGGGATTATTGTGTTCCAGACATTCTATTCTTAATCCCTAATAACATATACAATTTTAAATATTTTTAGTTTTAAACATAACAGCAGTTACATATGGAAGAAGGCCTTATGTACCGTTTCTCAAGAATCACTGTTATACATATGTTTGTTGTTAGCCTGTGTGTGTCTACGCATGCATACGAATACATGCATAAGGGTATATGTGGAATGTACTGATACCGCTATGATTATAGTTTCTCTCATTTGCGTCTATGTTATGGTAGACTTGCCTCTTTTTTTATTATTTAATCAACGCATGATGGCATTTTGTTTTTAGGCTGAGGTGTTCGTTCTTTGATAAACAAAATGTAAAACACTGCTGAATGATTACTGATGGGGCAGGGCAGCCAGGCATGTGTCTGGACATTCCTATCAGAGTCAGAACACTGTGTAATTAGGTTGAATGCAATCAGTGAGTGGGGGATGTAGCAGCTACGTCAGAGATAGCAGTGAAAAGCAGGGTAAATGATGATATGCTTCTTTTCTACTGCTTATCAGAACGTGATTCTACTCAAAAGGATAAGATGAAGTGGTGTAATAATTTGTTCCTGACATATTTGCCCATGCTCTCCATCAATTATACTATGCTACTGCATGAGAAGACTGCATGTTTTATTGAGGAAGCTGAACTCTTTTAATGTACACAAAACTATGATGGGTTTTCTCTAAATTGTGTCAATTTTATAAAATTTGGCATAACATGCTAGCTCAGGAATAGCATAAAAATAAAGTTAAAGGGAGTGGTGAACCCCTACTCAAAAACCATTGGCGTGTCCCAGACTAGTTTCTCGTTGCTGTATAATAAACATCTAGTCGAGCTGGAAACCTCCATCCTGGCTGACCCATCCCAACCCCTGCATCTGTAGTTCCACCTTATGCCTTCCAGAGCTCTTGGCTCATTAATTCCTATGCCAAATTGCCGCTATTACAACCCCAATTCCCAAAAAGTTTGGATGTTATGTAAAACATATAACATAATGTGATCATTTGTTAATCCTTTTTGAAAAAATGTGGTGCATTTTGAAGCACAAAATATCAAAATGGAGACCCCTGAATGTTGAGCATCTGAAGTTGTATTTCAAGCAAGAATGGGAAATAATTTTGCTTTGAAAATGTCAACATGTAATGTCCTCAGTTCCCAAACGCTCACTCAGTGTTGTTAAAAGAAAAGGCTGTAAAAACAGTGGTAAACATACCCCTCTCTCAACTTTTTTGAAATGTGTTGCAATTTTCAAATTTTTAATTTGTGTATATTTACAAAAAACAATAAAGTTTCTCAGTTTAAACAAATACAAATTATGTATTTTTTCTGTTTTATAATACACGTCGAAAAGGATTAGGAAATAATTGTATTCTGTTTTACATTACGTCGGAATTGGGGTTGTAATAGTGTGGCATAGTCTGCTGCGTGTACTTATCTTTTTTTTTATGCGTCTATGGCATGTTTTCTATGCATTGTATGCTGGACCCGAATTGCCCTTCCAGGAACAATAAAGATTAATTGAATTAAAAAAAAGAATTGAGGTAAGACCACATCATAAAAAGCTATGCCACATTCATGTTGCTCCCTCTGCAGTCTAATTAAAGCTACTGCATGGGAGCGCAACTGACATAATATTTGTAGAATGCCGAGACTCCTAGCAGCCTTTTAGTATGAAGACGGTTATGAGGAAAACAATCCTGGTAGTCATTGGTACACAGAGCACAGCTATGACTCATGCTCATCATCACTGAGATTCACACTCAACAGCAGATGGAGACAAACACATTTTCTCAAACAAACCACTGTTAACATGAGATCATGAAGCACAGCTTAACTACTGTACATCTACTTGATGATTCACTCAGATACTATCCTACGATGTCATCACAACAACTGAAAACACACAGGTACCAATATAATGTAACATGAGCCAACATGACTTTGACCTTTCAGATCAAAATACTAAGACTTGTAAAGGACTCAGTTGCCCAACACAGCCAAGCCCTCATGCCAGAAACACTTAAGAACAGAGCTAAAAGGAGGAAGTGCAGTTTATTTTTACTGCTGTGCCAAAGAGCCAGGGAGCAATGACTAGATCCAGCTAATCTGTTCCTGACATGGCATGGCCTATTTGCCTATAAAGTGATCATTGAGCTGTGCCATGTCCTGACTTGGCATTCCAACTGACCAAAGCGAAGACACGATCATTTGCTTTCAATACCGTTCGCTATTATTTTTTATAAAAGGTAATTTTGTCAGTCAAGCAAGAAAACTACAAGTGTTTCTCAAAAATGTTTGAATATCATGGAAAAGCTCATTCAAAAAGTGAAACTTAGTATATTATAGATTCATTACACAGTGAAATAAGTCAGGCCTTGTGTGAGGCCTAATCTTGATGTTTACGGTTTACAGCTCATGGAATAAAAAAAATCCAGTCCCAAAATATAGGAATACTACATAAAACCAATCAAAAAAAAAAGATTTATAATACAGAAATGTCAACCTTCTGAAGAGTACGTTCTTATTATTTCACTTTCATGTGTTATGAATCTAGTATATATGAAAGTTTCACTTTTTGAATTAAATTGCAGGAAAAAGGAACCTTTCATTAATATTCAAACATGTTTATATGCACATGCATAGTTTTAAGGAACTGCCATGTAAACCAACACAACAACAGACAGAAAGTTGGTTTACTTACGGATATATTCAGACTGAACAGCCATCCCAGGTATTTTCCCACGGATGTTGCGAATTTCCTACCACAGCTAAGCGTTGGAACAAACACTCTGGTCCACGTGAATGTTAAGTGTACCAAGTTTGTGAGTGATCGAGGTCAGTGGTGAAATAGCCATGGATTGCAGTGAGAGAAACCGGCTCTGCTAAACTACAGGTGTGTCCTCTGAGCAAGGGCCAATCAGATAGCTGCAGTGTCAAACGGCCAACCCCTAAAGGGGCCGCTTCTTATCCAAACACTTTGTTTAGCTGACTCACCACTTTCTGTCGTCATGATACTATGGCTGAGATAACAACAGTCACTCAAGCCAAAAAACACCACCATAAAACCTTTGAAATAGATTGTATGTTGCAATCTGAAGTAACAAAGGGATTGATTTATATATGTAATAGAAACAAATATTTTAAAAGGTTTCCTTACCATGATTTTCCATCAGTCCAAAATTTAGCAGTCAGCAGCTCCTGAAAAAAATAATTTTATCATTATAAAATGTTTAAGAAAAATGTCTATAAAATAACCCAATAGAACAGATTACTTCTATATTACATCTGTGTCTTTTTTCAATTGAAACAGTATTACACTTCATGAAGTGTCATCACTCTGAAAACAAGCTAACCAAAATCAAATGTAATACAAAAAAAACAAAAAAGTTTGTGAGAGCTTTCATAAAATGTTCAATCTTTGAAGACTCCAGATTAACATTAGTACTCAGTAAAATCTATGAATGATTTTCATGGCACTAGATCACCTCAACACAGAACCGCTGATGTAATCAGCTCAGACACTAACTGGCTATCCATTCTGAATTAGGGATGTCCATGGTTAACTGGTTAACCGTTAACCGTTAAGAAGATCTTTAACCGGTTAATACTAAAGGTTAAACGGTTAAAAAAATAATAATAATAATAATTTCTCTGAAATCCGGACTCTTATTTTGATATCGCTAAACCGGATATAAGAATGCCAACTGTCGGTAGAATGAAACGAGTAGTGTAGGCTACGCTCAACTTTATAATAGGTCCATGGTACGCTCCCAGAAAGATAGCCAGTCACAACTTATGGTCACAACACTCCCCTGCCATGTGTTTGTATAATTTAATTAACAGCGTGAGCTCCCGCTAGCTTAACATAGCGCTAGCATTAGCCTTCTTGAGGTGGATGTTGTCCTGCATCTATCACCGTCTCAGTGAGTGTGAGAGAGTGACAGACAGGCAGTGAGTGCCCCTGCACAGACACGGAGAGGTCTGCCATGCTTGTGTGCCAGGATCAATAGCGAAAATCCGTCTTAAACAAAAGCGTTAAGTATCGTTATGCAGTACTGATAACATCAGAGCTTATCAATATTACGGTCTTTCAAAATGTTGCCCCGTGCTCAGCACTACTTAGCATCGGGTTTCGGTAGGCTACCCATCCACTAAGCCTGTGTGTGTGTAAATGTCCCTTTTCAGTCACTTATTGCTCTTTCTGCTCCTACATTCGCATACTAGACCTCTTCTCACAACAGACAAGGTGCCGTGTGAATGTCAAAATGTTGGCATTTAAATTGGCTTCTGGTCCTTGAATTGTTTTTAAATTAATATGCCGGCCCTTGGAACAAAAAAAGGTCGGGAGCCCTGCTATAATGCTTCATGTATTTCACTATAAATACGCTACATTAAATCTTAACGGTTAACCGGTTAATAACCGTTAATTCTGGTGGTTAACCGGTTAAAGAAAAAATTCTAAATGGCCATCCCTATTCTGAATACTGCTTGACTTAAGGGCAAATCAAGCAGACTGATTTAGAATGTATTCTCAAACAGACATTAAAACAATCAGCCAATTACACAATCTCATTTGAAAACACGTATCATCAGCTTCAATCGCAAAAAGGGGCTTCAGTTTGAAGAAGAGTGGGAATACAATTTGTCCCACAAGAGGAACCAAATAAAAGAATAAAAAGTCACAATGAACATTCACTTTGATTTAAACAAATTATACACAACACAAGGTGGTACAGTCAAAACCGAAATGATTCATACCCCTGGCAAATTTTGATTTAAAGTTACTTTTATGAAACCAGCAAGCTTTTTCTTGATTGGAAGTGACTCAGGCTTCTCCCAAAAGATAATAAGATGATGTACAAGAGTGGAAAAAAAAAATTTCAGCATTTATTTACATTTGAACAAAAAGTGGCATGCCCAAAATTATTCATACCCTTCTCAATAATCAATGGAAAAAGCTTTTATTGGCTATAACAGCAATCAAACGCTTCCTATAATTGCTGACCAGCTTTTCGTATGTCTCCACTAGTATTTTTGACCATTCATCTTTAGCAATGAGCTCCAACTCATTCAGTTTGGAGGGTCTCACTGCCATCACCTTGATCTTTAGCTCCCTCCACATATTCTCAATTGAATTCAAGTCAGGTCTCTGGCTGGGCCACTATAAAAAGTTAATGTCAGGGCTGTACGCTTATTTTTTTAGGTGGTAGCACTGGTGCTAGCAAGCAAAAAAAATGCAGTAGCACAAAAATTAATTTGGTAGCACACAAAGTATGATCGAAAACTTGCATAACGCTAACCCTTGCATTTCACTGTAATTACCTTTGAGCCTGTCATCTTGGTCTCATTTGAGATTCTCAATTAATATTATATCCTAGTGTGTGCAGTAATAATTGTAGAAAAATGAATAGGGGTGCACTGATTGAAATTTAGACAAAATAATCTAACCTGCCAATTGCAATTTTTTGCTGATTCAGAATTATTTCTCCCCATAAAAATATAAAAATAATATCTATATCTATATATTTTTTGTATCTAGGCCTACATATAATTATTATATTAATAATAATATTTTTTTTTTGAAAATGTCCTTCTGTTAATTAAAACCAAATTTTAAAACATTAAACATAGCCTATTAAATAAAAAAGTATACATATTGGTACAAATTAGGATAAATTAAATACGTTGTTGTGAATGTGTTGGGAGATGTTCTTCAGTGGCTTATTTCAAATTTTGTTTTTAGACTACTGTTGACTTTTCTCTGCAGCTGAATGAGTTGCCTTTCTAGCTAGAGCACTGCAGGGCTGTGAAGCGCTAATTTCCTGTTCATACCGGCTTCAAAATAAAAGTCAACTCATGTTTGGCTAGTAACAGGCTTTTAACGTGAAGGCGCACAGGAAATGTTCTGTTTGCACACGCGCTAACTTAACTGCGGTAATGTGTCGTCTCCTTCCGGTTATTACCTTTGGTGAAGTTTTTAAACGCTAGAATTGCTGCACGAGCACAGATCCCGAGGACACATATCTTTCACCAGCCAAAGTGGAGGTGGACTCAATAACTTACTTGCCTAAGACTACATTTACCCCCATTTGGAGAGTGTTAATGTAGAGCCCTCTAAGCAGTGTTTTGCAGCGCTCTTCTGTGTTTCAAAGACAGCCTCTCCTCATTAGCAGCCTGTCGCAGTAGTGCGAATGGACTTGTATTCATCATCGCACGTGATCAATTTCAGTAGCAAATGCGATCAAAACTGTCGCACTGTACAGCCCTGTAATGTGTTTGTCCGCTAACCATTTCTTCACCACTTTTGCTTTGTGTTTTGGGTCGTTGTCGTATTATTAAAAAAATACAAGAAGTTCCGCATGGTGGGAAACCTATGAGGACGTGGTCGGAAGCCAAAAGATACACCTGTACTGGCCAGGAGGATAATGAGAGAGGTGAAAAATAATCCTATGATCACCACCAAGGCCATCCTGGTTAATCTTGGCTCTGCCGGAGGCAAAGTTTCATGGCAGACAATCCAACGGATACTGCACACTGCTGAGTTCCATGAACGCAGAACAAGGAGGATGCCACTTCTCCAGATAAGGCACACAAAAGCCCGCTTGGACTTTGCAAATGCTCATCTTTTTTTTTTTTTTTTTTTTTACACCTTTATTTATAGAGGTAAATCCCATTGAGTCCGAAGACTCTTTTGCAAGGGAGACCTGTTCCCATTTACACGTTACCATTCACACACACACACACACCCATACACCGATAGCAGGCTAACTATCGACATTCACACAAGGCAAGGTGGGTGAAGTGTCTTGCCCAAGGACACAACAACTATGACACAGGTGGCAGGGCGGGGATCGAACCTCCAACCCTTTGATCATCAGCCGACCCGCTCTACCACCTGAGCCACAGTCGCCAGAAATCTTCTTCTTTGTCATCTGGACAAAGAAGAAGATTTCTGGTCTTCTGTTGTATGGTCAGATTAAACTAAATTGAATTGTTTGGCCACAATGATGTATACTTCATTTGGCATGAAAAAGGAGAAGCCTTCATCCCTAGAAACACCATACCCACTTTCAAACATGGTGTTGGGAACCTTATGCTTTGGGTTTTTTTTTTCCAGCCAATGGACCAGGGAACCTAATCACAGTAAACGGCATCATGAAAAAACAGCAATATATCAAGATTCTCAACAACAACATCAGGCAGCCTGCAGAGAAACTTGGCCTTGGGCACCATTGGATATTTCAGCAGGACAACGACCCAAAACACACAGCAAAAATGGTGAAGAAATGGTTAGCGGACAAACACATTAACGTTTTACAGTGGCCAAGCCAGTCCTGACTTGAATCCAATTGAGAATCTGTGGAGGGAGCTAAAGATCAGGGTGATGGGCAAGGAGACCCTCCAACCTGAAAGAGTTGGAGCTCATTACCAAAGATGAATGGACACAAATACCAGTGGAGAGATGCAAAAAGCTGGCCAGCAATAATAAGAAGCATTTGATTGCTGTAATAGCCAATAAAGGCTTTTCTATCGACTATTGAGAAGGGTATGAATAATTTTAGACATGCCAATTTTTGTTCAAATGTTAATAAAAGCTGAAAAAAAAAATCCACAATGATGCCTCTTGTACATCGTCTTTTTATGTTTTGGGAGAAGCCCGTGTCATTTCCAATTAAGAAAAAGCTTGCTGGTTTCATAAAATCAACTTTAAGTCAAAATTGGCAAGGGGTATGAATAATTTCGGTTTTGACTGTAAATGTCACTATCCTGGTTAAACCAAATAAAATGTGTAGCTTTCCAATGAGAACATCTTTCAGAGATGGAAAAGAACAGACTGACTTAGTCCAACTGTACACTGGTCTCACTAAAAAACAAAAAAAATGTCCTTGCATTTTCAAAAACTTCCACCATCAGACGGATGTTTTGAAAACTTTCTTCATGCACACGGTTTCGGAAAATCCGCCAATTTTTTTTTATTTTTAATTTTTTTCATCATTATTATTAGCGCTGAGAGAAACAGATAGAGAGAGACAATTGACAGTCCGTGATTGATTTGTGACACAATCAACTGCGCAGATCACGTGACCTGCTCTCATATCAGTGTCCCGCTGTCGTCAAGTCTTTAACATGTTGCTAACTGGTGACTTTTTTCCGCAATATTTGCCGACGTTCCGCCATAGTGATAATGCTAATAAAAGACCAGAGACACATCTTGCAACGTTTTTTTTAAGGGTGCTCATCAGAGGCGAGTAGCAACGGCTGCTGTCTACTCCTCCTCACCGCTGACAGCACTCACTCAATCGGCCAGTCTGATAGCAGCCCCCCGTCACCTGCAGCAGCCAGCAGATAGACAGCACATGGCCGCTCTCTGAAAGTGCAGCCAGGTGACGTTTGTAAACACGTAAGTTGTTTTATAGGTCCACATTCAATAGGCCACTGCATATTTCTAAAAAAATTAGTTGATTATGTCTCTCATCATGTCTCGCATTTGAAGGGTGCTGTGTCAGCGCTACCTTCCTGTTCTTTTCTGCTTTAAAATAAAAGTCATCTCACGTTTGGCCAGTGAAATGCTTTAATGTAAAGCCGCAGCCTTAAGGCCGGGACACACCGGCCCGATAATCGCCATCGTGGAGTCTGTAGGGGGCGGGGACACGAATCTGTTTGGTGTGTGCCGTGAAATCGGTCGTCGTAGATGTCGGCGGGCAGTCTTTCAGTTGGAGCAATTTGATTTGTGGAGGGCTAGCGAATCAGTGAAGCCAGGAAGTGAGGCGGGTAGCACAAACAGCTAACAACAGTTAGCCATTGTTTTAATGTGTTTGTTTGTTTCCTTCAGCGAGTACTCACATGCATCAACCCTTGTTGACTGCTTGACACAATGCTCGACACTCTCTGCTAAAAATGGTGCTCTTTATGGTCCATAAATATAAATACGTATTTCTATCTATGTTTATGGTCTAGAGAGCCGTCCCATCATTTACGGCCTCCGTATTTTTTCGGGCCACAATACAGATTAGCGCCGCCTGCTGTTATGGAGACAATACGTCCCGCGCAAGCGCAGAGCGTACGGAAAGTCAGCAGTCGGCTTGGTGTGTTCTTTGAACTTTTTGGGCCGCGACGGGAAGACTGGAGCTGCCTGAATCGGCAAACTCCATTTTCGGGAAGTCGGACTGGTGTGTCCTGGCCTTCAGGCTCTGTTTGTATATCAGGGATCGACAATAAAGATTGCCCAATGGCCCAGGGGAAGTAAAATGCCACGTCGGGCCAGTAACTATGAAAACCCGCTTGCCCGAATGAGTCTCCCGTGAAATTATTGAAAAAAATATTAATAAATAATATGTTTTATTTTATTTTTGTATAGCGCCAAATAGGGGAGAGTGGGGTGAGTTGTGCAAGCGCGGAAGGAGTGCCACCCTTGTTTCTAGAAAACCATAGAAGAAATGTTGGAAGAGCCATCCATTTGACTCATCCTGTAAAGAAGGGAGACACATGGAATACGATGAAAGCACATTTGAGCTATAAAAAAAAAATAGTGCTGTCAAACGATTAAAATATTTAATCACGGGGGCGCTCTGGTGGCGTAGTGGATAGAGCGTGTACCATATTGGCTCCGGCTTTTGTTGCAGTGGTCACTAGGGATGTGAAACGACTCATTATTTGCGTGTCGACGTGTCGGAGGCATGAAAATAAAAAAAAAGTGCTGGTGTTGTGGTGCTGATAAGAATGGGCAACTGCACTTTCCTTTAAACAACACTGTTGCCGCCCAAAGCCTTTTTGACCTTGATAAAATGTATATGCTTTATAATAACGCTGTCTGTAGTAGACGATACTGGTGGATGTAGGCTACTGTTACCGCGCTGATACCGCTGCAGGTTTCAATTCAGAGCAGTGTTAATTTCGTTGACTAAGACTATGACGAACCAGTTTGATATGATGACGAAGACTGAGACGAATATAACGGACACTATAGTCAACGAATAGGAACAAGACAAAACTGTTAGGGCGGGACGAATGGAGAAGAGATCCAATCAGAACTGCTCTTTTTGTGGGACAAGTTGGGAAGAAATCCAATCAGTGCAAATGCAACTCTGTGTCGGGGAAAATCGACGGGAGACCTCGCCAGTGTGAGCGGGTGGAGTGAGTCACCGTGCAGAAAAACTCTGCGGTTTGATGGAAAAAATTATAGTCAGGGATATCCTGCCCGTTAACGTTGTCTAGGGGAACGGCTAAGTTCCGCGATCTGTTTGTAGTAGGCTATGTCTCGAGCTTGAATAGACAGAGCTAGGGCTGGGCAATATGACGATATCATATCGTGGACGATATGAAAGTGTCTACCGGGAGAGATTTGGCCATGGCCTATGGACTTTTTAAAAGACCATGAATAGTTTCTATTATGTATAACTTATATTTATTTTATAATTTTCTCATCACTTTTTGACTCCCAAGACTAAGAAGAAGTGTTTTAAGCAATAACAAGCTTAATCAATGTGCCTTTTTGTGTCATATCAATAAATAATTGTGAGATATTTTTTGCTTTTTTTACTGTCTAATTGATCATTTCCTACATTCAAACGACATCACTGCAGCACACATATTCTGATAATCCAGGTTGTGACCCAAATAAATGATAGCTTGACAGCTATGCATTATAGGGGTGATGAATGCAATCTTGATAAGAGAATAAATCCAGGCGAACCAAAACATCTCAAAAATGGCTAAGGGCTCAGAGGTTAAAAGGCTGGTACAAGCTCTTAAAGCTGCAGTTGAGAGTTTTTTTACTGTAATATTTGGCAAAACTGTCATAATAGCCATTCAGCTATATGTAGGTGAAGTGGTCTGAAAATATTTTTTTTATCACTTTGCTCCCCTCTGCCTCTGTGTGCTGCCCCCCAAAATTGCCACTGCTCATGTTAATTTTGACCAATCAGAGCGAGGTCAGATTCTCCGTTCTTATTGGCTGTGGGACCTTGGCAACGACGTTGATGCGTCAGTTGCATGAGCGTTCACGACCCTAGCAGTCTGACACTAGCCTACTGTTTGGTACTAGGCTACTACGGCGGACAGCGAGTAGCAATGTCTTCACAAACGAACCCTCAATTTACCATTCCCAGGATACCAACAACTAACACCGCTAAGACAGCAAAAAAACGAGGAAAGACGAATGTTGAAAAGTTAACTGCTGAAAGGGAGACGGAGAGAGCTCGAAAAAAAGTACACCGGCCATGTCTTCTTGCCCTATCACATCAAGACCTCTCCGACCGCGACCTCGTCCCCTTCCTCTGCCCCTAGGCTGCCTGCCGCTAGCAGCAGGACGTCCGCTGGCCCTATATAGCCCTCGTCCTGTGCTCAGTGTTGCCAACTCAAAGCAATTTTGTCGCTATATTTAGTGACTTTTCAGCCCCCCTGGCGACTTTTTTTTCAAAACAGCGACAAGCGACAAATCTAGCTTTTTTTTCTGGTGTTATTGGTGACTTTTTTCGCCAAAGCAAGTATCACCTCTTCTCAACGAGCAGCGGGAGCACTGACACACAGCCCCGAGCGCAGCAGCCCCGAGCAGCTGCGGTCAGAGCAAGAGCATAGATAGTAGGAGATACACACACACCTCTCCGCTCTGTTACAATTAGTTTGCTATCTTGCCTGGCTGTTACAGCTACTTTTGTTAGGCCTACCAGCACACTTACAATGATTTTAAGCTAACATACATGGTATGTCTGTGATTAAAATGTATGCTCAATATGTACGTATGTAGTTATCATTACTAATGTTTAATCACCTCGGAATCGGACATGGTGTTTGTCTCCTGTCAATGTAACTGAATTCACATGAACGCGCATAGCTGTCGTTCGGAGGGAGGAGCTACAGCAGGTAGAGCGTTGGGAAAACAGCCGTTGGGATCCCAACGGCTGAAACTCTCAACTGCAGCTTTAAGGGATGCACTGTGCACAATGTATATATACATAGTTAAATAATATATATTACATTTGCAGATGAGTCTAAAAAGCTGGGTGATTAGAAAAAGAAAGGCAGACGGGGACAATGGAGGAGCTGAGGTTAGTAAAGCAAATTAGGGAAGCAAACTTTCAAGCTAATGAGAATTTTCTTTTGGATTTGAATGCATAATGCAAGGCGATATTATTTGAACATTACAAATGCATGTAGATAGGGTAATTTGAAGGAAACAAATAAGATTTCTAGCATTTCTTACTTGTTGTTTAAAGGCATTTAAGTGCTCAAGTTTATTACAGAAAATACAGGTAGACCAAGTAAGGGAGGAAAGAGAAGTGAGAGAGAAGCAAGGAGAACAAGAGAGAGAGGGTGCAGTGGTAGATCCTGAACAAGGAGAGGGACAAGGAGAATTAAATGCTCCCAGGCTGGATGTAGCCTTTGTGGATGAGCAAAAACTTCACAGTTCTCCGTCTGTTGTCTTCTTTGTCCTCATCCTCCTGCAACTCTCTCTTGTTCTCTTCTCCTGACTCTCACTGTCTCACAAAGGAGCTCAGCTCACCTGAGGTCTATTTGTAGTGCTAAGGCTCACACTGATTGGTATTCAATTAGCTTTATTTTTCATGTGTGTGAGTCTGTGTTCTTTTCTAATTTTAGTTGTGGTTTGTAATTTAAAAAGTTGTGTTTTGCCCATTTTAGCAGGAGATTTCATTTTTGACCAATGTGTCTTATGTAAAAAAACTGTGTGTAGTGTTTTGAAAGAAGTGTGTTGGAGAATTTCAAACAGTTTGTAGGGTTGGTGCTTTTGTTTAGGGCATGGTTACAAAAGTCAGAGGTTGTGATGCTTTGGGCATAGCAACCACGTTTAGTGTTTAAGCATTAGGCAAAAATCTGTAAATAAATTATTTTTGCGTTGTGGCATTTTTTGTTTAAATATTAATTTCTATACAAAAATGTCAAAATCTGTAAATGAAGACACAAAAGGCAAAGTTACAACACCAATAATCCTATCTACAGTAATACACAGGACTGTGTGAATAGGATTTAAGTGCATATTCTCCTCTCAAAGTGCACCAGATTCGTGCATTTCAATGTAAAGGGTATTTTCTGTGCTGTTTTGGTTTCTTATAAGAATTATTAAAAAAAAATCCCAATATGAGCCTGTTCAATGATAGGCAGATTTAACCCACTGTCAGGTGGCTGGTTGCATACAAAGAAAAAACACTATCAGCATTGGTTGTAATCCTTGAGATCCCCCCCAGACATGTACCGAACATAGCCCATTAAGAGGGCATTGTTGTCGGCAGTTGTTGTCTCATCTAATTGGATGCTGAATGAAGGGACACGTACGCAGGGTAGCACACAGCTGCTGCTCAGTGTCGAGCGACATTTCCCGTATGCGCCGGGCAACAGTATCGTTACTGATGACTGTCGATATTGCTTCTTTTATTGCCGGAATTACCAAAGACTCACGCACAGTGAACGGTAAACCAGACTCAGCAATTAATAAAGCGATGTTGTAGGACACCACCAACCCGCTTTCGCTTTGATTGACGTTCCGGGCGAACAGAGAGTTGAAGGTGGGCCGTCTTGAATGTTGATCCCTCAGAGACTTAAAGTAGGATGGATCTTTAGCTGATTTTTCGGGATGTTTTTTCACTAAGGGGCCACTCACACTAGTGCCGTTGGCCTGTTCCGTGCTCAGCACGATTCAGCACGATTCCCCCCCTCCCCACTCCCCCCGCAGGCCCGTGCTCACACTGCTCGTGGCCTGGGCACACTTGCACCTTGCCTACGTCACCGTGCGCGTTTAGGATTTGGAGCTTAGTCTACTTGTAGGCTACACGACTGTTTGTGAATATTTTCATCCGGCTAAATTTGCATCAAATATTCCACTTCCACATTAGAGCAACGAGAATCCTTAAGCTATTGTTTTTTTTTTAAATGTAGCCTTGACGTAATAGGTCGCGGTGGACAGTCTCATATGTGTGCAGCACGCTGTTTATTATTAATATAGCTGACGGGAGGAAAAAGAAAAAAAATCATCTGACGAACGCGAGTAAACACGAAAACCTTTTTGCTGTGCTTTCTGAGCCGACCTAATTAGCTCTCTCCCTCTTTTATTAGCCCACACCTAGGCTTACACACACGTTAATTCTCACACATTATAGCTACAAGTCCAAGTGGTGGGCAATTCTGGTGCCGACTAGTAAGGCAGCGGACGTTAACGGACAATGCATCTTTAATAAATTCACGTCAGGAACGCCGCCTGTGCGCTTGCTTGTGCGCGTGTCATCTCATTAGCATCTGTACTTTGGCCACGGCACACCTCTCCCAAGTGTGCCGTGGCCAAGGGGCTGTTCCGTGCTGGAATACAAGTTGGCGTGGTCACACTAGCCAAACGTTCTACACTTTAGTATGCTAATGAGCTTTGGCACGGGGCCGCGGCTCTAGTGTGAGTGGCCCCTAAATGTTCCTGTAGTCGCGAGGGTTTCATGGCCTCATTAGAGAACACCTGATCGCAGAGCAGGCACATTGGTAAAGTGGTGTTCATCGGTGATGGGATAAATCCATAACTAATGTAATTGGCATTGTACTGCCGGCACTTTTTCTTGCTATCCGCCATGTTTGTTTATGTTATGTTATTAAAGTTGAATATGTTACAATGAATTGTGTACGTTTTCATTGGTTGTTGAACTGTTATCCCGCGAACTAGCGCTGATGACGTAGCTGTGCTTTGCTGCTGTCATAGGGCTGCTGTACAGGGCTTCAGTGAGCCTCTCGCGGTGCACAGCGTTTAGTATATCGTCCCTCTCCAACATATGAGGGTTGTGTCTTTAACATGGTTCTGCTTGTGTGTTAGTTAAGTCCATGCTTTGGCTGATTACTCTGTGTTTTCTCCACCTCAGAGACAATAGTTAGTTTAAGTTTGAATCTCGCTGCGCTAGCATTAGCATTAGCAATATCAGTAAACGTCATTATACTAGTCTGTGATTGGCTGATTCCTCTGCCGCTAAGGCTTTGATTGGCTGGTTGTTCTGACTCAAAAACCTCTTATTGGCTGTCTGCTGAGCCTTCTCTTTTCTAAGGCTGTGACAGTCAGCAGACCGCAGAAGAGAAGGAGAGAATAGTTAAAAAGAGATCGAGGGGTTAGAAACATGAAAAGTTAAAATAGGCTGTTTATTTCAGGTAACCAATTTTTGCAGTCAAAAGATTTATAAGATTTTTAAGAAAGTTTAAAATATATTTATTAAAAAAAAAAAAAAAAAAAAAAAGCTCTCGTGTCCCAGCCTGGTCCCAGCGCCCCCTAGGTTGTACGAACGCCCCCGTTGAGAAACCCTGCTATAAACCGTAACCCCCGTGCCGTTTTTCCTCTAGTAGACTATTTTAGTGTGCGCGTGTGTGTTTTGTCGCTCTTTTTGGATCACTCATAGCCTTTACAGGAGCTTATATCCAGTCAGGAGCTTGTAGCCTAGGTATTTTCGGGAACTGTTAGATCCGATGTTGTTCTTTATTGCCATATAAAATCCGTTTTCATCGCGTATTTTAGTTAGGGATTTATGCTAATCGCCTGTAAGCATGTGGTCATTAGCATAAATGCAGGGAAAAAGCCTATGGACTTTTTAAAAGAGCATGAATAGTTTCTATTATGTATAACTTATATTTATTTTAGAATTCTCATCACTTTTTGACTCCCAAGACTAAGTTTTAAAGCCACTACGAGTAACATGGCACGTTGGCGTCCTCTTTGGACAAAAGCGGTAGTATTTTTACGACGCCCGCTGTCGCAAAGCTGTTTTCTAGCTCGTGCCAGGAGCGTGAGTGTGAACTGAGAAGGGAGCAATATAGTGCATGTCCGTGTGTTGAAAGTGTGAGGACTCTTTTCGGCTCTGTGAGAGTGGTTTTGACACTGCATGAACTAATGGCAGTCACTGCCACACGCACCTGATTGCAATGAGTTGATGCAGCAGTGTCACCTAACTACTCTCTCTCACGGAGCTGAAAGATTACGTGTCCTCACAGAAAGCGAATGAACGAGAGACGGCAGTTAGTATGGATCACGATGAGGTAATGTGTTTATGTTGTTGTAAATAATTACTATTTCAGATAATGGTTATCTGATGATGGTGAAGCAAAGCAAACTTTGTGTTAGTACCAACCGCTCATTCATTTAGGAGTAAACACTGCAGTCTAGTTTCGCTCTCCTGAAATTGTATACACGTTGCTTGGCAACGCCCTCGTTCCCCGTAGCCTATATCACTCTCCCTTTTAGCTTTTCTTCATTGCATTTTCTTTTTTTTCTTTGATGGTTCAGGCCCGTTATCAGTCATTATGACGACAAATAACTGTATCAAACAAGGCTCCCGCTCCCCTTCCCTCACCTGGAGGGATAGGCTTCTCAATTTACATTGCTGCGCCACACTGAAATCTGCGACCAATATGGATATGTGACCATAGAGCTTGCACGAGCGAACCGAAAATCGGACTGGGTGTGCGACCAGACCAAAAGCAGTAATAAAAACTATTTAAAAACGCCTTTCTTTGCACTGATGGTCTCGTTTGCTGTTAAAGGTAATTTATGATTATCAGAGGAAACATGGAGGCTGTTTAAAAGATATTTAAATGTTACTCGTAGCCGCTTTAAGCAATAACAAGCTTAATCAATGTGCCTTTTTGTGTCATATCAATAAATAATTGTGAGATATTTTTTGCTTTTTTTACTGTCTAATTGATAATTTACTATATTCAAACGACATCACTGCAGCACACATATTCGGATAGTCCAGGTTGTGACCCAAATAAATGATAGCTTGACAGCTATGCATTATAGGGGTGATGAATGCAATCTTAAGAGAATAAATCCAGGCGAACCAAAACATCTCAAAAATGGCTTCGGGCTCAGAGGTTAAAAGGCTGGTACAAACTCTTAAGGTGTTTTTCCCATGATTGCAGGAGATTTAATTTTTGAACAATGTGTCTTATGTAAAAAACAGTGTGTAGTGTTTTGAAAGAAGTGTGTTGGAGAATTTCAAACACAGTGCAAAGCACTTATTGTGTTTGTAGGGTTGGTGCTTTTGTTTAGGGCATGGTTACAAAAGTCAGAGGTTGTGATGCTTTGGGCATAGCAACCACTTTTAGTATTTAAGCATTAGGCAAATATCTGTAAATAAATTGTGCAAAATAATTTTTGAGTTGTGGCATTTTTTGTTTAAATATTAATTTCTATACAAAAATGTCAAAATCTGTAAAGACACAACTCACACAAGACAAACGTTCTACACAAGACACAAAAGGCAAAGTTACAACACCAATAATCCTATCTACAGTAATACACAGGACTGTGTGAATAGGATTTAAGTGCATATTCTCCTCTCAAAATGCACCAGATTCATGGATTCCAATGTACAGGGTACAAAAAAATTTGGCCGGGGGGGGCATGCCCCCGGATGCCCCTAGAGGGTTCGGGGACCAGAGCACCGCTGCTAAAAAAAATCCTGCGGGAAACACTGATATGTGCTCAGCATTAAGCATGAAAATAACCGCCCAATGCTCTGTGTCTGTGATGTAGTGATGGTAGAAATTGCGAGCGATTTGCATTTTTGCTCGCCAAAACTGTCTGACAGCATTTCGGTGCATTTGACTTTTGTTTACAATGTATAGTCTACTGTAGGGCTGGGCGGTATGGACCAAATCTTATATCACGGCATAGGTAATTTTATATCACGGTATGGATATATATCACGGTTTAGTATTTTTCCTTTAAATTCAATGGATTAAAATAACCGTACACATAATTTATCCCATTAGATTATTTTCATATTTTGCTTGGAACTTAAATTTCCATACAAAAGAGTAACTGTTGCAAAATACCACACCAGTCTGGCTTTAGTCAGTCAGTGCAAAATAAAAATGACAGCATCAACCAAATGTGTAACCTAAATTTTCCAATTGATAGTAGCCTATATCAAAATAATGAAATACTTGAATTTTCCTGCGGTATTTGCTCATCTGCATTTTAAAAAGCTGTCAAAATTAACTAGTGTGCAAATGTCTGGTAATACTTTCACTCCAGCTTCAACACAAATAATATTTTCACAGTTTGACATGTTTTAAAGTTACATAAAACCAGCCTGGCTGGCTGTCTTCACCAATAACAGCACGGGGGTTAAGCCCTGAATAGATGCTAAAGATGTCATTGTTAGCCAGCTAGCTCAAGAGAGCTAACCCATTTAGTTTGCGGCTTAAAACAAGCCAACTCTGCGTCACGGCAACAGCACGCTGAAGCGCCGCACACAGCAGCAAGTTTCCTTTGCCGTTAACATTATTGACAGTTAAAACCAGCTGCTCTGCCACCGTGACACGGAGTTTGTTTGTAAAGTGACGGCGCACCGGAGCTAAAAAGCTAGAGCAACAGATGAGGCTTCTTCTGTTGAGGGTAGAGAAGCTGTATTGCAGCCCAGAACTGTGCTGCAGAGCCCCCGTGTGACACAGCGGTGTTACTGTAGTGCAGGGGTGTCAAACTCATTTTGGTTCGAGGGCCACATACAGCCTCTCTGATCTCAAGTGGGCCGGACCAGTAAAATAATGGCAAAATAACGTACATATGTCAACTCCAAATCTATAGTTTTATTTTTCAGTAATATGCTTTATCATTCAGCCTACATATGTAACCTACATTATCATGGATCAAAAGGGATGTAATGTAGTAGGCACTTTTGTCCAATTTTGTTTACTATTTGTACAGAGACACATTTTGTGCAAACATGCAGACAGTACAAAATACACTGTTTTGATTTATTTTTAAATACAATATTGGTTGTTTTGGAATAAGTTTTTCCCAATTTAAAACATAAAAATAAAGCAGCATGGAAAATTAGAAAATAAATCTTGGAGGCCTACACTAGCATGCTCCTGCTCGTTTCGCGCGCGCAGAGCCACAGACACACCGCGCTGGCTAGTACATTAATTGTTCAGCACTTAAAAATATTTTTTTTTTTATTTCATTATTATTTTTTTGGTTTTTACTTTGCCATAAAGCACTGGAGGAAACATTAATAGCGGTGAAGCAAGATTGCCATTTACCACGTTGCTAAAATCTGCTTTTTTTAATTTTGGCTGCCCCTTAGCGGCTGGAGTGAGCAGCTCTTCTTAGATGCAAGTTCATCAATTCATGGCTTAAAATCCTGAGCTGTGGAACTTTCAGCAGACATTCCTAGCTGTAAGCCACGTAAGTTTCCTAACAGTTGGGAGTGTATGCGACGTGCGGATATGGCACAGACTCCATAAAAAAAAAAAAAAAAAATCATTTTTTTTTTTTTTTTTTTTTTTTTTCCAGAATTGATTCAAATCGGCCAAATTGATTCGCGGGCCAGATCAAAACGTGTCGCGGGCCACATGTGCTGTAGTGTAATGCCTCGTTTCCACCAAGTAGAGCGGGTCGGATCGGAGCGGTTCGGTCCGGGTAATTTGGCTTTTCATTTGCCAAAAGTTGGGTAGGGTACGGTTTAAGCGCACCTAACCGCTCTGAGCCGCTCCAAATCTCAGTACTCCTCCGTAGGGGTACTAGCCGCCTGAAAGGGTGCCTAAAAGGCGGAGCTACACACTGCCGTCATTTAATTGGTCGAAAGAATAATTTCCGCCATGTGTAGTCATCTCGGCAAGAGTGAAGATAGTCTTGTGTTTTGGCGAAAATGTGAGCACAGCTCTGTTTACTGTGTGGTGTTTTTCCTCGTCAATAAATTAATCAGTTGGTTACACTGTGTCCCAAAGTCACGTAGCTGCCGCAGCCAGCACTGTTCGCTCACTGTCTCTATGAGTTGCGTCGAGCCGTCTCTGTGTTTACGCCATAGATAAGTAGTAAATACACGCTCACAACAACACGGGGGGAATAAATAAAGAAGCGGCTGGTTTGAATCATTTCCGCTGTTTGTAGTCACCTCGGCTAGAGTGAAGAGAGTTTTGGCGAAAATGTGAGCACGGCACTGTTTATTGTGTGGTGTTTTTCCTCGTCATTAAATGAATCAGTTGGCTACTCTGTGTCCCACTGCTACGATGTCACGTAGCTGCCGCAGCCAGCGCTGTTCGCTCACTGTCTCTATCAGTTGCACCGAGCCATCTCTGTGCTCACAACACGGGGGGAATAAATAAAGAAGTAGCTGGTTTGACCAAGCAAAAACAAGAGACTGCTGGCTTGACCACAGTTGTTCCACAGCCCGATATTTTGACCCACATTCTGGTGGCGGCTATCGCAGTCCAGCCTAAACCCCGCCCTACCAGTAAGGGTAGGGTCGGCAGTGGAAACAACACCGAGATTCTTAAAAGTGAGCTGTCCCGCTCTGAGCCGCTCCAATCCGACCCGCTCTACTCGGTGGAAATGAGGCATAACTGTAGGAACTCAGAAGGACAGCTGCCTCCTGCGACATGAACTGTTTTTCTTTGCGGCATAAACAGTATGGCCAAATCTCTCCTGGTAGACACTTTCATACCGTCCGCGGTATGATACCGTCATACCGCCCAGCCCTAGTCTACTGTAGAACACAAAACATCTACTAAATCTGAACTAAATATCAATGATATGATATAATTTTTTCTTACCATTTAAAATGGCTTAATCCATTTATTATTCATGTTTCCAACCTGCCCACAGAGAGAAGTTGATAAGCACTTGAACTCACAAATAATTTACCAGATAAAGTTCAGCAGCAGCACTGCAACCCAATTCTCTTCTCAAATATCCTCCGGGTGCACTGGGCCCAGGCCTGCAAGCTCTACTTATGAAAGGCTACAGCTACAGCTACCTGGCAGCAAAGCAAACACAGAGGTAGGTTAATGTGCACAGCTTTGTGGAGCAGCTGAGCCGGTATACTCCTGCATTGGAACGCTAAAGCCCTCAGGCCGGTTTCTTGTTTTGCGTGTGTCAAGCCTGTAGGACTATTTCAGCAGTAGTAAGCAAACACAGTAAAATAAAGAACACTAGACAAAATGGCAGCCAGATTTTCAGGTTTGGTAACAGGATCTCAAGGCAGTAATGCAGTACTTTCACACGAGTTCAAGTGTAAGTCAGTCTCTTTGTATTTTTTTTTTTTTTTTTTAAAGGAGATTATAAGCTTTCATTCGTTTTGACACTCTTACAAGGACATATTTTGACTGACACCATTATGATGTACACTCACCAGCCCAGGTTTTTTCCTGGTTCAGAGTGGGACTTTGGGGGGGTCAGTAAGCGGACCAACTTTTTTGGGGTTGCGACTATGTGCAACAGTAAAGGCCAAAAGTTTATGGGTTTTCAAGGAGTGTGGGGTTAGGAGAGGGGATATTATGTCCAGCTAAGGAGCAATTCAAACAGCCTGTCACTGCGTTACCATGGCGCTCACTGAGTCTGTGATGCAATCACAATAAAGAACCTGTTATTATGAAGACAAAATGTTAAAACTGATTACCTGTTTAATAATGTAATTGTTTATAATTGATCCAAACCATTGAAATTGCAAGGTTGGCCTGCTTGATTATGACAAATCACATTCATGATTATTTTGATTGACATTGTGTAATCACGATAATTAGAGACAAGTATTCATTGATTTAAGAACATCATGCATTTATTTAACACCATGACTTTTGACTTTAAGCATATCCTCATTGAAGTAAAACCAAGGAAAATGCAAATAAGTAAATCAATCTAATCAATCAATATGTCAAAATAAAAATAAACCGTTGCAAATGGTGTTGATAGGGCACATCTTTTGAATGTGAGTGCATGATTTCTTTATGTCTCATGAAGCTTATTGGATAGACAAAGCTGCATTGTAGCCTGCAGTGTTCTTAATCTGTTCTGAAGTGTTTTCAAGTAACACAATTAGTTTTACCTTTCTTCTCGACCAAAGGCTGACTTTCTGCCGTCTTATAAAAGTTTTTCAAAGATCCTGGCCTTACGCACGGTCTCACTCCTACTCCGCACCAGCCGATAGCTAAACTATCAGATGAGGGCGGGGCAGAGCAGAGCAAACAGATGAAACAAGGGTTTGCTGCTTTAAAAAGCCCGCATGCGTGCGGTACAACAAAAGTTTGATTACGATTATTTTGTTTTCATGATTGAAGGAAGCCATTACAGTGATCGAAATTTAAATTAAAATGTTCTCATAGCCCTACAAGAAGGATGACTTACATTTGGCTCAATTTGGAGAGGTTTTAAATAGCTAAACTTATTCTCAATTTTCTATCATTTTGGCGCTGGTGATTTTCCTTTGGCGCTGGATAAATCATCTTTGGCGTGAGCCAAAAAAAATCTATGCAGAGAAAACCCTGCAACCACTTTATTAGGTACAACTTTCTAGTAATAGGTTGGACCTCCTTTGGCCTTAAGAACTGCCTTAACTCTTCGTGGCATGCTTTCAACAAGGTGTTGGAAACATTCCTCAGAGGTTTTTGTCCATATTGACATGATTCACGCAGTTGCTGCAGATCTGCCGGCTGCACATCCATGATGCGAATCTCCTGTTTTTCCATATCCCAAAGGGGCTCTATTGGGTTGAGATCTGGTGACTGTGCAAGGCCATTAGAGTACAGTGAACTCATTGTCATGTTCAAGTAAGCAGTTTGAGATGATTTGAGCTCTGTGACAATGTGCATTATCCTGCTGGAAGTAGCTATAAGAAGATAGGTACAATACACTGTGATCATAAACGGATGGACATGGTCAGCAACAATACTCAGGTAAGCTGTGGCGTTTAAAAAATGCTCAATTGGTACTAAGGGGCCCAAAGTGTGCGACGAAAATATCCCCGACACCATTACACCACAAACCTGAACCGGGGATACAAGGCAGGATGGATCCATGCTTTCATGTTGTTTAAGCCTAATTCTGACCCTATCATCTGAATGTTGCAACTGAAATCTAGACTCATCAGACCAGGCAACGTTGTTCCAATCTTTTATTGTCCAATTTTGGTGAGACCGTTTTAATTGTAGCCTCAGTTTCCTGTTCTTAGCTGACAGGGGTGACTCCCGGTGGAGTCTTCTGCTGCTGTAGCCCTTCTGCTTGAAGGTTGGGCATGTTGAGCGTTCAGAGATGGTATTCTGCATACCTTGGTTGTAGGGCTGACCCAAATTATTCGAATACTCGTTTGGTAAATTAGTATTCGAAGCTCAATTCAGTTGTCTTTAACTGCAATATATGTTGGGTTTTTCCTGCATAGAGACATTTTCGGCGCCCGCCAAAGAGGATTTATTCAGCACCAAAGGAAAATCACCAGCGCCAAAATTATAAAGATTGAGAATACATTTAGCAAATTAAAACCTCACCAAATTGATCCCAATTTAAGTCATCCTTCTTATAGAGCTGGGCAATAACTTGAATTTCAATTTCCATTACTATTACGGCTTCCCTCAATCATGAAAACAAAATAATCGTAATAAAACTATCATTGTTCCGCACGCCATGACATGCATGCTTTTAAATGCAGCAAACCCTGGTTTCGGCCGTGCGCTCCGCTCGACACTCACCTGATAGTTTAGTGCAGGGGTTTTCAAAGTGTGAGAAAGTGAGCCCCCCCTCAGAGAACAAATTTCAGCGGAGCCCCCCCCCCCCAATTTTTTTTTAATTATTTTACAAATTTAAACATGTTTTTGAAACATTCTAAACATTTTTGTGCGTTTTTAAACACATAATCCAGTGTTTTAATCCTGCTTCCTTTGAGCATGGATAATACTGACTGAGTGTGCATCGGAGTGAGAAAGATAGGCAGACAGACTTGCCCAAATTATTGACTAGTTAAATGTCAGTCACACACCCAGTGTTTTTTCGCTAGTGCCTCCAATGTCCTGCTGGAGGAGAATAGTGGCCAGTGGAGAACCAGACCCTCCTATGGGGGTCCGGGGGTATGCCCCCCCGGGAGATTTTTTTTCACCTTTTTAAAGTGAAATGCATGAATCTGGTGCACTTTGAGAGGACAATTAAGAGGCTAAATATGAGGAATTTTGTGTGAACAAATAATTTGGAGACACTGGGTCTGATGAATTAGAAGCTATTGAAGAAGGACACATGGATTTTCCATAAAAATATTAATTTAAAATAAACAAAATGTATGCAGGGTCCTCTGGGTTGGGCTTGGTGCTCTTTTTCTTTAACGAGACCTATTTCTCTAATTTACTGAATGCATTTAAATGCAGTGAGGGGAACGAAGCAGAAGAACTTGTGTCCAGCTATGCCGTGATCTTAGTATAAAAAAGAAAAACTAAAAAAAAAAAAACATTTTTTTTTTTTTAGTTTTTCTTTTTTTTACATATTCATCCGCGCCCCCCCTGCCATAACCCCGCGCCCTAGTGTACAGCTGGTTCCGAGCATGCGTTCCGAGTAGGAGGGGGAGAGGTGCGTTTGCTGGGTGTTTTGAAAAACTTCTAGAAGACGTAAAACTTCTTTTATTTATTTATTCATGTATTTAATCATTTATTTATTTATTCCAGTATTTATTCATTTATTTATTTATACTTATGACAGGTAATGTCCTCCATAAATGCATAGGATTCCTCTGGATAGGTTTAAAATCATCTGTGTTCTGTTTACACTACACTAGTAGCTCTAGCTCATACATTTAACACAATCCCGTTTGTTCACTGGAAGCTTCCACAGCTCATTAAGAGCTTCCAGTTGATGAGACAAAGGGGCCAGCGCTCTGCAAAGCTGAGGGGAGTACAAGCAGCCACAGGGCCAAGTCCATTCTGCAGACTTGGCAATCAATAAAAAAAGAGCCAGGCTTTAGTTTGTTTGAGAGCTAGCTGCATGGATCTCAATGAGCCACTGTCATGAGCTACATAATGGCAGATTATATAATAAGTCCCACACAGACCAACATTTAAAATGCTCAAACAACTTAATATAAATACATCTCTGCTGTCTAATCACTTCTATTCTACCCAGTTAGTAGCTTGTTTTACCAAATTCAGCCATCTCTACAGTTTGTTTCCCATGTGAGAATTGACTAGAGAGCGCCAAGGTGGCACCATTTTTGTTATAGTTTAATTTGAAAAAAAGGTTTTAGGCATATGTATAATTTGTAGGCCTATCTATATACATATGTGGCAGATATTCATTCTTGGTGTGCAGTAGACAATTCTTTCTAGAACTCTTTTTAGAACAAGAGAAAATAGAGCAACTGACCAAAGATTACCATTCTACATGGTCAAAAATATTTCCTGGACATGCAACAAAAACTGGTTCCTTGGCAAAAGGCATACCTTTCTCTCAAATATTACTTACAAATGTTAGCAAGTTTTTAAGCAATAGTGTAAACTATCACCCAAACTGGAATGAAAACATTGCCATTTGGTTGAGGTTCTAATTACCACTAGATGGAATTTGGATAAGTGCCAAAGAAGTTGTCATTGTAAACAAAATCCCCTGCAACATACCTAATCACAGACAATTTCAACCTCATTCAAAAGTGCCAACCACCTTTGAGCATTTAGATTGAGAAAAATCTACTCAGTAAATGTGGTGCAATCCCTGTCAGATGCAATAATCCGCTCTATTTGTAGCGTGTACAAAGCCCAATAACATGACTGACCCGGTAACAATGCTGCCTATCTAACAAATACAAAGAGCTGCACGTCCTTTTGTCTTCTCTCGTTCTCAGAGTCTATATCCTGCCCTACTGTATAGGGCGTATTACAGCAAACAGACAGTATTTAAAGCACTGGATGCCTGTTGGAACAGGTAGACGGGCCTGTGAATGGAATGCAGAGGAATTCCTCACACGCACAGACACACACGGAGGCGAGTTACTTTCTTTGAGAGCCAAAATAGTTAACACCTGAAGCCTCCCTCCTGTCATTAGACTGTCATAGATTATAATACAGAGCTGACGTGCAATGTTAGCTCGAGGGCTTATTGACTCCCCAAACGCAAATATACAAAAGGTACAATAATTACAAAAGAATAAAATAAATATTAAAAATCAAACTTTATATATTTTCGCAGTTGTAAAGTGAACTGAAAACTACAGACAGCAACACTACAGCCATTGGTAAAGTATCTTTAGCTTTTCAGCATCGCAATAGCTAACGTTACATATACACTAGCATGCTAACGTCACAAAGGTAGCCTACAGGTAGAGGATAACAGAGGCTAACTGTGGAAGTTAAAAGCACTCCAACAGTCTAATACAGTGTTTCAAATGTTTTTTTCAGTCTGGGGTGCATTTCACCTTTCTCCTTGACCAAACAAAACTAGTTTTGTGAGCTAAAAAATAGTAATGTATTATAAACTGTTCTACCAAATGCGAAACCCTTGCTACAGCTGCTGCTAGCTAAAGTAAGTTAGAGTCAACAACAGGTAGGTGGCTACTGTCCCTGTACTGTAGCATTAGCTGACGTTAGCTGACGTTATTAGCCCAGACATTCTGTACTCGCTCACACAGTCTACTTACCTTTTCTAGTAGGTACACTCGTTTGGAAATGTATCAAAGAGGCAGCAGGCGTGTCTTTTCCCTGTATCTCGTTGAGCCCCTTCTTACTTGTGACACTTGTCGCTGCTATCCATCACCGGGAGAAAGCAAGGCGGAACTAGCTTGACTAAACCTTTTGACCCAAATAAAGTTGCAACAAGAGACTTTCCAGAGAGTGCGAACTAAATGAAGCACACGAGCATCGCCTGAATTGAACACCAAATGCCAAGGGAGCCGTTTAGTGTAGCATTCAAAACTTCTTAGTGAAGACTTTTCTGTCAGAGAGGTGTTTCATGTTAACTCGGTACAAGGAAGATTGAATGATGTTGCGCATGCGCTTTTCAAAGCAGGCTGCCGCCCGCCCGGTTTGTTTTCATATGGAGGCTTCGCCCATAGACATATATACGTAGATGACGCGTTCTGGCTTCTGGGATGCCATAGATATAATATGCGCTAGTCCCATGGACCTATAAAGAAAGGCTAGTCCCCCGTGATGTCATCAGCGAAGTTTGAAACTTCGGCGGGGCTATTAGCATTGTGACGTGAGTGAACTACTATGGCCATCGCTTTCACACAACCTACTGCTCCCGCTGCCGATCTAGCGTGGCTATTTAAAGGTGATCGTTTAACATAGTTTAGATATAGTTTCGACAGGAATACACTACACTGGATGGGCTGACAACGTTTTTTTGCGGCACTTCACTGACTGTAACTATGACGCTATGACTGGCTAACCGCTAGCACCGAGCGGAACAAGTTACCGGTATATTGCTGGCCGTGTCTGCTTTTTAAACCTGTGAAGGAACATGGCACATCACGGATTTTAACAGCCTTATAGGATCCGAGGATGGGTTTCCTCTACAAGTGATGGGTGAGTGTTACTTTTGGCTGTGTCTATCTGTGAAGAGATAACGATTTTTGTGGGGTTTTAAAACCATTTTGTTTGTTTGTTATGGTCGTTGTAGCCTATATTAAAGAATCTTATGGTGGAGCGGATTTGGCCTGAAGTCAATAGCCCCTTTTACACAGAGATTGCGGCATATTGACAGAACAACATCACTCCAAAATGCCGGCTTTGCTTGCTTCTGTGTTATTTACACAGAACCAAGCAACGGCGGCCTGCTGGCGCATCAGTAACTCCTTTTACACAGCTTTCCGGAATGAAAGAGGTGCTTGTAAACAGCGTCAGGTGTGACGTAAACATTTAGCGCCGCGCCGGTGTAGGTACCAGATCGACTCGGGCTGCAAGATTGTCTCGGGGTCCTGCGCCTACTGATGACGTATCAACACTTGCCGTTGTCACCATAGATACTGCTACGCAACGGCAAGACGTATCGACACTTGACGTTGTCACCATAGATACTGCTACGCTACTGCTACGCTACTGCAAAGCATTGTGGACATACACAACATTTGAAAAGATCGCGATAGCTGATGGTGCGAAACTCAAACAACATGTAAAAGATCGCGCTAGCTGATAGCTTAGCCAGTAGGCTCCATAGATAGATCGATTTATTTATTGTTCTGCAAGGTTTAAAATTAGTTGTTACGTTTGGCTTATAGTTGTCATCTCTCATTATTAAGGTTAAATTACATTTTATTTTATACGAATTTATAGTTTAGCAAGGTTTAACCCCCGGTTTTAACCCTGTTTGAGTGCTAAATTAAACATTTATTTAATAATACTTTAAACATTGAATGAGTATTTTAGTTTAATGTACTCTAGCATGTATTTTAAGAAATACTATTTTATTAAAAGAACAACTATCCCCTGGGTTCACTGTTATTTTACATCACACTGAAAAACAATGTGTATAATGAGAGTTTCATAATGATATTTATCAGTTAAAAAATGTAAAGGTGTGGCTCAGAGCGCATGCGCATAACCATAGCGCATGCGCATTTAAAAGACAAAGTTTACAGGAAGTGCATCATAATCGCGCATCTAGGACCCCGAGTCAATCTTGCAGCCCGAGTCGATCTGGTACCTACACCGGTGTGTCAGGGCAGCTGGTGATCAGGGTAGCTGGTGGCGGTAGCTACGTAGATGCCTGATCAAAAACCCGTAAACGTCAAATGTTTAATATGTTCATGTTGGCCGTAAGAATCCAATCTACTCAATATCGGTTTACACTTCCATAGCCTTTGAGTGGAATATACAATTTGAGGTAAGATTTGTGTCACAGTGTGCGTAACCAGCACGAAGCTTCGAGCCAGCTGTTGGCTGTGGTGGCCGATCACCAGTTGCCCTGACACGACCAGATTAGTTCGTGATAGCACATCAACAAATACCACCGATCGTATTTAATATGCATCACGTATGTTTCTCACTCATCACTATACATTACTCGGAACCCGTCCAGATTGTATGACTCTCAGTTTGAAAATCGGAGGACAGTACATTCAGAAAACTAACGCGTTGCGTGGTAGACTTTTCTTTTTTCTTTCGTAGGCTACTGAATACATTCTACTGTGCGTATGGCATACTTTGGGTAGGCTATGTGACTGAAAACAGTTTTTATCATGATGTTTTAAAATAAACCGACAAATGAACGCGACATAGAGACCTACTCCTGGTTCATGTGTTGGATTATCTGGTGGTGACCTGGTGGTAACAGGTTTGGGAGGATATGGAGCAAGTAGGCTAGCTAGCTGACTGTCGATGCCTTGTCAGTTTTAAATTGTACATTTAACGCTATTATTCAGATTTAGGCCTAGGCATACTTCAGAAGGATTGGTGATTATTTGTCCATACGCTTTTAGTGAAATGTTGTTTGTGGTAAGCTATTTGTGTGTGAAGCGTGGAGGTGTGTGTTAGCTGGGGTTTACTGGGATATCAGTTTAACTAGTGAATGAACTCTACTACCGTGTTTCATACTGTTTTCATACCATCACTAATGTGTTTTTCAATACTCGGAGCCTAATATGGATGTGATATCACATTACACTGTTGTCAATGTAAGGAAAAAAGCAGCATGTTGCTATTGTAGCCTACGTAGTTAAACATAGTTAGTGGACATATAACTGCAATTCGCTCCTTTTACACAAGTTTTTTTTTTTATTATTATTATTTTTTTTTTAATGGAGATAATAACAAACTAGCACAGATATTGTTCACCAAATTGGTGGCCTACTGATAAGATTCTGACACAGAGTAATTGAGATGGATACGAGGTTGATGGTTCGCCTCTGACTGATGTTCTATTTATTTTTATTTTTTGGTTTGTGGCAAATGTAATGGTCCAGATCAGGGCAACTGGTGACAGAAGACTCGATGCCCGCAAACGTGACATATTTAGGCCTACATATCCGATCTACTTAATATTTAGACTTCCATAGCCTACAGCTTGTTAGTGGAACAGTGTGAGGTAAGATTTCTGTCACACATGTGCGTAACAGCACGAAGTTTGGAGTCAGTTGTTGGCTTTGGGGCAAGTTGTGGCGATCAGATTAATTTGTGACAGCACATCGGCACGCACGGGATACTTTTCTTGTAATTATAATTTCGTCCTATTGTTCATGTTGTCTACTTTGGTTATGTGACTGAAATAAGCTTATCATTAGGGATGGGAATCGAGAACCGGTTCTTGTTCAGACCCGGTTCCGAGTCAACCAATTCCTTGGAATCATTAACATGCCTGCTTAACGATTCCGCTTATCGGTTCCGCTCGTAGCAAATGCGTCATGACTTCAGACACGTGCTGCTTTGTTTTGGTTCAGAACGCAGCAAACATGACGTCGAGGCAGAAGCGCTCTAAAGTGTGGTTGTATTACACATGAAAAGGCAACAATACGGCCACTTGCAACAATTGTAAAGTTTCCATTTCATCAGACGACTCGTGCACAAGCAAGCGCGCAGACTGCGATCCTGACGGTTGAACATTTAAACGTCCGCTGCCTTACTAGTCGGCACAAGAATTGCCTATCACTTGGAGTTGAACATACAATGTATATGAATTAACGCGTGTGTAAGCCTATGTGTGGGCAAGTGAAAGAGGGAGATACATAAAAAGGCGAGAGCAGCATACAAACAGGAAAAAAGGATTTCTTATCCGCTTCCAAAGGCCCGCTGTTTACTCTCGTTCATCAGCTGTTAAATGCTGCCTTGAAGCACGGCGGTGGGGACGAACGCAAAACAACACAAAGCGGGACTCGGCAGTCCGGTGGTAAGGAAACTTTAACAAGACACTTTATAAAGACAGTAAGACACACTTAAAATAACGCTCTCTGCCCGATACAAAAAGCTCTGCCTTGGATTACTTGAGCGATCGATGTGTATAAAACCATCCCCAACGTGTTTCTGATGAAGGGACATTATATTAATAAACAGCCCGCTGCACATAAGAACAGCGTACATTGTAAAGCTGAGATGGAGCGGTGACTCCTCGTCGCTGGCGTGGTGAAGAATAAGCAAAGCGATACATTCTCTTAAAGCCTTTATGGCGTATTTATTCTCTTCTTGAATAGTCGTGACAGTTTGACCTGAGGCGTTAACGTAGTGACATCATCACGTTGGCCTTTCAGAGTAAGGGCGCAATCATATAATAACACTTAACATAGGCCTACATGATAATTGTTCTGCATAAAAATGGTTAATTTGCCAACGTTGGTATTATCTTTTCAAAAGACTTATTTGTATTTTTTCTGTCTGTTGAATTTTGTTTAAAGTGCCAATGAGCACTGTTAATATTCCAAAAGGCACAAGCTCTTCCTTGACTGTTTTAAGTATGTGTTTTTAGTTTGTAGGGCACATAAGGGCATTTGGGCTTAAAAACCAAAAAAAAAAATTGTCTGGACCAATTAATGTGAAAATTGACAATTTCATAATCCTAAAGTAGCTTGATAATCTTTCAATGCATACACTAGACACTTCTGATCAGATATTAAAGAGAGTTAATACAAACAAACTCATTTGTACATATTCTCTCACCCAATGAGAATCGATAAGAGAATCGATAAGGAATCGGATCGATAAGCAGAATCGGAACCGGAATCGGAATCGCTAAATTCTTATCAATTCCCATCCCTACTTATCATGATGTTTTAAAAATAAACCGACAAAATGAATGCGACATAGACGAAATATCCCTGGTTTATTTGTTGGGTTATCTGGTGACAGCTAGGAGCGTGTAGGTGACTGTGTCGATGCCTTGTGAAAATAACGCAAACTTAAATAAGTTGATAGGCTGTGTGTGGTTGAATACAAGATGTTCTCGTCAGTTTTAAAAAGTTGGACATATATCGATATTCGGATATACTTGAGAAGGGTCTGGGATTATTCTTCCATTCAGCTTTTTAGTGAAATGTAGCCTACAGTTTGGGGTAAGCTATTTGTGTCACAAGTTAAGCGTGAAGTTGGCTGTGTTAGCTGTGGCTAAGTGTGATAGAACCAGTTTAATTTGTGATTACACTTGGAAATACCATCGTATTTCAGACGTTTTTCTATCATCACTACAATGTGTTATTCACTACTCGGAACCACAGTCATTGCTTAGAACCAATGTAGATTTTAACCCACATGGTCAAATTCGAGTATGAAGATTGAATGATAGTAGGCTATTGTTACTTGCTGTAGTTTGGTCTGGCTTTGAGAGACTAGGTAAGTGTAGAAAACAAATGATCAGGGGCGTGCAGTCTTTCTTAAAAGGATGCTATTGTACACATTTGTGCGTTTTAATCATATGGTTTAAGGGGTTTGGAGAGCGATAGTTGAAGCGAGATATGGTGACAGTTAGGCATAGCCTACGACGCGACGGAGTGTTGATATTCTTTCTGTTTGCTTACTGACAGTAGTGCGCATTGAGGTGTGTAATTTTGTTTGAGGTTGGTTTGAGGAGTAGCCTATATTTGTAATGACGGTGACAGTGTGGTTCATGTAGGCCTGTATCTGTTATTTTGCTTTGTTGTAGGCCTATTTATTAGTCTGTGTGAGTGAACAGGTGAGCGTAAACAGTGGTGCTAGTAGGAAATGATGTGCAGGAGATACTGTAGGTGAGCCAGGTGGAGGTGCAGAGAGAGGTGAAAGCATAAGACACAAGTCTAATATTTGAGTTTAATTCAGACGTTTGCTGGACACTGTGGAGTGGATCTAGACTGCTTGAGTTTCTGCGTGCAGTCTGTGGAAGTTCTACCACACTGGGAGTAGCCTACTGTTCTTTTACTGACACTATTTCTGCACTGCTTGTGTTCAATAAAATCTCGTTTTAATGATCATTGTTGTTGTCTTTTCTTTTGTGATGCTCGTCTCTACAGAGCTTGTATTGCATATTTGAACTTTGATTTGAAACACTGTATGTGAAAAGGGTAAATAATAGATCATCATAAAACGTTGCCAGTTGATTACTTAGATTAAAAAAATAGATTTTATGTATTACGATTTTTACAGAAATGTTTGAATGGATATTCAACTTTGCTATAGGCCTTTATACATGCATTTTCTAGGCTACATGTAGCCTATTTCCAGAATAAATGTATCATAAATCATACAACTAACAACATAAAGAATTATTCTGTAGGCCTAATAAACTCCAGAATAGTGCTAAGAATTTGAGGTGTGCAAGTGAATGTTATCGAAAAAGAAAATAACTAATGTTGAGATAATGTCCGTCAAAGATGGGAGAAATATACAGATGCAAACAGACAAGGATTAGTCAAAGAAACACCTTGTAGCCTACATTTTGGACCGTTTATTTGTACTACACAATTCTGCAATTTGCTCATATTTGACGATTGTACTTTTATACTTCATTATTTGCCTATGTAAATATGGCAATACTAGCACAGTGCAACTTCGTCCGACTTAGTGGCGCACCGCGTAAAATTCGGTCTGAGTAGTTTATTATGAATGAGTAGATGAGATCGCTGGTTCGACTCCGCCACGAATTAGTTTTCTTTCCCCCCGCGCAGAAGACAACAGATTGTTTATGTACTTTGGGACCAAAGGTAATGATCCTGCAAACGGTTTATAGCATCATGTTTTAAAATAAACCGATACATGAATGCAAAGAGAGACCAGAGAGAGACGATGTTTTGAATAGGTTTATTTCCGGGTTTTTAGACAAGGGGTCCTAAATAGACACGCCTACGAAACATCTGCAAATGCCACCAGCTATCCTGATCACCAGTTGCCCTGACACACCGGTCAGCTGCTTTACAACAACAACACTGGCTGGTGAATTGAGAGCAGAAGTGCTGGAGCTTGCAGTAAGAGGGCCGTATTGACAGACCGCTGTCAAGGGTATAATGACCGTTGCTAAGGATCTACGTCATAGTTTTGATGGATAGACGTCTACAAACAGGGCTACTACTCGTTCAGAAAACAATGGAATACTTTTTCAACATGACTTTGCATGTATCAGGAGAGCAGGGAACACAGGAGTCATGGTTAATGTCCGACAGGAATCCAGTCAAGACGACGTGAGTACGTTTGGCTGCATATTGACAGTTAGACAGTAACTTCAGGCTGCAGCCCACGATGTAAATGTTCCGCAGTAATTTTCTCCGTGAATTGTGTTTTTTATGTTGGGGGATAATGCTTTGTTAGCTAGATGGAGCTCTTGTTAAACATATTGGCCGATTAGAATTATTATTTGTAGAGTGTGCGAGTCTTGAGTAGAGTTATGTTAGTTAGCAAAACAGTAGCTCTGTGGCCCGTTCGCTGTACTTTATCCCTTACTTAGCCTAGCTTTCCCATTGTACAACTTCTCCTGGGCAGAAATAGACTCATACACTCTGCAAAATGAAGCGAGGGGGTTTGGATTGAGCAACGGACCTTATGATCAGCTAGATTATACGCCGTTCCTTTTATTTGGTGATTTTTACGGGACATCAGGCCGCCGTGATTAATGTTAAACACACGTCCTTCAACTGCTAACATGGTCGCATGTTTAGAACGTAGGCTATGGAACGTCAAACGCCCCCCTGTTCCGCAACAACAAGCTGGAGCATTTAAACAGAGAGGCGGAACTGATTGTGTCGGGAATCTTACTACCCCCCGAGGTAGTAAAATTCCCGGAACAATCTCTCGCACCTTTCTTCCCTCGTTCCGCAACTGTCGCATTTAAACAGCAGGGCGGAGGGCCGAAAGGCTGGCATATTCCCGGCTTTCACTGGCTGTGTAAAAGTGGCTAATGGTGCACCTGACTGACCAAGAGGTCATAAACCTGCAGGCATGACTGGACTGACCATCTGGCATGACCTTGGGCCGACGAGGTTCAATTACATTTTTTATTTACTGTCGACTTAACCTGAAAGGCCAATGAAATATTGGCTTATTCATCATGATCAGTTCTGGGCCGGACCTGGCCCAATCACACACACAGTGGAGGGCCGAGGTCCCGCCCCTTGGGCCTCGGCTGTCAATCACTCAATCAAGTCACGTCACTAACAGACAGAAAAACAACTCGAGAAAAACGGAGAAGAAACGGACAGTTGCTGGATTAGTGGTAAGAGGTTGAAAATAAAGTTATGTTGGGAAGAATTATTTGTGTAGCTTGCTAAATTTTAACCCAGCATGTGTAGTTTGCCAACAGCTAGCTGCTTGCGTTAACATCATGGATAGAGCCATCTATAGAGCCAGGTCAAATTGGCTATTTTAGCTAATAATCTACTAAACATTTGCTAGCTCTCTTGTGGTTTCTTTGAGGAGTTAAATAGCTCTGATGTTGGTGTATTGAAAGAGTATCATGACTTTGCTAGCTGATCAACATTAAACTGAAGAAGCTGTCAGTTTTTGCTTCTTGCTGTACTTATTCAGCAAGTGGATTTAATAATGTTTTACTTAAATATACTTTTCTGTACTGACTGTTGACATGGTTAAAACATACTTGAATTTAATTTCTTACAGACTGTAATTTGACATGAACATTAAAACTATATTAATATATTACAAAGTTAACAGTAAATGTAGAAAAGTATAGGCTATTCACTCAAATATGCAACATAAAGTTGTCACACTTTCTCCTTTCACAACACTTTGACTGTTTGAGGTATTAGGCTTCATCTTTTTTTAGAAACATTCAGAAAATTAGACCACCACAGAATTGTAGGGGAAGGTGGGGTGATTTGTGCATTTTGGAAGTTGCAAAACCCCTTGTTTCTAGAAAACCGTGGAAGAAATTGGAAATGTGACCACATATTGTCATGGTCTGTCTTTGTTGTGTCTTGTTTTGGTGATCCCCTGTGTTTCCTGTTTTATTTTGGTATGTCTGTCTTGTTCCTCCCCATGTCCTGTCAAGTTTCCCTCCTGTTTGATTGCTTTTCCCGCCCCTAATGTGTTTCACCTGTCTCTCGTTGTCTACCCTGTCTTGTGTGTGTGTATATAACCCCCAGTGTTTCTTTGTTCCCTGTGCAATCATTGTTCCTGTTGGTGAGTCTGTCCCGTGCCTGTTCTTTGTTTTTTCTGTTTTTGCCTGGATGTTCGCCTGTTGGCTTTTTTTTGTTAAGTTTTTTGGATAATAAATATCTTTTACTTTTTACGTTCTGCATTTGGGTCCTGCTTGCCTGCCTGTCTGCCTCACCATAACAGAATGATTGCACCCAGATTGGACCCAGCAGACGCTCTTTTTTGCCATGAGCTGGAGGACATGCTATCTTTTATTATCAGTGCCATGGACGGTTGGGGAAACATTCCCAGTAGGAGGGAGCAGGGGTATGTGTTGGCGGGTATTTACAAGGCTGTCGCTGCTAAGCCCGAGTTGGAGGGCGCCTTACCCGAGTGGGCAGTCGAGCTTCTCAACCCCACAGTTTTTTGGCCCGAGAGCTACACGCCACTGCCACCAGATTTTTGCAACCGTCCTAAGCCTCCACGCTCCAGCCTCCAGCCACTGCCTCCGGTGTTCCGTTTCAAGCCTCAGCCCCCGAGTCCCAGCTACCAGCCGTCTCCGGCTTTAAGGACTATCAGAGTGGGGGTGGTAAGTTTGGATTGCCATCCATTCTGCGGATGCTCTCCAGCTCCCGAGTTGCCCCCGGCCTCCAGCAACAAGCTCCAGGCCCCGGTCTCCAGCAGCAAGCCCCAGGCCCCGGCCTCCAGCAGCAAGCCCCAGGCCCCGGCCTCCAGCAGCAAGCCCCAGGCCCCGGCCTCCAGCAGCAAGCCCCAGGCCCCGGCCTCCAGCAGCAAGCCCCAGGCCCCGGCCTCCAGCAGCAAGCCCCAGGCCCCGGCCTCCAGCAGCAAGCCCCAGGCCCCGGTCTCCAGCAGCAAGCCCCAGGCCCCGGTCTCCAGCAGCAAGCCCCAGGCCCCGGTCTCCAGCAGCAAGCCCCAGGCCCCGGTCTCCAGCAGCAAGCCCCAGGCCCCGACTTCCAGGAACAAGCTTCAGGACCCGGGTCCCTGCAACCAGCCTGCCAGCTACCAACCCCAGCAGGCTAGCTACCAGCCCCAGCATGCTAGCAGTCAGGCCTGCCTTCTACGCCTTCCAGAGGGGGACCGCCTTCTACGCCTTCCAGAGGGGGACCACCTTCGACGCCTTCCGGAGGGGGACCGCCTTCTACGCCTTCCAGAGGGGGACCGCCTTCTACGCCTTCCAGAGGGGGACCGCCTTCTACGCCTCCCAGAGGGGGACCGCCTTCTACGCCTCCCAGAGGGGGACCGCCTTCTACGCCTCCCAGAGGGGGACCGCCTTCTACGCCTCCCAGAGGGGGACCGCCTTCTACGCCTCCCAGAGGGGGACCGCCTTCTACGCCTCCCAGAGGGGGACCGCCTTCTACGCCTTCCAGAGGGGGACCGCCCTATAGCTTGCCTGTCCGAGGGGCCTCCTCCTCCGTTCCTGTCCGAGGGGCCTCCTCCTCCGTTCCTGTCCGAGGGGTCCAGCTCCGTGTTGCCTCCCGAGGGGCCCAGCCTCCTGTTGCCGCCCGAGGGGTCCAGCCTCCTGTTCCTGTCCGAGGGGTCCAGCTCCGTGTTGCCGCCCGAGGGGCCCAGCCTCCTGTTGCCGCCCGAAGGGCCCAGCCTCCTGTTGCCGCCCGAGGGGTCCAGCCTCCTGTTGCCGCCCGAGGGGTCCAGCCTCCTTTTGCCGCCCGAGGGGCCCAGCTCCCTGTTGCCGCCCGAGGGGCCCAGCTCCCTGTTGCCGCCCGAGGGGCCCAGCTCCCTGTTGCCGCCCGAGGGGCCCAGCTCCCTGTTGCAGCCCGAGGGGCCCAGCTCCCTGTTGCCGCCCGAGGGGCCCAGCCTCCTGTTGCCGCCCGAGGGGCCCAGCCTCCTGTTGCCGCCCGAGGGGTCCAGCCTCCTGTTGCCGCCCGAGGGGTCCAGCCTCCTGTTGCCGCCCGAGGGGTCCAGCCTCCTGTTGCCGCCCGAGGGGTCCAGCCCCCTGTTGCCGCCCGAGGGGTCCAGCCCCCTGTTGCCGCCCGAGGGGTCCAGCCTCCTGTTGCCGCCCGAGGGGCCCAGCCTCCTGTTGCCGCCCGAGGGGCCCAGCCCCCTGTTGCCGCCCGAGGGGCCCAGCTCCCTGTTGCCGCCCGAGGGGCCCAGCTCCCTGTTGCCGCCCGAGGGGCCCAGCTCCCTGTTGCCGCCCGAGGGGCCCAGCTCCCTGTTGCCGCCCGAGGGGCCCAGCTCCCTGTTGCCGCCCGAGGGGCCCAGCTCCCTGTTGCCGCCCGAGGGGCCCAGCTCCCTGTTGCCGCCCGAGGGGCCCAGCTCCCTGTTGCCGCCCGAGGGGCCCAGCTCCCTGTTGCCGCCCGAGGGGCCCAGCTCCCTGTTGCCGCCCGAGGGGCCCAGCTCCCTGTTGCCGCCCGAGGGGCCCAGCTCCCTGTTGCCGCCCGAGGGGCCCAGCTCCCTGTTGCCGCCCGAGGGGCCCAGCTCCCTATCCCTGCCTGAGGGGCCCTGCCCCCTATCCCTGCCTGAGGGGCCCTGCCCCCTATCCCTGCCTGAGGGGCCCTGCCCCCTATCCCTGCCTGAGGGGCCCTGCCCCCTATCCCTGCCTGAGGGGCCCTGCCCCCTATCCCTGCCTGAGGGGCCCTGCCCCCTATCTCTGCCTGAGGGTCCCTGCCCCCTATCTCTGCCTGAGGGTCCCTGCCCCCTATCCCTGCCTGAGGGTCCCTGCCCCCTATCCCTGCCTGAGGGGCCCTGCCCCCTATCCCTGCCTGAGGGGCCCTGCCCCCTATCCCTGCCTGAGGGGCCCTGCCCCCTATCCCTGCCTGAGGGGCCCTGCCCCCTATCTCTGCCTGAGGGGCCCTGCCCCCTATCCCTGCCTGAGGGGCCCTGCCCCCTGCCTCGCCGCCGGCCTCCAGAAGGGGGATGTCGCCCTCGCCGCCGGCCTCCAGAAGGGGGATGTCGCCCTCGCCGCCGGCCTCCAGAAGGGGGATGTCGCCCTCGCCGCCGGCCTCCTGAAGGGTTCCCTCGCCTTCATCTTCGTCGCTGCAGGCCTCCAGAGGGACTGAGCCCTCACCGTCCAGGCCGTCCGCCTGAAGCTCCCTACCGTGTCCCTGCTTACCCCCCAGGTCGGCCGCCTGAAACCCCTCCATTCTGCCCCACTCCAGTTCCCTGTCCAGCCAGTCACCCCTGTGCTCTGCCCCAGGCCATGTTTTTTTTTTTTTTTTGTTCCCTCCTCCTGGCTCCCCTCCACCCACCCTGTTTGGGTTTGACTTTTTTCTTTTTTGGTCGCCTGGAAGTCGACCTTTTAGGGGGGGGTACTGTCATGGTCTGTCTTTGTTGTGTCTTGTTTTGGTGATCCCCTGTGTTTCCTGTTTTATTTTGGTATGTCTGTCTTGTTCCTCCCCATGTCCTGTCAAGTTTCCCTCCTGTTTGATTGCTGTTCCCGCCCCTAATGTGTTTCACCTGTCTCTCGTTGTCTACCCTGTCTTGTGTGTGTGTATATAACCCCCAGTGTTTCTTTGTTCCCTGTGCAATCATTGTTCCTGTTGGTGAGTCTGTCCCGTGCCTGTTCTTTGTTTTTTCTGTTTTTGCCTGGATGTTCGCCTGTTGGCTTTTTTTTGTTAATAAATATCTTTTACTTTTTACGTTCTGCATTTGGGTCCTGCTTGCCTGCCTGTCTGCCTCACCATAACACATATTTAAGAAGAGCCATCCATTTGACTCATCCTGTAAAGAAGGGAGACACAAGGAATAAGATATAAGCACATTTAAGCTCAAAAAACTGTGTTTTGCCTTTCAAAGTAAAATTTCCATGATCAAGGTTTTTTGATTATTGTGTCTGAACAATTATAGACACGTTTGAAAACATTTGACACATGTTTTAGTGCTTTGGTATGCTACACTTTGAGTCTATATAGTTAGCACAATGTCAACCCTAAATTGCTGCATCATGCCTATTATCCAAAATTCTGGGGATGGGGTGATTTGTGCGCAAGGGCCTGGGTGAGTTATAAGTAAGTAAGTAAGTAAAATGTATTTATAAAAGCACATTTATGACAGTTTGCACTGTCCAAAGTGCTGTACATAGTGCATTCAGTAGGTAAACAATGAAGGTAAAATAACAATAACCAAAATAAAGGACGTAAAGCCCATACATCCACATAAACACAGATAGTAGTGCAGAGGTAAGTAAGTAGTGCAGAGGTTAATGGGGAGGAAACACCAGGGTGTACATATGGGTTTTGAGCCTTGATTTAAAGGCAGAAATGTAGGGGGAATCACATTTGTCAGGTGGCAGTTGGTTCCACAAGCACGGAGCAACTAGTGCAAAGTACATTTCTGAGAGTTGTGCCAGTGGCATGGCTGTATACGCTGGTCACCAAAAGAAAGTGATTGTCTACAGTAGCTCAGAAGAGAGTGACATCTCAATTCCACTTAACGACACCACTGATGAGAGTTCAGATGGCCAGAAAGATGATGATGGTGACTTTGTCATTGTGACTCAATGACGCACAAATCACCCCACGTAGTGGGGTGATTTGTGCGACAAGACAACTTTTTTTCCGAAAGCTATATTTCTTAAACAGTTTATTCCAGAACCAAAGTTTTTATTGCCAGGGATGCACAACATCCTGAAATATATGTACATATTTGAGTTGGAGACATAACTGTCAAGGCCTCACTTTAAAATCACTTTGAGTAAAAAGTTGCACAAATCACCCCACCTTCCCCTACTTACTTTTTACAAGCTGTTGAGTTTATTTTACTAGATCTGCTTTTTAGACCGTCATGTACTTTAGAATATTATACATCACACCATTACTTTTTTACACTTTTTTCACATTGGTTCACTTAGTAAAACAGCAATTTGTGCATTTTGCCTATATAACTCTATAATTGTAATGCATATTTCCACCTTTTTAACTGATACATCCTTAAAACCTCAATCAATTGTGTGTCTCTCCTCATTTATGAAACAGGTTGAGACACCATCCACAGAGGAGGAATCTGTCGAGTGGTTTCTTTGATCTTTCGCGAGACTCGCTGATTTTGGTGAGTTGATCAAGCCTGTGAAATGTCAGTCTTAGTCTTCTGTACATAATAATATCATTCTGGAGGAAATTGGTGCGGTTTTCGTGACGCTATTACAGTTACAACCCCGGAAAATAGACGAATGTCGAATATAAAACCAATCTCACCCCGGTGTGTTGCATACCGTGTTCATATCATCACTAATGTGTTTTTCAATACTCGGAGCCTATATGTGACTGATATCACATTACACTATTGTCAATGTATAAGGAAAGCAGCAGCATTTTGCTATTGTAGCCTACGTAGTTAGTCGAGGTGGACATAGAACTGCAATTCGCTCATTTTACATGAGTTTTTTTTTATTATAATTTTTTTTAAATGTTGATAATAATAAACTTGCACAGATGTTGTTCACCAAATTGGTGGCGTACTGATAAGATTCTGACACTGAGAGTAGTTGAGATGGATATGAGGTTGCTGGTTCGCCTCTGACAGATGTACTAATTATTTTTCTTTTTTGTTTGGGGGCAAATGTAATGATTCAGATCAGGGCAACTGGTGACAGCAGACTCGATGCCCGCAAACGTGACATGATTATGCCTACATATCCGATCTACTTAATATTTAGACTTCCATAGCCTACAGCTTGTTAGTGGAACAGTGTGAGGTAAGATTTGTGTCACACATGTGCGTAACAGCACGAAGTTTGGAGTCAGTTGTTGGCTTTGGGGCAAATTGTGGCGATCAGATTAATTTGTGACAGCACATCGGCAAATAGCCTACCACCGATCGTGTTTAATATAGCATCACCTGTAGGCTATGTTTCCCACTCATCACTATGATATCCTACATTACGCGGAACCGGCCAGATTATAAATGACTCTGTTTTTAAATCGGAGAACAGTAAATAAATTTAGAAAACTAACGCGCAGGATACTTTTCTTGTAATTATAATTTCGTACTGAATACATCCTATTGTTCATGTTGTCTACTTTGGTTATGTGACTGAAATAAGCTTGTCATGATGTTTTAAAAATAAACCGACAAATGAATGCGACATAGACAAAATATTCCTGGTTTATTTGTTGGATCATCTGGTGACAGCTAGGAGCGTGTACGTGACTGTGTCGATGCCTTGTGAAAATAACGCAAACGTAAATAAATTGATAGGCTGTGAGTGGTTGAATACAAGATGTTCTCGTCAGTTTTAAAAAGTTGGACATATATCGCTATTATTCGGATATACTTGAGAAGGGTCTGTGATTATTCTTCCATTCATCTTTTTAGTGAAATGTACAGTTTGGGGTAAACTATTTGTGCCACAAATTAAGCGTGAAGTTGGCTGTGTTAGCTGTGGCTAAGTGTAATATAACCAGTTTAATGTGTGACACTTTGTTACACTTGGGCAAATACCATCGTATTTCAGACGTTTTTCATCATCACTACTCGGAACCACAGTCATTGCTTAGAACCAATGTAGATTGTACATGGTCAAATTCGAGTATGAAGATTGAATGATAGTAGGCTAGGCTATTGTGACTTGCTGTAGTTTGGTCTGGCTTTGCGAGAGGTAAGTGTAGAAAACAAATGATCAGGGGCCGTATTCACAAAACATTTTATCTTAGCACTAAGAGTTCTCCTAGGGAGCACTAAAAGTTCTTAGTAAGGAGTAATTTCTTAAAACTTATTCACAAAGCTGATAAGACCAACTTTTACTAAGGAATGGGAGGGACTCCTAAGCTAAGACTAGAGGGCGGTGTTGACCCTGTTGCTATGGATGATGTCATGTTCATACCTTCTATGCCTACAGTGATTGGCTGAGAGGGAATGAGAGCTAAGAGTGAATTTATGATAGAAACACTGTGGGAGATATCCATATTGTGTCGCTGTATTAAAGTAAAGAGTTTTTATATACAATTAATGACAAGTGACACTGATTTAACATGAAACCAAGATACTGCAGGGTTTCCCACACATTATTTCACAATTAGCCTACAATAGCGCCACATAGGTCTATTCATTTTAAATTTTACAATTATTTGAATAGGAAAAAATATCCTCATTGAAGAGCTGCACGCCATGCACTCTCACTGTATTTCTCTCAACGGCGGACTATGCAGCAATAGCCAGACAACGACAAACCGGGAAATTCACCATTTAGAAACAACAGCCGGCGAAATCGTAAAGTGCATGCGGAAGGAATAAGGCGAGACGCGCAACTATACAGTAGCGGACCTCTGGAACGGAGGAGATGCTGCGAAGCGCCATATAGGCCTCTAGTAGGAAATTAAACCCAAACGTGACACCAACAGTAACTTTCAGTGCACCGTAAACCCAAAGCAACTGCAGGAAAAGGAACTTTAATAAATATTTTATTATAGGGGAAGGTGGGGTGATTTGTGCATTTTGGAAGTTGCAAAACCCCTTGTTTCTAGAAAACCGTGGAAGAAATTGGAAATGTGACCACATATTTAAGAAGAGCCATCCATTTGACTCATCCTGTAAAGAAGGGAGACACAAGGAATAAGATATAAGCACATTTAAGCTCAAAAAACTGTGTTTTGCCTTTCAAAGTAAAATTTCCATGATCAAGGTTTTTTGATTATTGTGTCTGAACAATTATAGACACGTTTGAAAACATTTGACACATGTTTTAGTGCTTTGGTATGCTACACTTTGAGTCTATATAGTTAGCACAATGTCAACCCTAAATTGCTGCATCATGCCTATTATCCAAAATTCTGGGGATGGGGTGATTTGTGCGCAAGGGCCTGGGTGAGTTATAAGTAAGTAAGTAAGTAAAATGTATTTATAAAAGCACATTTATGACAGTTTGCACTGTCCAAAGTGCTGTACATAGTGCATTCAGTAGGTAAACAATGAAGGTACAATAACAATAACCAAAATAAAAGACGTAAAGCCCATACATCCACATAAACACAGATAGTAGTGCAGAGGTAAGATAGTTAATGGGGAGGAAACACCAGGGTGTACATATGGGTTTTGAGCCTTGATTTAAAGGCAGAAATGTAGGGGGAATCACATTTGTCAGGTGGCAGTTGGTTCCACAAGCACGGAGCAACTAGTGCAAAGTACATTTCTGAGAGTTGTGCCAGTGGCATGGCTGTATACGCTGGTCACCAAAAGAAAGTGATTGTCTACAGTAGCTCAGAAGAGAGTGACATCTTAATTCCACTTAACGACACCACTGATGAGAGTTCAGATGGCCAGAAAGATGATGATGGTGACTTTGTCATTGTGACACAATGACGTGGGGTGATTTGTGCGTCAAGACAACTTTTTTTCCGAAAGCTATATTTCTTAAACAGTTTATTCTAGATCCAAAGTTTTTATTGCCAGGGATGCACAACATCCTGAAATATATGTACATATTTGAGTTGGAGACATAACTGTCAAGGCCTCACTTTAAAATCACTTTGAGTAAAAAGTTGCACAAATCACCCCACCTTCCCCTATACATTTAATAAATATAAATGTGTCTATACTTTCTAAATATAGCTTTACTAAGATCATTAACCCCTTACAGCTATCCAAAACACCATCAAATGATTGTCTGTGATTTACTCTTAGTGACTTAAGAGGACTCCTAGCTTTTCTAGATTTAGGAGCTAGTTTTAGCGCTAAAATGCTTTGTGAATTACACTTATTTAAAAAAGTTAGGAGTCCTAAAATTAGGAGTGAAACGCCTCTTATTTTTGAGAGTTACTCCTAAATCAGCCCGTTAGGACCTACTCTTAGCCTTAAAATGTTTTGTGAATAGGGCCCCTGACCGCTTTGGGCAGCAGACCGGACATGTGACTGTATCAGTCACTGTAATTGGCTCATTGTTTACTGTACGTATGATGACAACACGTTAGGGCGATCACCCCCGGAACCCATAGAGGTTGCATTGCGAGGCCTGCAGTTTGAAAAAAAAAAAAAGCTTTTGAAGTCTATGAGAGCGCTGGGGGCGATTTTCAACCAGCCCGAAATCGCCCCAGAGTGACGGTACAGACCACAGACGCTGATTGTACAATGATATTTAGACTTAGATGCAGGTAAAAACTGTATTGAAATAATAAATTATGATTATAAATACAAAAAAAAAAATATATTTTTCATCATTATTATATTTTTGTTTTTTGCTGGTATGGCTCAAGGAGGGCGTCGCCCTATCGCCCTCTATGGGCGAGCCGCCGCTGCTTCCTTCCCTTCCCTCTGCCCCCTCAAATTCTAGATTTTTAAACCCCCTACCATTTGCCCCAAAGATTCCTGGAATCTGTACCTATTTATACCTATTTCAATGTCTGAACATTGAAATACACATATAATGTACACTTTAACTTTCCTCAGTTTACTGCATATTGCACATATTGTAAATAGTGTTCGTCATATTGCACATTTTAATTTATTTATTTAATTTGTAATGTGTTATACTGCCTTACCTTTTGCACTACTTAAAAAAATGTATTGTATATTTCATCATCTCTTATTTGAACCTTTTGTACTTATTGCCACCTGGTAACTTGCACAAAATGTTACTCCAGACTCCTGAACCGTATATATTCACGTGCTATAAAATAACTGAACTTTCACTACAGCATCACAGCCAAGTGATATTACCCTGTGAAAATTGCGCAATACAATGTTACCAGTTCACTTATGTGTGGTTGGGTCTACTTTATTGTTCACTTTTATCTCACACTTCATTGTTTGCGTACACTGAGAGGAGTTGCTATAGATTCCATTGTACATGTGCGATGACAATAAATGGAATCTTAATCAAACTCCACACAATAGAGGTAGAGCGCGTGCGAAAACTCTAGTTTAAATAACAACTGTTGAACGACACCACTTGTGTCTGCGCCTGCGGATGCTTTTGATTGTCCTTGAAAGGATACTTTTTGTTGTTGTAGCTATCTTAACTGAACAGCTGCAAAATGTAGATTTGTCCATCTACGTGTGAATACCTCTTTATATCCAAACAAAATATTATCTAGAATTAAATACATAGAGAACGATTTTAAAAAAAGAACTAAAGTTTAACTGGAAAATAACAATTTAACATAACATATTAACATAAACTAATTTTAATAACTACATTTAAAATAGAATAAAACATCACATTAAAGGTGCATTGATTACTAACAAAACAGGAACATTTAGTGAAAGAAAAACAATTAAGAAGTTAAATGTTGCAGTGTAGCCAGTGCCTCGTCCAGCCCTACCATTGCCTGCATATTTTCTCCCATGAAGTTCTAACCTCTGCATTTGGGGCAGTATAGCTGTGGCTCTCCTGTCACTGCTCCAGGCAGCTACTGCAGCCCAGTATGCTTCTGCAGCAGCTGCCAAACATTGGCATCTTTATAGGATCTGCATTTTACATAGAGAAGTTTTATATAAGTGACTTTAAGGAGGCTTTTAGACTCTTTTGAAGAATACTCTTTTTTTTTACTTTCATGGTAAATAATAAAAACATATTACAAACCTCCACATATAATGCAAGCAAATGCTGCTTTAACAGCTGCAGCCTGGCTGTCTCTCAGGCTCAGTGTGGTTATATGATTTGCCTGTGCAAAATTTGTCAGGTCTTTTAGGGTCTCAGAAAATAGACCCTGCGAGGCAAGGAGGACCTCCTCAATTTGGTCTACCACCAAAGGGAGGCCTGTGTCCTCATGTTGACTGAAAAATATAAAGAACATACAAAGACCCCCCCTCTAACCACACATGAAACATTCAATGGGGATAACATCTCATGTGGATTATGTGAGAAGGATATTGAGATTGATGAACATATTTCCATTCAGTGTGGACCTCTAAAAATAATTTTGGCTGACATTTCAAAGCTGGCTTCAATAAAGATATACCGCTGCACCTTAAACGGGTTTTCAACTAAAGCTGAAGCATTTATAGAGGAGAAAAAAGTAGATTTTCCTGTAAATATCTTGATTGTACTCGGTAAACACCTTATCCATATACCAAAAGGTTAAGCTCCACATCAACGGTTGGAAGAATGAACCCAAGCTATTTGCAAAATTCTCTAATGCATGAGCACCCGGAGAACTCTATTCTTTGTTAGAAATGTTTTCTCGCTACTTGACTAAGACTTGACTATCTTCCTTTTAGGCATATTTGTTGTATTTTGTTATATTGTTTCTACCTTACAGCTGTGTGAACACTGAACTACAATATTGTACAATTGAATTGTGCCTTAAGACAGGACAATGCAGGCCAATTTTTTTTTTCTAGAGCACTTGATTCTGCTTCCAACATGCATTCTTTGATAGCATAAATTAAATGTCCAAAATGTACATTAAGGTTTTTATTTTAATTTAACTGGCGTATATTTGTATATTTCTCCTATACAACCATCTTATACCATACCATCTTAAAGGCCCCGCTGCAGACCTTTGTCTAATTCCCTGTGTGATGATCCCCTATAGAACTGCATGTGTGTGTTTAGAAATGTAGGAGGGGTGAGCTGAATGTAATTTTGATTGCCATGTGTGTGACTCACCTTGCATGTGTGTAATTGACAAAATAACGACTTAACTTAATCTTTAGCGACCATTGTCTCAACATTTTCTTTTTTAATAATCTGAACCAAACATCTTAACTTCTAAACTTAACTTCTTCTTTAAGCGCTCTGAATGAGAGAAGAGCGCTATATAAATAAAATGTATTATTATTATTATTATTATTATTATTATTATTATTATTATTATTATTATTATTATTATTATTAAAGCACTTGCATCCACTAAACTTTCCACAATCATTCCAAGCACTATTCTGAAGGTTATTACAGAAGGATTTGTTTGTATTTTGTTGTCTCAATAATGAAAACAATTATTTTCAAAACACCCCTAAAATCGTACCACATAGTATGTTTTGATGTATAAAATGAAAAAAAAGCTGTATCCAATATCTGTTCTCTTAAATGTTAAACCTGCAGTGTGTAGAATTTTGGGTTTCATTTCCTAGCAGATTTTGTAGAAAGTAATTATAATATCCATAAGTACATTTAATTTAGTGCATGATAGCTGAAACATTTTTTTTTGAATTATTTATTTTTCCCTTAGAAAGGGTCTCATATATGTCCATATTTCTGCATATCTTGGACCAAGGCCTAGTGCAGCCATCTTGAAAGTGTCATAGTTGGAATGTCATCAGGTGCATTGTTTAAAATTTAGAATTGTTCTTGTCCTTGAAGGCCACTGTAGCTTCTGTTATTATTCGAAAGGGTTGGGGTTACCCAGGAAGCGTTGCATTCTAGAACTTTGTAGAACTTTCTTGATGATGTCATATTACACACTGCACCTTTAACTCATATGTTGTTAAATTGAAGTAATGGTGATGTTTTTTTTAAAGAGATGCAAATGTATGCATAATTGGTTATATATTGCATATTTATTAAATACATTTCTGGAAAAATTGTAATACCAAAAAGAATGGTTTAATGTGGACCCTCTAACTCAGGGGTGTCCAAACTACAGCCTTGGCACATTTTAAAAATATAATGTAATATGGCCCTTTTAATTTTTAAATAATCTAAATGCACTCATTATATTACAGAGAAATATGTCCCATAAAAGAAAAAGAGCACCAAGGCCATCCCAGAGGACCCTGCATAATATTTTAATTTAAATTAATATTATTATGGAAAATCCATGTGTCCTTCTCCAATAGCTTCTAATTCATCTGACACAGTGTTTACATCTTTTTTCATACAAAATTCTTCAGCTTTAGCCTCTTAATTTCCCTCTCAAAGTGCACCAGATTCATGCATTTCACTTTAAAAACTTAAAAAAATGCCCCGGGGGGGCATACCCCCGAACCCCCTGTTGCGACTTATAATGTAATAACGGCTCATAGTGTAATAATTTCAATGTAATAAAAGTTCATAATGTAATAATCGTCACATAATGTAATAAAATCACGGACGCGTAACGTAATAAGGGCTTTGCGCATAATGTAATACTGTAATTACTTATTACATTAAGAACCTTATTAATACCGCTCATAATGTTATAACAGCTCATAATGTAATAATAGCACATATAGTGAGAAAAGTGTTGCATTATCATAATGTTTACTTCTGCCATCCCTGCAGGAGTGGAAGGAAATGCTTTCACCTCTGTCTGTCTCTCAGCAAGATCACACATTTCTGCAAACATGCTGGAGCATTAGCCAACTTAGATGCCATATACTGAACCTCGCTCCCAATTAGTGGCAGGCCTCATAAAAAGGAAGAGAAGCCTTATTATTTAACGCATCATCCTCCATGGGTCAAATCCATGGTATAAAGGCAACAACTGTATACTGACAACTAATGCACTTTTGGGCACAGGTTTGTTGTTGAGTTTGACTATGATTTGTACATAGGTTGCACTACAGTAACCAACTCAAAAGCTGTCAGGAGAAGAGGTTGGATTAGGGAAGAAGGAGGGGGACTGTAGTTCATGTAGTTTAATGTTCTTTGCTACAATAACTAATAACTCCTGCAATGAAAACACATTAAAAATTGGACTTCCTTCCATACAACCTTATGAAGACCTTCCAATAAAAATGTAGCAGTTTTTTTTGTTGGTCTTTAATGCCAATTTAATAACATTATTTTAAACATTATTTTCCTACTACTTAGATGAAATACATGATACAAGCAGCATAACATGTTAATTCAAACTTCTTTTATTTTGGAACTTTTGAACAATAACAAAAAAAGTCATCAAAAACGTTGGAGATCTGAACATCAAATTAGTCTCACAATATCTACCAGCTATATACAGTATGTGAGTCTAGAACAGACATAGTGATGTCATAGAAAACATGAACTAGCTCAAAGGCTCTTTAAATGTAAACACAGCCTGTAATAAATTTAACTAAACAATATGCCTATAAACATGATCATAAATTATTGTTGCCAACAAAAATAAAGTCAATGGGGCTCCATTTGTCAGTGGTCAGTGACTGTGCCAGTGATCACTCAAATCACTTTATTTCTTCCAATGAATGTCTTTTATGGAACCATCCAAAGGATATATGTAGAATCACGATCCATGCTGTAAGCCACCTGGCATTTTGGCTGAAGAGCTGCCTGATGTTGGATGCAAGGCCACTATTACGTCCAGCTGCTTTATATAACCTACAAATACCAATGCTACAGTCTTCATCCGTCACAATATTTAAACATTCCACCAAAGAATCACTTATACAAATTATTGGTAGGAATGGCAGGGTTAGCTCTCTGAACAAGTTGGAAACTCTGTTGAAGGTGTCATATCCATCAAAAGGCAATACTGGATATTGGTTGACAGTACAATCAAAGGCAAATTAGGGCTAGCAATGAAGTCTGGGTCAGCAGGGAAGATATGTTTTGGCACTGTAGGACATGCAGAAGGAACAGTATCAGGGTCAGTGTAACGGACAGTGTGGAGGTCACCATGTAGAAAATCATTGGGATCACCATAAGGAACATCACATGAGTCACCATGTATGACATCACTGAAATCTCCAGGAGGGTAATTGGTGGGGTCAGAGTGATGGTCAGAGTCAGGGTTTGAATGGTGGTCAGAGTCAGGGACAGCATCAGAGCCAGTATTATAAAGAAGCACCCTCTACTTCTCTGCTCTCTGAATTCTTCGAATGAATGGTCTGACTGGTCCATCAAGACTAACATAATGGTCCCCACAACCTTCAGAAAAATGGCCTAGAATCAGCAATGGCAGACTTTCATCATAGTGACCATGTGGGGATACTATTGCTGTTGCATCAACTCCAAGCGTTGACACAATCATAAACTGTACATTGAATATGGTGGATGTTCTTTGTAGAGTCAAATGATCACCATATGTACCACTGTGCTGCATGCTTTGCACATAGTCATTCCATTGCCCTTCCACAAAATTAGAAAGATGTATTCCATTCATGGCATGTGGGTGAAGCATTACGTCTGATACAATTTCTTGCCTTAAAGATGTTGCAGACCGAAAAATTCCAAGTGAGGCAAGTTGGTCAACCATGGCAGCAAACTGGCAGCTGCCATCTGAATTAGGGTCCAAACGAGTCCTGAAACCTAGTGATCCAAAGGATTCTAACCTCATTCCATGGGTGATGGGCTGTAACAACTGTATGCGTTGATGTTTTCTGGCCTTGTGCTCAGAACGCTGCTTCTCCCGCTCCCTTGTGACACTTGTCATATCACATACTGCAAACCATTTGATGACCATTTGACTTTGACCTGATATGATTCCATCAGCTTCTGGACTGCACCTTTGAATTCTTTGCCCTGATCATGCTGCAAAATGTTGGGTGGGCCATGTTCAGTGTAGATTTCAATGAGATGTTTAGCATCTCTTTGCTCTCTTTGCTCTTCAGAGGGCGTAGCCATATGTATCTGCTACACACATCAAGGATGGTTAGAATGTACCTATATCTAATGTTTCTATGCTTGACAGCCCATCTCCCCATGTCGAGAAGGTCAATTTGATGACGCTCTTGAACTGTTTTAGCCCCTGATCGGCTTGGGAATGGCCTTGTTTTGAAAAGTAGCTCTGCGAAGTTGATAGCGCCTGGACCTGTCCAATACCTTTTGCACATTTTGTGTACTGATGCCGGAATACTTATCCTTTAGGTATACGTTAAGTTTTCTGGCACCACAACCCTTGGTCTCATCAAGCCCTGTCTTCACAATGCCTTTGAAGCTTGTCTTTTTTGCCACCAATTTCCCATCGTATATCAACGTCTTGCCGTCTTCCAATAGCCCAAACAAGTGCTTATTCCTCCAGAGACGAACAAGGGCAGCGCGTTGGACCCTTGTCCTTTCTTTAACAGGAATGCCAAATTCTCCTCTCAGTGCTTTAACAATGACATCATATCATCATCATCATCATTATCATCATCATCATCATCATCCATTTCTCGACTTCCATGGCCTTGAATGTCACTAACCAAAAGGGCCAGTGTGAATAGGACCAAGATTGTCATGCACAGTTTCATTGTTCCTTTTCTGTGAATAAAACTAAATTCAGTGAATCAGTAGACATTGAGGTGGGGTATGCAGAAATGCTTTATATTCAGCATCACTAGATTAATGTAAATATTTATTTTTAACAAATCATTTATGTGCATACATTTTAGGATGTTGTACCCCTACAAATAATTTGATAACAAAACGTCTTCTCAACCGCCAGTCCACATCATACTTTTATGGTCCAAGTGGGACTTGAATCGGCAACCTTTAAGTCCCCTAGCCAAGTCCCTACGGACTGAGCTATTGCCGCCCCAGCTAAAACATACAACACTATTATAACAAACATCTTAATACACAAGAAATAGCTGCTAGCTAAAACACAAGAAATAGCTGCTAGCAGTGCTAGCTAAAACACAAGAAATAGCTGCTAGCTAAAACACAAGAAATAGCTGCTAGCTGAAACACAAAAAATAGCTGCTAGCTTAAACATACACATTATCCTACAAACATCTTATTAATACACATAATTTAAACAGATAAGGTGTATGGCTCGGTTTAACAAATATATATATTGAACTTTAAAGGTCACAACTAGGGCTGCTTACCTGCAAAAGTCACAGTAGAAGTGAGCACGGCGTTCTCAGAATCCCAACTAGTGGCTCAACTGTTATTTCACATCAATAAAATGTGAGAGTGCAATTATTATTAATTAGTAGTAGGGGAGAACGGGGTAAGTAGGCACACTTTTTACTCTAGTGAGAATTGCTCATCACCAAAACATCTGTCAATAGCCATTCCTACATTAAATTGAAGCTTAAGGTGTTGGCTAGAAATGTGTGTCTCTCTTTTTTTCCAACTTATTGTAATGAAGAAGTAATTTACCATCAAAGACACTCTGACACATTGTGACAACCAACCCCATCAAGGGGTCGGTTGTCACACACTATGGGGTTGTTTGTCACAATGTTATCTTAATGGGAAAAATCTTAAAAAGAAGGCAAGGAGGCAGAACCAAATTTGAATGTTTAATTGCATTGTCAAGTTGACAAATAGGCCTACATAACGTTCTGTAGCCTTGGCAGCTGGGGGGTATACTACGAAACAAACTCAACAGAGCCCGGCTCTCTTTTCTTGATCTGGTTCAACATAACACATACCCTCGCTCAGAGCTAACCGGTATCACGAAGGCAGTTATCAACCTCTTATGTTGAACGAGGGTTTCAGCTTCAGGCTCTGTGCGCGTCCCCATGAGAGGGGGCGTTTGGCCGTCATTTGACTCTGTTTCCGCACTGACTGGACTGATCTTGTGCCGCTAACTTTACACTAACGGACTGATTGCGAGCAGCTGACTTCGCTGACTTCACAAGAGTTTGTCAGTCTGAATTATCACAGAACAGCAGAAAACAGAGAGCCGAAAAAAACTCTTACTGCAAATAAGGAGAGAGTGGAATGTTGTCAGAAAATTGGGCTACTGAATTGATTAATTTACTTTACAGATCGTTCTCGCAGTGCGTAACGTGACATTATAAAGCAATTAAAGGTTGAACTCTGATTTAAACAGTACATCATTTAGCCTAGTTGAATGATAATCCTACACTTAATAATCTGATTTAAGTCTGACACTGTCCCCTAATGAATAGCATAGCCTATGTGGAAAACCACTGTAGTTTTGGGCCACATCAAAATTAATACAATTTTGATTTTGATTTAGGCTAATAGCCCTTTATTTGCACCTTATAAATACCATTAAAATAAATAGCCTAGATACAAAACCTGTAGTCTGTATTTTCCGGACAAATATGAATCTACTGCGAGAAGCTTAACCTGCGAGTCTGCAGCGAAGTCCGAACTGTGACAGCTGTCACCTGTCACGTCCCAACTGTAATCGCCACTGATAAAAAGAAAGAAGCCTACAGTGAAATAATGTTGCAACCTGTGATTTTATAGAACGCTTCATTAAGAGCCAGTGTGTGTAGATCGCCAGGTAAAATCATTTGAGGTGAGAGCATAGAGTGGCGCTGCATAGGTCTAGGCTATTTTAAATTTTCTGCATCAATAACTATGCATGTGGCAAAAAGCTGCAGCGCGATGTTACAATTCACTCTAATGTAAGCCTTATGCCACGGCCTCGTTTTGTTCTTTTACTTACTGATCAATAAGTTTACTGATTTAACTAGTTTACTCAGTGAGAAGTATCGCTCAGACAATATAGTCAGGTCCGCGGGATTTCAAAATGTGTAGTTTCCTTAAAGGGCAGCGCTGTAAGAGAATTTAAACTCAAACTCTGCAACAAAAACTGGTCTGGGCAGGTTAGCCGTGCAGCCTCTGTTACCACGGTGATCTAGCCAGGTAAAAAGAGAGCCACCTTTCGTGATACTGAAAATGCTGGCTTTAGACCGCTTTAGATTCAACAGACCTCACTCAGCCCTTAATCTCGCTTCGTAGTATACCCCCCTGGTCTAGTTTGGGATGCACTGGGTTGTTTTGATTTTGTTGCCCTTTTTTCTTTTGCTTGCTAGCTGCCTTTTCCTGCTCTATTCTTTCCTTCTCTGGGGTGTCAGTGAGGATACAGCTTGACAATTTCTTTCATTATTGGGTTCCTTTTCTGGCTGCAGCCTTGAGATAACATGTGACAACCAACCCCCCAAAAAATTTGACGACCAACCCCAACATGAATTTCTTGCTAGCATCAAGGCCAACAACCATCTGACAACTAATTAGCTTGCTAACCACAATCTAAACTATAGTTTACCCTTCACACTTTCTGAGGGTAACAAGTGTTTTGTTATAAACCCATTGTGTAAAAGCCTAGAAGAAAAATACTGAGAAGCAAAATATTTTGAATTTGACATGAAAAACACAAAACATCCTCTCACCTGAAATGCAGCAGTCTAACTCCAAGGAAGTCTATGTATGTGACCTCTGATCCCAATTCTGGACCTTTTTTATATCAACATTTCAGAGCTAGCGCGCTCTGGTGGCGAGATATAACGAATGTGACATCCAACCCATGTGACAAATTACCCCGTTCTCCCCTACTTGGTTTCACAAATTTAGTTTACTAATGCACTGAAGCCCATGCCTTTTGCTTTTACTTGCAGCTTTGTTTGAGAGGTTAAATTATTATTATCACTATATGTGCTATTATTACATTATGAGCTGTTATAACATTATGAGCGGTATCAATAAGGTTCTTAATGTAATAAGTTATTACAGTATTACATTATTCGCAAAGCCCTTATTACGTTACGCGTCCGTGATTTTATTACATTATGAGCCGTAATTACATTATGAGTCTTTATTACATTATAAGTTGCAACACCCCCCTTGGAGGGGCGGGATCTCAGCTGGCTACTATTTTCACCAAGCTGGACATTAGACATAAAAGCAGAAAACACTGGGTGTATCAATGGCATTTAACAAGAGGGGGGATGTATCTTTTTAATGTGCAAGTAAAGTGTTGCCGTGAAGAAGGATTACAATTTACGAAGACACTATGAAACTAAACATCAGAGCAGCTACATGTCCTGATAAATGTGTTATTTTTGCAAAGTGGCCCGGCCCTTCGTAGATTTTTCTGTATGTGGCCCTCAGTGAAAAAAGTTTGGACATCCCTGCTCTAACTTATTCGCCTACATTGTCTTGCCTTCCTCTTCTTGGAAGAGGTTGACAAATTTTGCATAGGCCTACCTGGGAAGTGTGAAAGCTGTGGACGGTGGGACAAAGGAAGATGTGAAGTCAAGAATAGGGAAAGCAAGAACACCTTCAACATAATAAATAAGATCTGGAAAACCAAGAACATCTCACTCAATACGAATCTTCAACTCAAACGTTAAATCCGGCCGTACTGCTGTATGGATCAGAAACCTGGAGGAACACCAATAACATCACCAATAAACTGCAGACGTTCATCAACCACTGCCTTAGAAGCATCCTCAGGATCTTTTGGCCAAACCGCATCAGTAACACCAACGGGAATTGGGAACGCACCAATCAAGAGCAAATAGAGACACAGCTGATGAGGAGAAAGTGGAGCTGGATAGGTCACACACGCTAAGAAAAAGCAAAATGGCAATAACCAAACAGGCACTAACATGGAAGCCACAAGGCAAACGGAGCAGAGGGACACCCAAAAACACCCGGAGAAGGAGCACAGATTGATGTGAAAAAGAACAGACTGACAGCTGGAGAGGATGGCCCTAGACATAACTGGTTATTTACCTATTGCTTGCCCAGTCTGACCATGTACCCAGGCTGTGTTCGGAAAGCCATACTAGCGTCCTACATCCTACATACTCACCATCTATATACTGCATACTGTCTACTCAAAGATCAATTGTGTATGCGAGGTGCGTCGAAACGTTTTCAGTTGAAGTATACTCAAGAAATGAAGAATTTCTTCTTCTTCTTGTAAGATTCAGGCAGTTTAGACGCTGTTTAGCATATAACCGCCCTCGACAGGTTAGATATTGAACTAGATTTTTACAGTCCTGTGTTCATCATCTGTGTTTTAGACCTCTTGTTTTATAATTATGTTTTGAGGCAGAGGATCCCTCCGACGCTCTCTGTCCGGCTCAGCACTCAGCTGTCTGTGAGTTGAGCTGGACGAGCCGCGGTGTGTGGAACGGCGATCTGTTCTGATCTCTCTCCACTATCAGACTCACATCACTCACTTCCAGTAGCGTACCCTGGGGTTTCAGTCAGGGCCTTCAGTAGTGAACTCCAACCCCCCCCCCCCAAACACTGAGAAACGCACACGTCAGGTGCCGATACAGCCAACACAGCCACATACAAAATATAGGATAAAATCACAGTATAGCCTACACACTAATGCATAACATGAAGCGCTTGACTGTTGATCTTCAATAACCACAGAGCAGCGCACTGCACACACCACTGTTGTTTATCCCACACCAGATAGACTACTTCACCATCACCATCAGATATTTCATGTCACTCGACAACTGTTTGCAAACGCATAACACGTTACAAAACAAGCATCCAGTTATTGTAATAGGGTTCACCGGATGCTTGCGCAACTTCAAAGGATTCAATTTAGTATATCGACAATTTTACCAGTGCGCCGCATTCGCTTCAATAACAAAAATGAAACATGCAAGAAGGGTCTTTTATGCCAAATATTTTACAACAGCCAATCCAACCAGCATATTAAGAAGAAGTGTAGTTGAGAGTTGGTTCCCATATTGTGCTTAGAAAGCGGCATCAACAATGAAAAACCGCATCACCTACTAGTATGTTTGAAAAAGTAGTGACGGCGATAATCTGCTTAAAATGACTAGTAACTGCTACTCAGAGGTGGGTAGTAACGCGCTACATTTACTCTGTTACAAATACTTGAGTAACTTTTTGAATAAATTGTAATTTTAGGAGTATAGTTTTATTGCAACATACTTTTACTTTTACTTGAGTAAATATTTGTAGAAAGAACGGTACTTTTACGCCGTTCCATTTGGCTACGTGAAGGTCGATACTTTATTGTTTTATATATTTTTTTATTACATGCGAGAGCCATTTCTCTCATGATTTCTCTCCCCGGGGACGTCTTCAGCCAACATCTCTATCACGTGACTATTTTAACCAATAAAAACCACATTACAAAAGCTTGCCAATCAAATGCAGCCACTTGAGTCACATGACAAGTGTTATCATAGGGCTCAACAATGTCCGCGGACTTTTTTAACAGCTACGGTGTGAGTACCAGATGTGCTCGGCTGCCAGATCGGCTCGGGGTCCTCACACCGGTTCCGCACCGATGTTGTGTCCATGGCCGTGCCATGTAGGCTCTATGCAGATTTTACAGACTATCTGGGTGAGTCGAGAAAATGGAAGAAACCGCTGATTACAAGGAGCAATAACCACACCCCTGGCCTCACATACAAACTCACAAGCTCTCAATTACACAAACTCACAAAATAACAATCACACACTCACAATCACATAGACACAGACTCCCACACACTCGCAATTAGGCCTACAGAGACACTGTTCTTCTTTGACACATGTCCTGTTCTCCCTGTAGCTTACTCACTGGCCCCCAGTCTGGCTGTGTGACAGTCTGAGAGTGGTCTCTTTTTTTCAGCCTTTGTAGTTTCATACGTTAAGTGAGTGTGCCAGCAGGTTTTGATGTGTAACGAAGTTTAATTTTGTGTGTTTTTATATTTTTGACACAACACAACCTAGATATTTTCTCAGGGCCTGTGACATATTGTAGGAATTAGTTTAAAAATGTGTATGTGCAAAACAATGTTATAAGTAAATTGGTTTTAATTAATATAATTTTGGATAAACTTAATTTATTATAATTGTATTTGAAGGGTGATGTAGGCTATTTAATTTGGCAATTAATTAATGTATTATTGTTTTTGTTCAAGGGTTATTCATTTTATTTTTAAAAATCCTTTTTTATTGTTTCATTTTAAAGGATGTTATTTAAAATATCTTTATTTGAACATTGCTGTTTTATATTTTGTTCGTGTCTATTTTGTACTGTTTGTGTTACTCTGAAAAAAAAAACCCGAATCGGGGGCCCCCCTTTCTGAATGAGTAGTCTTTTCACTATACTTTTTTACTTCATGAGTAATTTTTTTACTTCTACTTAATTATAATCTTGTTTTATTTTATTTTACATACGTTTTTATCATGAGATCTACAATACAGAAAGGTAACGATATTAAAAAAAAAAACACACATTCAAAATGACAAAATATAAAAAGGTTAATCTACAAAACAATAGTTTTTATCTAAATTACTTACATGTCTGCGCAAATCGTGATTATGGCTGTACGTCATGTAAGACTCTTCCAACCCTGGTTTCCCCAGCATGCACACTGATCGAAGACAGGTATCCCGTCATAAATTTTCGACCATAGGTAGGTCCCGTCTGTTAAAATACATATAGTATATTATGTCATATAGGCTATCTATAATAACAGTTACATTGGCTTTAATTTTCCTGTGTGGTGTGAAAATAAATGTCCTTCTTACACAGCATGTGTAGCAGAGTAAATGATTGCACTGGCCATTTAGTCACGAGGTGCACTTGAATGCACCATGAAGCCTGTGTCGGCGTTTTACCGACAACGTAAACGTCCAATCGTTTTTTAAGTGTAGATAGCCACAGTGCCTACACCGTCGTACAAATAAATATGCCATATTACTTCAAGATTAAATACACACATATGCCTACCTTGTTGATGGATGAAACCACTGCACTTTCCAAATCTGTGTCGGAAACTAGGTTTCCTCTCCGAAAGGTTGTGCTCCACCATCACAGAGCACTTCGGGGCACCGGCTTCTTTAAGAGCGGCTCCGATTTCGTCGTGGGTCTTTCCAGCGTCAAATAGTTCACTGACATAATCTCCGTAAGGCTCAAGTGCAGCCATAACTAATATATTAGATTAGATAGGTAGATAGACTATTGCTGGTTTAGGTGGTTTGCTATTTTTTTCCCCGCGCTGCGTTCTGTCTTCCGGTGTTGCCTATTAACTATAGACTAAATTTATCTATTTAGTTTCTGTTTTTCTGTTTTTCTGTTTCGGGTTTAAAAACCCAACACACACACAAACAAATGCCGTTAATTTGTTTATTCCTTATTCCCTTTTTCCGATTTAAAACGACATCAGAAAAACTATACACAGATTAAAATTATTCATACCCTTCTCAATAATCAATAGAAAAAGTCTTTATTAGCTATTACAGCAATCAAACGTTTCCTATAATTGCTGACCAGCTTTTTGCATGTCTCCACTGGTATTTTTGCCATGAGCAATTAGCTCCAACTCTTTCAGGTCAGATGGTCTCACTGCCTTCACCCTGATCTTTAGCTCCCACCACATATTCTCAATTGGATTCAAGTCAGGACTCTGGCTGGGCCACTGTAAAACGTTAATGTGTTTGTCAGCTAACCATTTCTTCACCACTTTTGCTGTGTGTTTTGGATCGTTGTCCTGCTGAAATGTCCACGAGTTCCTCTGCCAACTGCCTGATGTTGCTGTTGAGAATCTTGATGTATTGCTTTTTTTTCATGGTGCCGTTTACTGTGATTAGGTTCCCTGGTCCATTGACTGAAAAAAAACCCCAAAGCATTAGGTTCCCACCACCATGTTTGACAGTGGGTATGGTATTCTTATTTTTTATGCTAAATAAAGGATACATCATTGTGGCCAAACAATTACATTTAGTTTAATCTGACCCTAAAACAGAACACCAGAAGTCTTCTTCTTTGTCCAGATGAGCATTTGCAAAGGCCAAGCGGGCTTTTGTGTGCCTTATCTGGAGAAGTGGCATTCTCCTTGGTCTGCGTCCAAGGAACCCAGCAGTGTGCAGTGTCCGTTGGATTGTCTGCCATCAGACGTTGCCTCCAGCAGAGCCAAAATTAACCAGGATGGCCTTGGTGGTGATCCTGGGATTATTTTTCACCTCTCTCACTATCCTCCTGGGCAGTAAAGGTGTAACTTTTGGCTTCCGACCACGTCCTCATAGGTTTCCCACCATGCGGAACCTCTTTTCTTTTTATAATACGACAACGACCCAAAACACACAGCAAAAGTGGTGAAGAAATGGTTAGGGGACAAACACATTAATGTTTTACAGTGGCCCTTTCATTGTCCTGACTTGAATCCAATTGAGAATCTGTGGAGGGAGCTAAAGATTAGGGTGATGGCAGTGAGACCCTCCAAACTGAATGGGAAAGATGAATGGGCAAAACTACTAGTGGAGACATGCAAAAAGCTGGTCAGCAATTATAGGAAGAGTTTGATTGCTGTTATAGCCAATAAGGGCTTTTTCCATTGATTATTGAAAAGGCTATGAATAATTTTGGACAAGCCACTTTTTGTTCAAATGTTAATAAAAGCTGAAAAATATTTTTTTCCACAATGATGCCTCTTGTACATTGTCTTATTATCTGCTGGGAGAAGCCTGTGTCATTAACAATCAAGACAAAAACTTGCTGGTTGAATAAAAGTAACTTTAAGTAAAAATTTGCCAGGGGTATGAATAATTTCGGGCATGCCTGTAAATATTTTAATATTTTAAATATTCCACTCCTTTGGATTTTGGTGGGATAGTGTAAGATAAATATGTTATCTAACCTTTTTTTGATTTTGCATCACTATAGAGTAATCTTGAATTACATTTTTTCCTTTCAGCATGAGTGGTCACAAGAGCAGTCAAAAGTTTGAATAGTGTGAACTCTTCTGGTCATTTGTTGAACTGCATGGCATATGAGCACTGCATGATTTTGTAGATGTTATGCTGGAGATCAGTGGCACAGCTTTGTCTGCCATCTACTAGGCTGGTATGACTGTCAGTGAGTGTGGACACAAAGTTCACAAGGAGCCTGGGGAAAAAAGACTCAAACCAAGAATAATGTAAACAAAGCCTCACAACTTAAGTCGAGACACTGCAGATGAATAGGGTACCATTTTAACTTATACATATCATCATGAAACTTTGCAAGTTGATTAATTACATTAAAACAAGTATTTGTTATAGTACTTTATTATTATTATTATTATTATTATTATTATTATTATTATTATTATTATTATTATTATTATTATTATTATTATTATTATTATTATTAATAATAATAATTATTATTTGTAATATAGCGCTTTTCAAGGCACTCAAAGCACTTTACAGGGTTCCAGGTTCCATTCAATCACACACAGTCATACCGGTGGTGGTAAATTACGATAGTAGCCACAGCTTCAATGGGGCTTCCGTCAGGAAGCGTGGCTGCCATTCAGCGCCTACGGCCCCTCCGACCACCACCTCAAACATACAGCAGTCATAAACATTCACACGAGGCAGGTGTAAAATGATGAAATGGACCAATGTAAAATGTGTGAAATTTGGCGGCAAATTTGGGTGGACCTATTCCTTGGGTTCACTGTTATTTTACATCACACTGGAAAAAGTGAGTATAATGGGAGTTTCAACATGATATTCATAAGTTAAAAAATTTAAAAGCATGGCTCTGATGTACAATTTCCAGACCCTGTAGCCTTCCAGTAGGTAATTGACCGGGTTATCCACCCAGGTTCTGATCCTTGATATGATTTCTAGTAAACAACCTTTACATACAGACAGATAGTTAAGATATAATGATAGATAGGTAAATAGATTCATTCATTCAACCTTCATAAAATAAAATAAACAAGTCCATCAGCTTTGTTTCATCTAATTTGTATTCAATTAAGTTAGAGAACATAAATGAGAACAAGTGATCTGATATCTGATTACATCAAAATATTTACATTTAACGTGGAACAGCAAATGGTGATTTCCAGAGTGATTTCCAGAGTCAACAAGTAGATACATCCACACCCCCTGTGTAAATGACTTAGAATGCATTGTTCTCAAATTAATTCTTTCAGCTCAAATGTCATTCACTATGATTGGAATATATAGACCACTGTCCACAAAAACTGTTTTTTATGATACATTGAATGCCCTTTTGAAGGAATGTGATACTAAAAATTAGATAATCTTATTAAGAGATTTTAACGTAAACTGGAGTGATAAAACAAAAAGGAAAGAGCTGAAACGTGTTACAAGTAATTTTGAATTCCAACAGGTCATTGAGGGGCCAACGAGGATAACAAGCTCATCAGAGACACTCATTGGCTTGGCTTTCACAAATAGACCAGAAAGAATAAAGAAATCTTACAATTTGGTCACAGGGCTATCCAACCACAATATGATTCTGATCGTAAGAAAACTCTCTAAAAATAGATAAAATGTAGTAACCTACCCAAAGTTAGATCAGTTTAAAATCCCGAAAAATCAGTTACCTAGTCTGGAAAATGCAATTAAACAAATCAACTGGAATGAACAGCTTGCAAATGAAAGTGTTGATGATAATTGTACTTCTTTCATGGTGAAACTTGAAACAACTATACACAGTTCTATGAGGAAAATTAAATGTAAACCAGGCAAAAGAAACCATCTACCTTGGTAATACGGTCACTAATGAAACAGAGGGATCATGCCCTTAAGGTGGCTCTCAAAAATAAACTGGCTCATGAAAAGCGGTTTTATACCACACCAAGAAACAAGGTTTTAAAAGAACTCAGGCAGGCAAAGGCAACATTTTTCATTAGTGCTATTCGTGAAGCTAAGGGGAATACCAAAGAAATCTGGCAGAATTTTAAAAAATTAACAGGGAAATCAAATGCCATCAGTAAACCAATAGAACTAAACATAGGGGGAAATGTAACAAAGGTTTCAAGTCAAGTGGCAGCAGCATTTAATTCTTATTTTATAAACTCAACAACAACTCTGTCTCAGAATTTTTCTGGATCAAATTACTCTGTCACCCCTCTAGATGCAGATGCTCTCATTCTGAGTTTTAGAGGAGTTACCAACTCCAAAGTGAATATGATTATATCCTCTCTTAATGGCTCAAGGGCAAAGGATGTATATGGGATGGACACAGTATTTATCAAAGCTCATAAGGAGGCACTCATCCCTTCCATCTCAAATATTGTAAATTGTTCCATAAATGAAGGAGTATTTCCCAGCTCCTGGAAGACTGCTATAATTACACCAGTATTCAAATCAGGGGATCACACTGTCATTAGCAACTACAGACACATAAGCATTCTTCCAGCCGTATCAAAAATTGCAGATTTCTGAACAGATCACAGTGCATTTAAATACAGGTTCCTTCCCTTTACATCCTATGCAATTTGGGTTTAGAAAACATCATTCTACAGAAACAGCAAATTGTTTTCTTTTGGAAAATATTAGGGCTAAATTGGATAAGGGTGGAGTAGTGGGGGCTGTTTTTCTTGATTTAAAGAAAGCTTTTAATTCAGTTAATCATGAGGTCTTAATTACGAAGTGTTCAAAGTTTAATGTTTCACCTGATGTCATCAAATGGATAAAATCATACCTTACAGAGAGGAAACAATGTGTTTGAGTGGATCTTAACATTTCACAAATAACTGAAGTTTGTGTGGGTGTACCCCAAGGTTCCATTTTGGATCCCTTGTTATTCAGTCTATTTATTAATGACCTACCTGAAGTCTGTCCACCTACTGTCACCTGTCAGATGTACGCTGAGGATTCAGTCATATATCTACATGCTAAAAACAGGAAGCAAGCTGCAGAAGAACTGTCAGCTGCAATGGTCAATATTTCAAATTGGTTAGCAAACTCCTGCCTGCATCTAAATGTTGAAAAAACTGTATGTATGTTCTTTTCAAAAATCTGCAAATATCGATCCAGATCCAGACGTGACAGCAGAAGGGAGAAGACTCTCAGTGGTCCAAGAAATCAAGTTACTTACTTACTTACTGCCCTTTATGCCTAGTGGCATGTAGGGCAGCAACAAAGGATCTCCACTCCTGTCTGTTTTGGGCGAGCTTTTGGATAGAACTCCAGGTCTGCTTCATGGCTTTCAGTTCTTTCTCCACTGTTCGACGCCAGGTCTTTTTGGGTCGTCCTCTCTTTCGAGTGCCTTCTGGTGTCCAGTGTAGGGCGGTTCTTGTAATGTAATCCTGTTCTTTTCGCATGATGTTTCCAATCCATCTCCACCGTCTTCTTGTAATAATGGTCTCTCTACTGTCTTGGTTTGTCCGAGCAAGTAATTGCTGGTTGGAGATGGTGTTAGGCCAGAAGATACGTAGGATTATTCTGAGATTTCTTGTGTGGAATGCAGAGATCTTGGAAAGGTCTTTCTCCATCATCCTCCAGCATTCAGAGCTGTATAATAAGGTGGAGAGAACACAGCTCTGGTATAACTTGAGTTTGGTGTTGATGCTGTACTTCGTGGACTACCACACATTGTTGATCATTCTGAATGTGTTTCTTGCCTTGTTGAGACGGCTTTTGATGTCATTGCCTGTTCCTCCATCATATCTTAAAATGCTTCCCAGATATGAAAACTCTTCTGTTGTGGGTATATTTATTCCATTTATTTGTATAGGTGGAGGGTTTTGTGTGTTTAAGGTCATCACCTCTGTTTTCTTCAGGCTTATGTTCAGTCCTATTTGTTGTGCAAATCTGTTGACATGGGATGTTTTTTCTTGCATATGTTGGTGTGTATGGGAAACCAGTGCCAAGTCGTCTGCAAAGTCTAGGTCTTCAAGAGTTGTAAATAGTGTCCATCTGATGCCCCTAGGTTGATCTTCAGTTGTTCTTCGCATCACCCAGTCTATGACGATATTGAAGAGTAATGCGGACATCACGCATCCTTGCCTCACTCCAGTCTTGACTTCAAAAGTGTGGTTGCTGTTTCCTACTTGGCATGTGAAGTTGGTGTAAAAACCCTTTATGACGAGGATGATTTCTTGTGGAATCCCATACAAACGTAGAATTCGCCATAAACTGTCCCTGTGGATGCTGTCAAATGCTTTCTCGAAGTCTACAAAATTGATATACAGCTGTCTTTGCCATTCTGTGCACTGCTCTATGATGTTGCGCAGAGTGAAAATTTGGTCGGCACACCCTCTTCCTTTCCGAAACCCTGCTCGTTCTCTTCTGAGCTGCTTGACTATTGCATCTGAAATTCTTTGTATGATGACTTTTGATAGTATTTTACTTGGAATTGACAAAAGGGTAATTCCACGCCAGTTGTCGCAGCTTTTTAGGGAACCTTTCTTGGGTATCTTTACGATTACACCCTTTGACCAGTCGTTTGGTATTGTTTTCCCCTCCCATATGGATGTGAAGAGTGGTTTGAGCAGTTTTGCAGAAAGTTCTGGATGTACTTTGAATAGTTCTGCATTCAGGTTGTCATGCCCGGGAGATTTTCCATTTTTGAGTGATTTGATGGCTGAAACTATTTCTTTCTCTTCTGGTGGTGCAGTTTTAACATCTAGGACAGTCTCAGGTTCCTGTATCTCTGCTTCTGCTGTTGGTGGGGGTCTGTTTAGGACCTCGCTGAAGTGTTCGGCCCACCTTGCTTCTACTTCTGCCTCTGATTTAAGAGTTTGCTCTTGTTTGTCAGTGATTGGTGTATCGGTAGTTCTATGGTACCTACCGCAGACTATTCTGGTGATTTTGTAGACCTTACCTTGCTCTCCCTTGTATGCTGCTTCTTCTGCCAGGCAGAAGAAGAAATCAAGTACCTTGGAATAATGATAGATTCTAAGCTCACTTTCAAAACACAAGTTAAAAAAGTCCTAAACAAAATCAAATTCAACTCATCAAATTTCAGTCACATTAGGAATAATTTAACTACAGAGGCCTCAAGGTTGTACCTTCATGCTATGATTTTCTCACATATTAATTACTGTCTTACCAGCTGGTCACAGGCAGGACGGACCACATTACGCTCAGTTGAAACACGTTTTAAACAGGCCTTGAAAACGCTAGATAAAATATCAAATTCATATCACCTTTGTAAAATCTTGATAAAATATGATTTGTTAAACTGGGAAAACATGATTAAATTGGCAGAGATTCTACTTGTATATAAAATCTTTCGTGGTATGGCTCCCCCTCCGCTAAAGGAATTTGTTAAACAAAATATAAACTCTTCCACCAGAGCTTCCACAAGAGGGGATTGTAAAATACCATGTAGAAAAAGTTATTTTGGGCAGTCAGCCTTTTCCTATCGAGCAGCACATACTTGGAATACCATACCCACAGAACTAACATTACATCACTCAAATCCTTCTCAAAATCTATAAAAAATTGGTTACTGACAAATCAAAATGTGTCCATAATCATCTGGGATATTGTGTTTGTCTTTGTGTTTACCAGTTGTGTTTGTGTCTGAGTTTGTGTTCCTTGTCTGTATACCCTTGTTTGTGCTTATGTGTTTTTGTCTGCATTCATGCCACTTGTACACTGTAAAAACTGTTTCAATGGTGAAGTCCGTATTACTCTTTTTTTTAAAGTAAATTTCTTCCACTAAATTAGTTTCCTTTTATATGTGGTTTTAATTAAGTCACACGCAAGTAAAAACAGCAACACTTTTTAACAACTCAATAATTTCTCAAGATAAATTTACTTTCATTAAACTTGATGACAAATTGATTTCATAAAACCCAATAAAAGTGCTCCCGGTAACAAGACGGCTATTTTACCGTGTTAAATGTGGATTTGGTTGAGGGTGGGGCCGCCAGAGAACATGCAGACATCTTTTGTCTTAGCTTGTTTGTAAAATAAGCTGTTAGCTGCCGAGCTATGTGCTGATATTCTGTGTCAGTCATGTGCTCAGTGGACAGATTGAGCGTTTATGCATGTTGAACAAGTGTGTTAAGGTGCAGCAGCCCGTTCTCTCCGCATGCATGTCTGTGATTTCCTCTGAGTTCACGGGTTAACGGGTAGGAAAGCGGTTTTATTCACACAAAAAAAAAACGGGGCGTGTTTTGGTAGCCTCCAGCAGGCACGCAAACTAGTCACCAGTAGGCGAAATGTGACGTTTTCAAATACAATTGGCAAACTATGTGATAATTATTCTTTTTTTGGTCATGTGCTTTGACGGTCATTTGGCCAGTTAGAACCAGTATTAGTCATTGAGGGGTGGTGATCAGTCAGTCAGCCTCTGCAGGGAATTTTACTTTTTTCCTCTCTACAAGTTGTCAGAGTGTGCAAGTAGCCACTGCCATATTACAATTTTAATGTGCCTACTTAATTTATGTGAATCACTTGAAGAACTAAATACACAGTTATCCAACCGTTGTTATATATGGCCGATTGTACTGCTTTATGCACGGCGATTAACGGCCACGACTTGGGATTGTCACTACTGTGACCTCAAGTTAATAATGTGCTATTGGCTATTGCTGTTTTCATGAGCTGCATTCCAATAGTAGTTGCACTTCCCCTCGTTCATTTACCCTCAGCCCTTGGTATGACGTAACAGCATACGTTGCACGGAGGGAACTTGGAGAGGGAGGGAGACTGGGCGGGGGAGGAGTGGAGGATTTAAATGGAACCCACTTGCCCACTTGCCCTTGTAGTCGCAATGGACCGTCAGTTACATAGGTAAATCTGAATGCAAATAATACAGAATTATAACATTCTGCTAAGGTAGCCTATGTTGCAGAAAGCCATTTCCATAGCATAACAAACATTGAATTTCGACACGGTAACTCAGATGATCAAGATATTGTTACTTACACATGTAAATTGTTTGCGCCGACATATTTTCTTATTTGTGTTAGTTTCAACCAAAAACATTTGTTTTAAATAGTCTTCTAATTGGCAGCCATCTGTGTTATAGCAGCAATGTGTAAACTGCAACACATTGACTGGATTGTTCGTATGGAAATAGGATAGCCTAATTGAGGCGTTTTGGAATATATTTATATATATATATTTGTCCTGCGGGTGGCCGCGATGTCCCTAAAAGCATACAGTCTACCGGAAAATAAAAGGAGAAGAAGAAGACGAACTGCAATGCACTGTGGGTGATATCCACCTCGGAGTGACCATGGATGTTCACTTGATCACTCAGCCCTCCGAGGGTCTATCTCACCAAGTTCACTTCAGTTTCCAGACAATTGGAACGACACTTAAGATGGCGGCGGGGATTCCCCCGAGGGCAAGTGCCTAGGGCAAGTGAACGAGGGCATGTTGAACGGGTATTGGAACGCAGGGCGAGTCTTTGAATGGTGCATTGTGTAGTAGGCCGACACACCTGATGTGAATGTAGTGATTATAGATGATGCATCGAAACAATATACTCACCCGTTTCCTCCACTTTTGTGTGTGTGTGTGATCACGAGAAACTAAGGGTAACTTTCTATGTGTTTGATTGATGGTTGAATCTGATGTTTACAGTTTTCCTTCCTGCTGTGCATCCTGGTGGAACAGTCCATGGCCTGTGTGTTCCTGGTCTACAGCAGAGAGGTAGGAGATGTAGCCTGTACAATTATAGATGTTTACTTATTTTTAGGTGTGGATTTGCACACACAGTGGGACTGCTAAAAAATACATATTTTGAACAGCTAATATCCACCTTACAAAAGAACAAAATGTCCTGTGAGTGTGTGACTCAACTCTGGCTTGCTCAATCTGTGCTCCCAAGCATTTATTATTTACCTTATTGGTTTTTGCCCTCTGTCCACTTACATTGTTGCAGGAAAGCACATGGTGACACTGAAACGCTATATACGCCTCCACTGATGAGTATAATCTGATTCAGAACTTCTTCTTCCATTGTTCTTGCAGACATGGAACAAACTGTGAAACTTCGGATCCTCATGGATGAAGAAATCAGGAAACTCACTCTCAACAATGGCATACCCTCAACTGTGAATGAGTTGGTTGATGCTATCAAAAGTGTTTATTCCATCACCACCGACATAAGTCTCTTGTACAAAGACAAGGACTTCGGTGACTTCTTCACCCTCACCTCTACAGATGACCTGAGAGATAAAGACAAACTGAAAGTAGTGAATGTACCTCCAATGCTCACACTAACCATTGTCCCACAAGAAGAGGACCCCGATACCTCCGATGTTTGCTCTCAATGTGATTCACACTCTGTGGATTCACAAGACACTCTGATCCTCAGTCCTTCTCCCTCAGAAAGACTGGATCCATGGCCGACTGTGTTCTGCATTCCAACTTTCTCCAAGAACACTGAGCTGGCATTGAGACAGGGCAATGAGATGTATTTAAGAGATGGTACACTACTGACATCACCAAATGTCAGACATGATATTCTGGAGCACCTGGCAGAGGCAATGCCCAGAGGCAGGGGCGCCGCCAGAGATTTTGGGCCCCATGAAAAGATATCACTCTGGGCCCCCAACCAGGCCACGCCAAGCAAATGCAATGTTCTGTAACGGAACGTCCAGAACCCAACAGACCCATTGAAGCTTAAGATACCTAAACTACCTATAACTCTATTCATACAGGTGTGCACCTATCAGGCCTGGTTCTAGAAAGTCAGATTAGGGTGGGCCTGTAGAAATTTTAGGTGGGCACACTGGGCAGAGAGACCGAAGATGCGAGCGCGCGCAGAGCGCGCGAGCCGAATTTTTTTGCCCTTGTAAGATCTCTGCGTCTGCTTTTTGGCACATTTACTGTGAATTGTGTAGAACACAATATGCAAATAAACTTTGAGTGTTGCTGTGTGGGATATTTGATTCTTGCATGTTTTTTTCCCAAATGCTTATTAATAACATATAATATACATAATATACAACATAATGTATCTTTTTTTTTGATCGCAGTATTAACTGTAGGCAGCCTGAGCTGATTGAAGAGAAAGCTTTGGGACTGGGCAACCTGGATGGTGGTAGTCCAGAGCGATATACTATACACACTATATAGATATATAGTCTTTCCACTATTGCCTCCGATGTCCAGCTGGGTGAAAGTAGTAGCCAGCCGAGGTGCCCCCCGGGAGATTTTTTTTTACCTTTTTAAAGTGAAATGCATGAATCTGGTGCACTTTGAGAGGAAAATTAAGAGGCTAAATCTGAGGAATTTTGTGTGAACAAATAATTTGGAGACACTGGGTCGGATGAATTAGAAGCTATTGAAGAAAGACATGGATTTTCCATAGAAATATACATTTGAAATAAAATATTAGGCAGGGTCCTCTGGGCTTGGTGCTCTTTTTCTTTTACGGGACATATTTCTCTGTAATATAATGAATTCATTTAAATGCAGTGAGAGGAACGAAGCAGAAGAACTCTATTGTCCAGTTATCTTTTTTTCCACAGACGAGGCTGAAATAGGCTATAGACTATACACAGTGCATGGGCAACTGAGGGCAGCCCCATGTTCAAATATTTTTAAATAAACTCAATACACACTGTGCATGCCATGGACTTGAATTTGACGTGATCAGTTAACCTTGGATTACCTCCCAGATGAACTGATTCAATTATTAAGCTATTAACTATGTACCAAAACATTGTATTCCTTTTATTGTATGATAATTTACATTTATATAATATGATGTTGATATCAAACACACAAACTAAAAAAAAAAAAAAATTGGGGGGGCCCCGCTGGCAGTCGGGACCTTAAGCAACCGCTCATTTCGCTTATGCCTCGGGCCGGCTCTGCTGACCAGTGACCACTATAAGCGGGTGGAGGCAGGCTGTCCTGCCCACCCAATTAGAAGCAACGAATGGTAATGGTATATTCTTTAGTATTAATCAATTGTCTGAATTTTATTTGACATTTTCTTGGACAGCGAATGAACAGGTCCGTCCGATAGTGGGACTGGACTTCCACCAAAAAAAAAAAAAAAAATTTTTTTTTTTTTTTGATTGGGTGGGCACAGCCGACATTTGGGTGGGCACGGCCCACCCTGGCCCCTGGCTACCGCCAGCCCTGGCACCTATGTTGAAGTCCAATACTAAAGGCCTACAATACACTGACACTGAGCTGTTAAAATACAACACTGTGCAAATGTTCAACATTCTGCAGACAATTCTCTATACGATGCAAGGCTAATATTCTGGAAAATCACATTTTATTTTTTCAATTCTCAAATGAAAAAAATCTCAACATCAATTGTGGTGTTAATGTACGTAATATAACTCTTTAAATTAACAAATTGCGTCATCTACATGAATATCAAAAAGACATACTGTCGCCCTTTAATTAATCTATCTTTCTTTCTTTCCTCTCTTTTCGCTTTTGATATACTGACTTTTGTCGTTGAGACATGATTCAATCATCCCCCGTTAATCACTCTCGATAGTGGCACGGGATGCGGATAGGGTTGCCACCTTGGATTTAGGAAAAAAAGGGACACTTGATGTTTGGGGCGGAGGGCTCGGCCATTATTAGGCTACCAGTTCAGTGTAATGACCTATAATAACCATAACACCTACAGTGCTTTTTACAGAAGGATATATAAGGAGACTGAGGTGGGAACCCTGGACCTTGTAGGGGGAAGGAAAACATGCAACCTTTTAAAGTAAAATTCATCAATCTGTTGCACTTTGAGAAGAAAATTGCATGCAACCAGGCCCAGGGGCCCAAGGGCTCAGGGGGGCCCTATGCCAGAAATACTGATAATAACTTTAAATGTCGCATTGTCAAAGAGCTCAGTCATTCATGTCAATAACCGGGTCTAAAAAAAGGAATCGCCTAAAATAAGGAAATAAATCATCATGGCCCAACTAGTAGGTGAAAAATAGAAAAGCAAGTGCAAAACAAAAGCATTACGTATTAGCTCTGTCTTAGGGGCTTCATGAGGGGCCTTGAAGGCCCCCTCACACATGCAGTAATAAGCTTTTTATGTGTGAATTCTTTACTGTTCATAAAAAAGTAGCTATCCACCCTCTGGACCCATTATCTCATAATTCGTCTATGAACCAAATGGTTTCCACAATATTTATTTTTTTCGCGGGGAGCAAGCATTGAAAAAAAAAAAAAAAAAAGTGGGGCCCCTCCACACTGGGTCTTGAACTTGAAACGGGCCCCGAGATCGTTGAGACCGCCCCTGCCCGCTTGTCGTGCCGCTTGTCTCTGCCCGGCCCCGCTCGCCTCTCCATTGAGAATTAGTTGCCTCAACAAACGCCTCGGTCCGTGTGAAACGGCCTTAACTACTGAACGAAGGAAATCAAGTGAGATTTTGGCATTTCCCCCCAAAAAAACTAGACAAATTGTGCAGGTGAAAAAAGAGAACAATTCTGGGAAAAACGGGACAGGTGGCAACACTAGATGCGGAGCTGTTTGAAAAGCGGACCAAACCATTACTTCTAAATACAGGGGGGTGTACAGAGTTTTGAAATTGTTACTTTTTGTCAGAAAACTTTTAAATGAACCATTAATTTTATTTGTTTCACGTTAGAAACAATGTTTTATTAGTGGAGAGTATTGATTAAAGATTAAGTATTGATTTTTTTTTTTAAATCCTTAAGTTCTAATATTTTTGGGCCCCTGCCAGTCACGGGCCCTTAGAATCGTCCTAACTTTTCCCCCCATTACGGCGCCCCTGCCCAGAGGTCAGCAGTAGCAGAAGCTCTAATCGACAAGCATCCCTGCTTGAGGGAGCCTGGCTCTTTTAACTGTTGTTACGGGTGGCAACAAAGACTGACACACAAATGTGATTTTACAAAATGTAAAGCACTGGGAAGCCCTGAACTCCTGATAAACTCACTGAAACACAAGACGGAGGATGACAGAAAAGCTGCAAAAAATGTCAAGAAACCAAGGAAGGCAGAATTAAATTTTCTCCCCCCACACCCAACTGGTGAGACAGAGGACACTCTTGAGTTAATAAGACTTGACTTAATTGAGGCCACAAAGAGAAAGGACAGTGTCAATAGCATAAACTATATGATGGCCAAAACATACAGCTGGAGAAGACAGGAAGTGGTGGCCAAGTCCCCGCGGGTGGAAGAATTCAAGGAAAGATGGCCGGCCCTCATCGAACCATTCCAGGTAAAGACTAGTTATGCAGAAGTTGCTCATACAGTCACACTCCAAATATACTGAACTATCATTTTAACAACAGGAACAGTAGCGTCACAATTTACAAACTCATTTGTACACAGTTGAGCAGTTTTGGAATGTACTAAACTGTCTGGTGACTTATTTTGTAAAAATTAAGTACGTCTCAAGTAATCTCAGAAATAAATTGTCTTAAAGATAAATGAGGAGTTCCGAAGGTGCAACGCGGTTCCACTGGAGTCAACCTTCATGTCACAACTGGACATCTACACGCCAAAGCTCCTGGAGTTGTTCAATCTGAAGGGAGGAGCAGTTGGACAGCGCATCAAAAACTTGTTGATGGAACTGATACAGGTGAGGTCAAATTGGTACATCTTCATTTATTGTACTGTTTCTTGTTCAGTTATATTGCCTTAATAGTTTTTTATTTTGTTAACAGGTTGTGTTTTTCTTTCTCAGCTGGTTATATTTGTAAACACATCAGCTAACAACACATATGTACCTCTGGTGAAGAAGAGGGAAGTCACTCTGAGATGCCTCATAGAGTATATGGGAGAGAGTGGGAACGAGCTCATCTCTGACTATCAAGTAAGTGAAGTATAAAGAGTTTGACATTTTGTGATATTCTCAGAATGAGGTACCGCATGTATATGTGGTAAAAGAGACAGATATATTCTAGCCTGGCCAGACTCTGTTCATAGGAGCTGATCTGAGGAGCCGAATTGATATCGCGCGAGTGTCACATTTGTTTACCACACATCAGTCTGGACTTTCTCCAGTCTCTGTGGGGAGGAGCTGATCAAAATATAATTAGATGCGTTAAGACCTAACATGCGTCCGATAATGGAAGGCAGACCCTTATTGGTTCACATAGTCGTCAATCTAGTCAGACCGGGCCCTCTCGACTTTCTGTCTAGATTGACAACTACAAGAACCAATCATGGACTGCCTTCTACTAACTAGGCATGTTAGATCTGAACGCAGGCGAACCATATTTTGATATGCTCCTCCCCAGGGAGACTGGAGAAAGTCCAGACTGATGTGCTGTAAACAAATGTAAAGCTTGCGTCAGTCTGTCCCGCCAGGCTAACATTGTGCACATTTTCAGGACCATATTTTTATTGTGACTGTCGGATTATCTTTGTGCTTTGCAGTTAACAGAACCTTAATGCTGCTCTTTGATTGTTTGATGTTTTAATTAAGGCATCTTCCTTGAATCATTTCATAATAAAGGATACCACAAAATAGAAATGTATCTTTTATTTATTTGTTTATTTAACAGGGACAATGCACAGCACATAAACAGCACCAGAGTTAGCTATAAGCTAATTTTCATATGTAGTCCCTGGGCAGGAAACAGAGTATTACATCCTGTCAAGATGGGAACCTAACACTGAAGTATAAAAACATTAACACACAATTTCACAACAGTAAAACACAACAACACAATACGAACAATAAAATTACAACATGTAGGACACCACAACAGTAAGACACCAAGAAAACAGGACATCACAACATTAAGAAAACAATCTATGCATGATGGGTACATGCTTGGGTTAATTTCAGCCATGACTTCATCTTACATTTAAAACCAGCAAAGGTGTTCCACTCTCTTATGTCCCTTGGTACTAAGTTCCAAGACTTGGTGGCTCTAACTGAAAATACAGAAATGCCAAACTCAGTGGATATGTGCTGTACTACACAGTCCCCTCTGTTGGACGTTCTAGTTATCCTATTGTCTGTGCGCAGTGACACATACTCCTTTTTAATGGAGGAGCGGCCAAATCATTCATTATTTTATAAACTAAACATACATCCGCAAGAAACACAAAACTATCAAAAGTCATGAGATTATGTCTTTGAATTATGTTACAGTGGTGATATCGCAATGGCTTTTTGTCCAGTGCTTTGAGTGTTTGTTTGTAAAGTGTTTGCAGTGGAGCAAGTGTTGTTTTTCCAGTTTGTGACCAGCTTGTGATACAGTATGAGATGTGTGAAAAGATCATGGAGAAAGTTAATTTTAAATTAACTCTTTGCTATAAAATGAAATAGTGCATTTAAAAACTTAAAACTGTATTGAAGTTGTGGAATTCCTCTAAAATCTCCCCATTTCTGAGCACTGCTTTCTGTTATTTGTTTTTGCAATAATTGGTGGTAGCGGGCTAAAAAATCAAAGTGGTGTGTTCACCATTTTTTGTTGTGGACTAGAAACAATGTTGAAACTAGCCGGCTAGCTGGCCCGAATTATTCGAATAATCGAATACTCATTCGGAAAATTAGTATTCAGAGCTTAAATTAGTATTCGGAGCTTCGTTTTTTTTTTTTTTTTCAATTTTTTTTTGTTGCAAGAAGCTAGTACTGCAATATAATGTCATCAAATAATTTTATATTTGGATATAAAAGTTAGTAATATTGTAGTAGTAGTATTGCTAATTTAGGAGGATATTACATCACTAAGTGTCATAGCGCATCCATTACTTCACCTCCGAGCGCGTAAATCTTCAACAAAATATGCAGATACTGTCAAAATCGGTTCCAGGGAGTATATAGGGATTATTAATGTTTTAAAAATTATTATTATTTTTTTTTTTAATGTTGTTTTCGATGGTGTGTTTTTCTGGAACAAATATTTGAATATTCGCTCGGAAAAACCAACGAGTATTCGAAGCCTGAAAAATGACATTCGGGCCAGCCCTAGAAACTACACACTAAATGTAAAACCATCTGCACATTAACTATCAATTTATTTAGAGCTTGAATAGATGCATTTTTCATTGTCTCATTATTGTGTTCTGTCTGTGTTTTGTACAGGGAAAAGAGGAGGTTGGCGTGCAGCAAGATCTGAAGATGGAAAGCATGAAGATCTATGTGTGCCGGGAGCCAGATGCAGTGGGCATCATCATTGAGGGTGTCCCAGTTCTTACCAATGTCGGCAACGTGGTCAGAGCATGCTGCCTTCTTCTAGGACTGGCATTTGCCCTGAACCTCGAGTATTCTCCGAAACTTAGAAAAACCTTTGAAGTGTTTCAAAGACTCCTTGTGAAACTGGACACATTGGTGCCCAAGCCAACTTCAAGGTTCACTACCCTAAAAAACAGGTTGATGGCCTAGACAGCTCTTGTTATCACACTCAGATCTTGCTGCATGTTGACCTCTTCTTTTCCCTAGTTTCGCAGTTCTCAGCCAATTTTTCAGTTCTGTTTCTGTCAAAGCTAAATGAGTCTTTAGGAGCCTGATGTATAGTATATGTTTTGAGTCATTGTTAATTCTCCACACTATTTTGTAAGGTCAACCATTATAAAGCAGCTTACTTTGTGACTTACTAATTAGACACACACAAACGCACACACTTGTCTAAAATGATTTCCTATTGAATGGCAGTGTTAACGTTAAATAAATCCATTGACATGCTCTTAAAATTCCCTTTTCCATTCTTGTTTTTGTTTAATACATGATGGGTCAACACTTTTAACCATTTCAAGGATTAAAATTAAAACAGAAAGGAGTGAGTTAAAGTGTTAAGTTAGTGTTAAGGTTCATGCAAGTAAAACACTCATTTTAATTCATTCAAATCCTAGACTTTTTTGACATTTGTTTCACTCAATTTCTTTACTGTTTCTTTTAGGCTGTACTCAATTTTTGCCAACAGTAAAATATGTATTAGTGAGTTGAACCAACTCAAATTTTGCAAAAGTTCACAGAACACCTAGAAAATGCTTGGAAAATGTTGCCTCAATTTTTTAAAGTTTTATCAAAGCAATATTTTATTTTGTATTATTGAGTTGTCCGAACTCAAATTTTGTAAAAAATTTTGGTAGGCTGTACTCTTTTTTTTCAAGTAGGGCAGAACGGGGTAATCTGAGCCACTTTTTACATTTGCTCCCCTCTAAGGGAGCTAAAATGATTTATCACTCAAATTTACACATTTCCCATTAATTCAGGATGTTTCCTAGAAATGGGCATTAGCAGAATTTTTTCAAGACAAAGGGCAGTGAAAATATGATTGTTTTAAAAAAAGTTGTCATGTGGCTCACTTTACCCCAGCTGTGGGGTAAACTGATCCACTTACTTTTTCCACTCTGAAACTACCATAACAACACATATTGTAACAGTAAGAATCCTGAAAGCTAGCCACACATTCCAGAACTAATGTCGGACTAGTAGAAGAATGATGGGGTTTGGTCAATTAAGCAAAGCAAATTTTCTAAACACTTGAAAGTAACTCTGAACAAAATCAAATCCAACATATTGTAATTCAAAAGGTTTTAATAAGATTCAAATGAAAGATAGAACCAGTTAAATTAGAACACAGTCTGGGGGTCAGAACACAGGACCCTTAGAGCCAGCTAGTGTCTGGGGGTCAAATCATAGGAAAATCAGAACCAGCGAGAACAGCCTGGGACTCAGAATACAGGAGAAGACCCAACTGGATTATAACATCAGCCTGTCATACTCTACAACTAGGCCTACTCTACATTCCAGCCCTGAAGGTTACAGGGAAAGATGAGAAGGTGCTCTTTCCGTGTGGTTGCCCCAGGTCGTCTTTCTGGTGTATTTCCTTGGCATGATGGCTTTTCTACAATGTGTATGACATTAAAATAAAACATATGTTATGTAATATTACATTAAAATATGTTTAAGACTAAACTTAACTTGTGCCTCATGGTGGGGGAAAGTGAGACAATGGCTCACTTTCCCCCACAGCATTTGGCTCACTTTCCCCCTCCACCACAATTTGAGAAAAAACTACCTCTCTTAGCATTTCAGGCTAATCTTCAGTTATCAGCATCACATGGTTTCATATGTTGGTAGTTCATCACCACTTTTGATATAAGTTTTTCTACGTGAATACATTTGCTTTGGCACAATAGTTGATAATAAAAAAGTTGACAGCAAGAAAATGTACTTTTACATGCAAAATACCTATTTTGGTGAAAAAGAAAACATGCTTACCACAGCACCATGGAAATGAGAGGGGCTTGAAAACATATATCTCACATGACAGGGGGTGGCTCACATTACCTGAGTAATAGTTTTTACAGTGTATGCTCCTTGTCTGTGCTTTTTGTCTTTCTTTAAATACCATTTCTGTATGCTTCATGTCTTTCACACATCGCCAACCTGTTATGTGCTGGAGAAATGATTGTGTCGTTTTGCTTGTCTGTGCTTGTGTCATTTTGTTTTTGTGCTCATGTGTTGTATTTTTGTATTTTTCTTTTTTTAATGTTTTTTTTTCTTTCTACCTGCCAGGGACTACAGGTGAAAATTAGCCTGCATGGCTAAATCTGGCACATTTACATGTTGAACTTTGGTGCTCATGTTTATTGATGTGCGCTGTCCCTTTAAAAAAAAAATAAAATAAAAAAATTCTCATCATTCTTGAGGGTCCGTAGTTAACTAGAAAATCCCGCAGAGATTTTGAAAGTACGGGCAGCCCGGCGCCGACCGCCAATCCCCGCTTCGGCGGCGCCCGCCAATCCCCGCCCATCGGCCGGGCTAGAACGCTTCTACCAACCGCCGGCACGGGCTTTCCAAACTCCAGTCCCGAGTTGTGGCCGATTGAAGGTCGCAATCATGGCACATCGGCAGAAAAACGGCCGTTCTGGCGAAGACGTTTTCGTTAAGGGCGGACTTGTTTTTTTTAGCTATCTCGCTAAAACTTTATACACATGTAGATGTCACTTGACTGTATTTCAGGTCACGCAAATTTGGGATGAAAAAAATAGGGCCCGTACTTAACTAGAAAATCCCGCAGAGATTTTAAAAGTACGGGCCACCCGGCGCCGACCGCCAGCCCCGCATCGGCGGCCCACCAGTCGGCCGGGCACGAACGTTTCTACCGACCGCCGCTGCGCACTTTCCGAACTTGAGTCCCAAGTTGTGGCCGATTGAAGGTCGCAATCGTGGCAAATCTGCAGAAAAATGGCCGCTCTCGCGAAGACGTTTTCGTTAAGGGCGGACTTGTTTTTTTAGCTATCTCACTAAAACTTTATACACGTGTATGTTGGGCCCCTGATGCTGTGTACACAGTTTGGTGATGATAGGTTGGAAGTCCACAAAGTAGATATCACTTGACTGTAGTTCAGGTCATGTAAATTAGGGAAGAAAAAAAATCATGGCTGACCCCTATGGTCCAAGAGGCTTTATTGTAGAGCACCATGAGCTGTACATGTGTAAGAAATTTCAAGTCAATCAGAGTCAGGGGGAAAGGGGCGTGGCCTGTCAAACAATGCATTTTTGAATGATGGTTTTCGCATTTGTGGCGCCCCCTATGGGTATATCCCGAAAAGCTTGGAGGGACATGCTACCACATGTCTTGTGCACTTATCCAGCAAGGTTGATGATGACCTATGGTCAATGAGTTATGGCCAATTTGCAGATAAGCCCCGCCCCTGTGTAAACGGGTTAGTTTTCCAAGCTATCCTTCTAATATTTTTCGGAGACGTGCTTCATAGTCCCCCGAGGTTTTGTGGGAAATTTGGTGTAAATACAGTGAAATTTGAGGAAGTTGTGGTTAAAAGCCTGTTTTTCAGTTTATGATAATTAGCGGAAAATATTCCCAGGCGGACTTTTATGGTCCCAGAGGCATTTTTGTAAAGCACCCTAACATACACCTGTGTGAGAAATTTCAAGTCAATCGGAGTAACGGTGTGAGGGGCATGGCCTCTCAAACTTTTTTCAGTCGGGGCTGAATAACAGCGCCCCCTTGTGGAAATTCAAAAAACTGTATAATAGCACACCCCGTGGGGTAGGGACGCACGTTGGGTGAAAATTTGGAATGTCTAAGTGCAACGGTGTGGGAGGAGTAGGAGCTGTCATGGAAGAATAAGAACCACCACTCAGAATAAGTATGGTGGAGAACAATAATTACGGCCCCTCAATACTTGAGGGCCCGTACTTAACTAGAAAATCCCGCGTAGATTTTGAAAGTAGGGGCCACCCGGCGCCGACCGCCAGCCCCGCATCAGCGGTGCCCCACCCGTCGGCCGGGCTCGAACGCTTCTACGAACCGCCGCCGCGCGCTTTCCATACTCGAGTCCCGAGTTGTGGCCGATTGAAGGTTCAAATCGTGGCAAAACAAGTGACATCTACTTCGTGGATTTCCAAGCCACCATCACCAAATTGTGTACACAGCATTAGAGGACCAGTATACACATGTGTATAAAGTTTTAACGAGATAGCTCAAAGAACATGGCCGTCCTTAACGAAAACGTCTTCACTGGAACAGATTTGCCACGATTTCGCATTTGTGGCGTCCCCTATGGATTAATCTCGACGAACTTTTAGGAACATGCTACCACATGTCTTCTGCACATATCCAGCAAGTTGTATGATGATAGGACCTACGGTCAATGAGTTATGGTCAATTTGCTAATAGGCCCTGCCCCTGCATAAATATTTTTGTCAATGGCGGCCATGTTTTTCAAGCTATCCTACTAATATTTTATGGTCATGTGAACCATAGTCCCTGGCGCTTTGTGAGAAATTTGGTGTTGATACAGTCAAATCTGAGAAAGTTGTGCTTAAAACCCTATTTTTCAGTTTATGCTAATTAGCGGAAAATATTCCCAGGCGGATTTATATGGTCCCAGAGGCTTTTTTGTAGAGCACCCTTTTTTGTGTGAGAAATTTCAAGTCAATCGGACTTACGGTGTGAGGGGCGTGGCCTCTCAAACTTTCTTCAGTCGGGGCTTAATAACAGCGCCCCCCTTGTGGAAATTAAAAAAACTGTATAATAGCACACTCCGTGGCGTAGGGACGCACGTTCTGTGAAATGTTTGCATGTCTGCGTGTAACGGTGTGGGAGGAGTAGGGGCTAGAAAAATGTCATGGAAGAATTAGAACCACCACCACCATTCAGAATAAGTATGGTGGAGAACAATAATTACGGGCCCTCTATACTTGAGGGCCCGTACTTAATTGTCGCTAATTTGCATATTTTCTCGCAATTTTGTGTCTCCAACTTGTCGCAAACAGTCGCAGCCCAGTCAGATAGGGGCTTTAGATTACTGCTCGGTGGTCTGGTTACAAAAACAAATCTAGGGAAGCTACAACGGGCTCAGAACAGAGCAGCTCGCCTTGCCCTTCAGTGCACAATGAGAGCTAATATAAACGTCATGCATGACCAACTCCTCTGGCTAAAAGTAGATGAGAGGTTAAAAGCATCCCTTCTCTCATTTGTGAAAAATATTAATGTACTGAAAACCCCTGATTGTTTGTATAGGCAACTCACACTCAGCTGTGATGCACACACATACCCCACTAGACATGCCACCAGTGGAAACTACACTATTCCACAAGCCAAAACAAATTCAAAACAACGTACAGTGTTGTATAGAGCTATGGTTGAATGGAACTCCCTCCCAAGGCTTATCTCTAAAAATCTGAATAAAACTGGGTTCAAAAAACATGTGAAACAACACCTAATTGCTGTCCGTATTAGAGTATTCTACATGTTTTTCTTCTTTGTATATGTTTTGTGTGGACCCCAGGAAGAGTAGCTGATGTTTCTGCATCAGCTAATGGGGATCCTAATAAAATCAAATCAAAAAGCCCCGCCTTCCAAAAAGCCCAGTCTGCTCTGATTTACCCTGACAGCTATGTCTGTGTGTGTTCATTTCTTTGCTCATATTTCATTTCAGGCACCACTGAAACAGGGAAGGGAAGTCTGAACATTCCAAGAGACAGAGATATTTTTTATTTATAATTTTTTAGGAAATATTGGACTTGCATACTACATTTGAATCAAATTCAAATTGAATCAAAAGAAAAACATCACATAGCTTTTACCTGCTGTAAAAGCACCCTGTTGTTTATGTTTGAGTATATTTCTCTGCCACGCTAAAATCCAGGCCCATCATCTTTAAACAGCTTTCCTCACAGGTAGCGGTGATAACTTAGTTAAAAGCAGGTATGGCAAACAAACATGATCCTGTTCTAGCTTGGTTACACTTGGTAAAAACATATCCTTTCAGACATCTACACCGTCACTTTTAGTTTTGCCAGTTTCCTTATACTTGACCTTCTGAGAACCTTCCTTAGTTTCAGATGAGGAAGACCATAAACGGTAAGAGGGTTATTATCTCTCACTAGAAGAACAAACAGTGCTTTGTTAGATGAGGTGTGAGGCGAGATCTGTTGAAGGTTCAGGTCTGCAGGAGTGCTCTGCAAATTCAAACAAGCTCGGCAAGCCTGGTGCCAGTATGAGGTGGGAGGGTGCAGGAGATTTATGGCTCACATAATGGTTAGAATAGATGAGGAAGGACTTTATAAACAACCAAATGGATATACCCAACGTGGAGATGACAGAGGTAGACATTCTTATGGCATGACATCCGCGTGCCTGACTGCTGGAGGAAATGCAAAACAATTATTTCCTTCTTTGGAGATTGTCTGTGTAGGTGAAAATAACAATGGCATGGCCAACACATGAATCAAGTGACGTCCTCGCGTTTCTTTTGTGAATGCCAAATGCAATGCAATGTTGCTAGTGTGGAGTGCTAAACAGGAATATACTTTCTTGCGCATTGTTAACTCAGCAGAAATGCAGCATCATTCAGTTTTTTGCCAGCTTTCAGAAAGGAGTTTGTTTCCTATTTACAGTTTTTTTCGATCGCTAAACCACAGTGGGCACAACTGTAGCTCAATGTGCAAAACTCTAACTATAGTAGGGCTGCACAATATATCGAATTTTCATCGCGATGGCGATATTGGCTTCCCACGATGACGTGTACATGAATGTGCGATATTTTCAATGTGTGCTCAGCTGCGAAGCAAATCAATCACTCCCCAAACCACTCGCTGATCATGTGCCTGTTCATGCTCCAACCTGGCAACCCCAGGTTCCCCGAGAGCTGCCAATGTAAGTCCAGTGGCTCCGCCCCCAAAGTGTGAACAATTTTCTGCCCGCATAGATAGAAAGCACTCCAAGAGCCGCGCGAAGAAGCAAGCAGCTGCTGCTTATCGCGCGAGCGAGAGCAGACACTGCGCTTGTGAAATCACATACATCCATGGGGCGACCGTGGCGCAGGTGGTTAAGCGGGTTGGCCAATGATCCAAGGGTTGGCGGTTCGATCCCCGCCCGGCCACCTGTGTCATGGTTGTTGTGTCCTTGGGCAAGACACTTCACCCACCTTGCCTCGTGTGAATGTGTATGACTGCTGTATGTTTGAGGTGGTGGTCGGGGGGGCCGTAGGCGCTGAATGGCAGCCACGCTTCCGTCAGTCTGCCCCAGGGCAGCTGTGGCTACTATGGTAGTTTACCACCACCGGTATGACTGTGTGTGAATGAATGGAACCTGGAACCCTGTAAAGCGTCTTTGAGTGCCTTGAAAAGCGCTATATAAATCCAATCCATTATTATTATCCCCTTGTTAGTTTCTTTTTTTGTGTGGGGCCGGATTTATAACCCATTATTACATGACACTTTGCCAGGTCTGTTATCCAGCCAGACAGACCGCTGTCAAGAGTATAATGTATAGCGAACGGGTCACCTAAGGACCTACGTCATAGTTTTGATGGATAGACGTCCACAAACAGGGCTACTCGTTCAGAAAACAATGGAATACTTTTTCAACACGTCTTTGCATGTATCAGGAGAGCAGGGAACACAGGAGTCATGGTTAATGTCCGACAGGACTCCAGCAAGACGACGTGAGTACGTTTTGCTTCAGGCTGCAGCCCGTTCGGCAGTCATTTTCTCCGTGAATTGTGTTATAGATTTTGGGGGATAATGCTTTGTTAGCTAGATGGAGCTCTGGTTAAGCATGTTGGCCGATTACATTTACTGTTTGTACAGTGTGCGAGTCTTGAGTTGTGTTAGCAAAAACAGTAGCTCTGTGGCTAACAGCTGAGCCGGAGCCTTCAGTCAGCTGAAACAGTCTAGCTGGGCGAGTAGACTATTCCACCGTTGCTAGTTCGTATCCTTGGTCGTTCCTATTTACTGGCGTATTGAACTACATTAGACAAGCTCCCAGGGTTGCTAATAACTCCATACAGTCAGTGCCTCAGCGTACACACGACCTGAAGCGAAGATGAAACCTCGCGTTGGGAGTAAGGCATGAGAGGCAGCAACATTTAACTAACGTGTTGCTGAGTGTTACCTGCCACTTCCCGTCTCCGTCCTTTCAAATTAAATTCCGACATAGTAGAGCCATATAGGTTGAGCCATATAGGTTGTGGTTTATTTTGACAGGGCGCAGCTCATAATATTCTTATTTTAGTTATACATTGTGGGCACAATTTTATTTAGTTCAAAATCAAGTTTTATACACATCCATCATGCAGGTACAATGAATGGAGTAAAATATTTTATATTTTGCTTTTAGGAGATGCAATGAGGTCAGGTGAGGAAACAAAGATGTGTTATTCAACAGAAATGTAGCACAAGGAAAAGTTAAAGCAGTGCTCTGTTGATTTGATTTTGAGTAAAGTTTTGGTGCAATATTTTGATTTATATTTTCTTTGTGGAAATGCATTGACTTCAGGTAAATATTTATTATATTTATGCAAATATATGTACATTATCAGTAATATTGCATAGCCGATCACATGGATATGAAAGCGCTGTTATGTTTACGTGACAATCCAATAAAAATATTTTACTCACTACAATTACTGAATAATCGTGGTAAAATATCGTGATATCAATATTGACCAAAATAATTGTGATAATCATTTTGGGCAATATCGTGCAGCCCTAAACTACAGTCTACACTAACAGTCATTGGAGCTGAACAGTTCACTTCACCTGCAAAATAGGCTCAGTGCAGCAAACACGATGAATTGTCCTCACTGAGATAACACACACTGTCACTCAGAATATGCTGTTGAGGACAAACACTAGCATCAAACCCCAATACACAAATTACAAACTTTTAATCTTTACAGTTTGAATAATTTGAGTTATTTCACACAAATTACATAATATTTTCTTTGATGAAATGGTAAAATTCTTTCACATGAAATTGTTTATTTTATAACATACCAGTTTAAGGAAAAGAAAAATAAATTAAAATCTGAAGTTTGCTTCAATAGATACACATTTTGTATATTTTATTGAAAACATTTCCAAATGTAGTATTTATCTGTGTAAATATTTTATAATTGTAATACAGAAATCTATCCTGTAATGTTGTCATTTACTGTAAGGAAAGGCAACTCTAAGCTGTTTGTTTGCTGGAAACTCCGTATTACAGATGCAACTTTAGATTTTTGCAGATTGGGTTGCACTCTCAACCCTGCCTCTCTCAATGAGAGACCATGATTCACAACAGGGTCTATCAGTGTAGCCCTTACTGTATTTCATCAGACATTACAGCTCTATGTCTTCCTCCACACATCCACACTCTCACTGCCACTCTTCTCCCTCCAACAACCTGTCTTCATTGGTCCATTTCCAAAAAAAAATATATTTTTGAGCTTTCCCTTTATACTGTATATGTTCACTAACAAGTCTAAAACAAGACATCTTAGGCCCTGTTCTCACGGCAACACGGAAAAAATTCCCGCGGTTGCACTATATCATGTACATGAAAACAGCAAACGCAGGCATGAAACCGCAAGTTTTTGAAATCTACTCCCAGGGAGGATTTTTTGGAAAACACAACGGTTTTGGTTTCTTGTAAACACCGAAACCATTTCCCCTGATAACGCTGACGTCACGGCTCCACTTCACGTATGCATAGTCTATAACATTTGCTGTCAAAATACCCACACGCGAGTTATAAAGTTAGAGGACAACATAACATGCACGGTGATCAGCGGAGAGTGTCGTGCAGGGCTTAAATAGGCCTATAACACTCGCCAATTTAGTCTAGTCTATTAGTAAGTTATTGATACCATGCACCCGCCACTTTGTCTGGGGAAAGATTTGTGCTCTACCGGTTTTTCTAGCAAAATAAACGTGTGTAACTTCTATGTGCCAGGGACACGGCTCTCTCTACATTAAAAAACACCATCCATAGTTCACAGCGGTTAAGTTACTGTTCAACAAAAGGAGCATTAAGGCTACGGCTTCACAGTAAAAGCATGTCACTGGCTAAACATTAAAGAGGACCTATGATGCTTTTTGACTTTTATGACCTATAAACGTTGTTATGATGATTCATAGTCATGCTTAACCATACTAAATTATCAAATAATGACTTACATGCATTTCGACATATTCCCTGCTGACCGTCTGGGGTGTCTGTGCAGAGCACTAAACACTATTCTAGCCAGTCGAGAAGTCACGTCTTCAAAGCGGTCTACCCTTTCATAATTTGTGACGTTGCATAAAACTTTGTGACGTCTCCACGCGGATGTTTCCATGTATGGTAATGCTGTCACTTCCCTGTTCGCGTCTGCCTCGCGCCCTTATAGGTCCATGCTCGCGCTTCCCGCCACTGAAAGTGTTCCGGAAGGAAGGTAACCAATCACAACGGAGTGGGGTTTGCAGGAGGGGTGGGAGGGGAGCGGAGATGGCCGAAGCACAGGCGGAGGGAGCCGAAGCACACACACTCAAGTGTTGACAGGATGTGCTGGATCGCCAAAATAAGAGAAAGAGCTTCCCGAAAATCTACATAGTTTTTTGTGATGTGATTCGTGTCAGGTTGCTCTATAGCAGTGTAAAACAAGAAATTAAGACCAGAAAAGTAGCATAATAGGTCCTCTTTAATAGCATTTCACTGGACAAACGTGAGTTGACTTTTATTTTGAAGTACACCTAATAGGAAATTAGGGTTAGGGTTAGGGTTAAAAGCCCCTTCACTACCAGCATGTCTTCTGTTTTCACGAGTTCAATGCGGTGAAATAAGAGGACAGAAAGCTTGTCATTTACAATACTTGTAACCCCAAGCTTACACCAACCGCTTTATGAACGTTAGTGGCATTCATTTTCAGTTACAGTAAGGTTTTATGCATCAAATTGTACCGGAAAAGCTATCTACTACTACCTTGTACCGCCAATTGCTGGCCTGGCATGCTTACTACAGCGATTTCGTCCCGTTTCCTCTGGAAACATGTGTACGAGTGAAGATGTCAGATAAATTGTGTCTGAACGGGGTTTTTTTTTAAACCAAAAATGGGAAAACTGTCACGTTTTCACCATGAGAACAGGGCCTTAGTGTTTCAGTTGAAATTGCAATCTGCAGTGTTTGAAATGCACTCATTCTGTTTTGAATGTGTGGTTTACAGTTGTGACAGTAGTATGTTAGTGTTTGAAAAAAAGGGCTGGAAATCCACAGTGTTGTGCAGGCTGTGGTTAAGCCATGAGATAGGTGTGTAGAGTTTTGAAAATTGTGTTTAATCAATGAAAAACGAGCTAGAGTTTGGTCCGAATGAACCGCTGTTGTGCATAGTGTAGTTAGAGTTGTGCACTTGTCGTTCCAGTTGTGCCCACTGTGGTTTAGCAATCGAAAAAAACTGTAACAGGAACTTATTGTACAAATGTGAAACTCACCTTTGGTCTATCTAAAGGTGCAAGTAAACAGTGTAGATAAACAGTGAACCTCAATCTTCTCTGAGGTAAAGAAAGCAGTTGTTGGGGTCACAGTTTTTTCCCTGCTGACTTTATCACAAAGGCTGAGGAAGCTGCCGTTCAGTGTGAGCCATCCCAGCTTTCCAAAACTCACACTCAGTCATGCTGTTACGATGGGTAGACGCCAGCAGGAGAAGGACCCATTTACAGACACGCCATTGTGATTATTTATTGCGAAAAAAATACAATGAACGTGATTAACTACTGTGGGGCGACTGTGGCTCAGGTGGTTAAGCGGGTTGGCCAATGATCCAAGGGTTGGCGCTTCGATCCCCTCCCGGCCACCTTGTCATGGTTGTTGTGTCCTTGGGCAAGACACTTCACCCACCTTCACCGTGCCTTGTGTGAATGTGTATGATTGCTGTATGTTTGAGGTGGTGGTCAGAGGGGCCGTTGGTGCTGAATGGCAGCCACGCTTCCGTCAGTCTGCCGAGGGCAGCTGTGGCTACTCTCGTAGTTTACCACCACCGATAGACTGTGTGTGAACGAATTGAACCCGGAACCCTGTAAAGCACTTTGAGTCACAGAGAAATAAAGCGCTATATAAATCCAATCAATTATTATTATTATCTAATCCACTTTTTTCCTGTCTTCACTTCATATTAGGCTATTATGATTGTATACATCAAAGTCTGTCCGTGGTACAACTGCATATGTGAAAAAAGTTGTATAAAGCCTTCAGTGTCTCGGGGCGCTCATGGTGTAGTGGTTAGAGCGCCCCCCCAATAGAGGCTCAGTCCTCAGAAGCAGCAGACGCGGGTTAGAATCCGGCCCGGATCGTTCTCTGCATGTCGTTCCCCTCTCTGCCCCATTTCATCTCTGTCTTTCCTTACTGTCTAATTAAAGCACAACATGCCCAAAAAAAGTTAAGTGTCATCAGAGGAAGTTGCATTAAGTTCCCCAACCAAACAGGAAATAAGGACTGTACTGTAGATAAAAATTGAAAATGACATAAATCAAAAACATGATCTTGTGCTTTCACGCACACTACTTTTCAGCACACGCACACACACACACACACACACTACTTTTATGCTAATGTTTTGTGAGTAAAATTAGGTTGTGTGTGCGAGGCGAAAGTGGTGTATGGCATGCTTTTTATGTGTGTGCAAAAAATGGAGGCAAGGTCAAAGTGGTGTATGTGCATGCTTTTTGTGTGTGTGTGTGTGTGTGTGTGTGTGTGTGTGTGTGTGTGTGTGCGCGTGCGTGTGTGCATGTGAGTGTTAGGTGAAAGTGTAGTATTTGGCTGCATTTTTATATACTGTATGGCCTAAATGGCATCTCATACCTACCTCTCATGCAAACCTGTTTAAGAAAAGAAAAAAAAAAGTCAACCAATTTAAACTTACCTAACACTGGCTTGAGTTTATTGTTATTAGTCACAGCATCTCTCCACCTGGTCCTATAGTTGACATTCATATTACCACTGTCCCTTTGCACTCGCTCACAGTGATCTGCTTGCTGTACATTTAAATGCCTGATAGCAGATAGACATCAGCAGGTGTCTGAATGGGAAATTAAGATTTTGGCCTGCAGTGGACAGCGACTGTTAACAGAGCTGCAGAGATACAGTTGCAATTTGTGACGCAGACACACTGTGAGCGGCTATCACTATATCTGGTGTACGTGTGCCCAGACACAGAAGAAGAGGCGATGGCAATCTAGATAATCATGTGAAGAATGCCATCCAGTACGGGTAAATTGGCAAGTTGTAGTAAGAAATGAAGATGTCTGTTTGGAGCAGGACAAGGAATGTCTGGTTCAAGGGCTGGAGTCATGTGTGCAAGACAAATGACAGACAGGGCCTTTCCCTATTGGAAACAATGACCACATATACATACTACATATTGCTAAAATGTCTGTGAATGATCACGCTGCTGCTGCTGCTTAATGAGACTCACACTTGAACAGGGTTGAGGAAGCATCAAGGAATGCCTGCTATTGAAAACAGCTACAGTATGCGACTGTTTATTCACTGGACTGTGCATGATTTTCAGTCATCTCACTTGCACTGAGATGACTGGAAAGTTTCCCATTTATGCCGTGTAACAACATGTCATTCTCTCCGTGGCCAGGCCTGCTTCCTTCCTGCTGGTGCTGGCTGTCTGGTTATGGCCTCCACTTCATTCTTTGGTATCAGCGTCGCAGATAGACCAGTCTGTCCCCAAGCAGCCCTGGTCCAGGCAAACAAAACCAGGAAGAGAAGGAATGTACCAACACCGGCCCATACTGAAATCGCAGCCTGTTTGGACTGGGACTGTACAACAACAAGTGAAAAAGCACAAAAACAGTTGGTGTGTCACAAAGTTTTATATTAAAGAGAATATTTCACAATACATTTCATTACGACGTAGCCCCTCTGGTGACATCTGTGAAGAAAAAAAATCTGTTTGCTCAACTTAGTGATCTGTTTGCATGACTTAATAATCTGTGGCCACAATTTAATAAATTGTGGGAACAAGATAATTATTTTGTGGCCACAGTTTAATAATTTGTGGGAACGAGATACTTATGTTGTGGCCACGAATTAACAATTATAAAAGGAATGTGTGCTGTGTTGTCTATCGTAGCAGCAGGGGTTAGACCATGTCGGCTATGGACAAGATAGAAGTAATATCGCTCTATTTTAACCTCGGAATGAGTTACAATGACATTTAATGCCATAAGTCCATCACAGTTCCTCCGCTAAACCTCCCTTACGGCCACAACTCTCTCCCAATTGTCAGATGATGCAGCAGGGCCTGGGTGTGGGGAAAGAGCCGAAGCTGACATAATTGAGGGCGGTATACATGTCCGTACGGTAAGGTGCAGCGGATATTCATGCGAGTTGGTGTCTCAGTTGTCAGCAATGCAATGGTGTGGGTCACAGAGCAGCCTGGCTGGGGCCGCTGTGACATCTGGATGACATGTCTATCTGTAAAAGTTAGAGTTCCTCTCCTCATTTTGATGACACTGTCCGACAGTGCCTCCCCCACCATGGGAGATCGCTCTTCCGTGACAGTCTGAATTTCACTATGGTGGGGAAGATGGGTAACCCAAATTCTAAAAAAGTTGGGATTTTATGTAAAATGTGATAGTACTCTGTCTACTCTCATGTATGTTGAATCTCTATGTTAATTTTGCTTTGCTCATTGGTTGTCTGTCTTTCCTCTTCCAGTTTTCCCTGGTGAAGCTGAGACGGTGTGGATCAGGTCCCTCCTCTGGCAGCATCTGAGGTCTCCTCCTGCATCCACACCATTCACTATTCATATTTAGGGGGCCAAGCCCGAGCAGGAGCTGGGACCGTGTTTTGCAGAGCAACGCGGTTCCTTAGCCCTGCTGGGCAGGGAACCCTATTGTTTTTGTAAGGATTGTTATTATTATTTTGCTTATTATTTTTGGTCCGATAAAACTGCAACAACAGCCCAAACCATAAAGGGTAGGGACATGCCATTGGATGACTAGATCCAATTCAGACATGCCAACCACTAGGTGGCGCTACGACGAAGGAAAACGGAGTCAGCTGCATCTTTTGACATAGGCCACGCCCATTTGTGATAGGATAGTTTATTCGCAAAATCGCAAAAACTGCAAAGCAGACTTTTCAATTAAATTAAATTCAATTCAATTTAATTCAATTCAAAAGTTGTTCTCTCGTACCTAGCCGCTTAAAACTCAAGGGAGACCATCATGGGGCATACCTGAGTCCATATAAAAAATATGGCCGTGAAATTATAATGTGGGCGGGACTTATTAAGAATATTAGAAAAACTATAAGAAAAACTGAAAAACAGACTTTTCATTTCAGCTCCCACAATTTTTGCACAATTGACACCAAACCTTGCATAGCACATCTACAGACGCGTTCGAAAAAAAAATATTAAAAATAATTTCGACACGACCATCGATGACGAAACGGTAGTGCTTTGAATATTTGTTGATTAGCTATGTTTTACGTAAAAAATCATAAATCCAAAATTATAAATCAAAGTTCAAATTTAGACATACAGTCCCCTCCATAAGTATCGGAACAGTGAGGCCAATTCCCTTATTTTTGCTGTAGACTGGAAACATTTGAGTTTGACACCAAACGATGAATATGAGACAATAGCTCAACATTTCAGCTTTCATTTCCAGGTATTCACATCTGGATCCGATACACAACTGAGAAGATATAATTATTTGTAAAGGAACACCACATTTTTAGGCGAGCAGAAGTATTGGAACAGATAGACTTTAAATAAATTAAAGTGAATAAAACGTACTATTTTGTCGCAAATCCTTTGCTTGCAATAACTGCATCAAGCCTGTGACCCATTGACATCACAAAACGTTTGCATTCTTCTTTTGTGGTGCTTTTCCAGGCTTTCACCGCAGCCTCATTCATTTGCTGTTTGTTTTGGGGGGTTACTCCCTTCGGCCTCCTCTTTAGCAGGTAAAATGCATGCTCTATAGCGTTTAAGTCTGGAGATTGACTTGGCCAGTCTAAAACCTTCCACTTCTTGCCCCTGATTAACTCCTTTGTTGTGTTTTAGGTCATTATCTTGCTGCATGATGAAGGATCTTTCAATCAGTTTGGTTGCATCTTTCCTTAAATTGTCAGACAAAATGTTTCTGTAAACTTCTGAGTTCATTTTGCTGTTGCCATCATGTGTTACATCATCAATGAAGAATAATGAGCCCGTCCCAGAAGAAGCCATGCAAGCCCAAGCCATGACATTGCCTCCACCCTGTTTCACAGATGAGCCTGTATGTTTGGGATCATGAGTAGATCCTTTCTTTCTCCAAACTTTAGCCTTTCCATCAATTTAGTAAAGGTTCATCTTGACAACAACACAGCAACACATGATGGCAGCAGCAAAATGAACTTAGAAGTCTACAGAAACATTCGGTTTGACAATTTAAAGAAAGATGCAACCAAACTGATTGGAAGATCCTCCATCATGCAGCAAGATAATGATCCAAATAAACTGCAAAAACAACAAAGGAGTTCATCAGGGGCAAGAAATGGAAGGTTTTAGACTGGCCAAGTCAATCTCCAGACTTAAACGCTATAGAGCATGCATTTTACCTGCTAAAGAGGAGGCCGAAGGGAGTAACCCCCCAAAACAAACAGCAAATGAATGAGGCTGCGGTGAAAGCCTGGAAAAGCACCACAAAAGAAGAATGCAAACGTTTTGTGATGTCAATGGGTCACAGGCTTGATGCAGTTATTGCAAGCAAAGTATTTGCGACAAAATATTACGGTTTATTCACTTTAATTTATTTAAAGTCTATCTGTTCCAATACTTCTGCTCGCCTAAAAATGTTGTGTTCTTTTTCAAAAAATTGTACCTTCTCAGTTGTGTATCAGATCCAGATGTGAATACCTGGAAATTAAAGCTGAAATGTTGAGCTATTGTCTCATATTCATCTGTTGGTGTCAAACCCAAATGTTTCCAGTCTACAGCAAAAATAAAGGAATTGGCCTCACTGTTCCGATACTTATGGAGGGGACTGTATACTCAACAAAAATATAAACGCAACACTTTTGTTTTTGCTCCCATTTTTCATGAGATGGACTTAAAGATCTAAAATGTATTCGATGTGCTGGTAAAGCATATCATTTTTTTAAGTTCATGTATTAGTTCATGGGGTAGTGCTCCCTCTAGTGGCCACCACTTAAATAGGTATTGCATCAGCCTTTCAGTGTCAGTTCTGTACATGTGGAGCTAGAGAGCAGTTGACCATTTTTCTCTCCGTGAAGTTTCGGAGCTATATGTCTGTGAGTATTGTGTGACTTGTTTGTTGTTCAGCCATGTTAGTTTCATGTTAATTGCATCACTTTTAAGTTGTTTTTGTGTGTAATTAAGTAACTTTGTCGAAGCTAACTTTCTGCTTGCTAACGGTATTTTTAACGTTAGCCTATTGGTTAAAAAGGGTCATTCATGTTGTGTCTGTATATGTGTACTTACCTGTAGTTAATGTTAAAGTAAAAAATAGACAGCATTCACGTTAACAACTGTTTGTAATAATATTTATTCTTTTATACATTTTGTTTCAGTTTTACAATTAAAAAAGATGGAAAGATGGGAATACGGACAAAGTAAAGAGCCTAAACCTACTGAAGCCTCACGTCTTTCTTTCTTGGATGTTAGCTATCTGTCTAGTTTGATACGTACTCATTAAACGAGGACAGAATATTCCAGATACACAATATTACCATTTCTCCCAAACAATGTTCACAAATCTGTCTAAATGTGTGATAGTGAGCACTTCTGCTTTGCTGAGATAATCCATCCCACCTCACAGGTGTGCCACATCAAGATGCTGATCTGACATCATGATTAGTGCACAGGTGTGCCTTAGACTGTCCACAATAAAAGGCCACTCTGAAATGTGCATTTTTTTCCTTTATTGGGGGTCTGGAGACTCGGAACCAGTCAGTATCTGGTGTGACCACCATTTGCCTCATGCAGTGCAACACATCTTCTTCACATAGAGTTTATCAGATTGTCAATTGTGGCCTGTTGAATGTTGGTCCACTCCTCTTCAATGGCTTCAATATTAGTGGGAAGTGGTGCACGCTATCGTATACGCCGGTCAAGCACCTCCCAAACATGCTCAATGGGTGACATGTCCGGTGAGTATGCTGGCCATGCAAGAACTGGGACATTTTCAGCTTCCAAGAATTGTGTACAGATCCTTGCAACATGGGGCCGTGCATTATCTTGCTGAGACGTGAGGTGATGTTCATGGATGTATGGCACAACAATGGGCCTCAGGATCTCATCACGGTATCTCTGTGCATTCAAAATGCCATCAATAAAATGCACCTGTGTTCTTCGTCCATAACAGATGCATGCCCATACCATAACCCCACCACCACGATGGGCCACTCGATCCACAACATTGACATCAGCAAAGCGTTCACCCACACGACGCCACACACGCTGTCTGCCATCTGCCCTGAACAATGTAAACCGAGATTCATCCGTGAAGAAAACACCTCTCCAACGTGCCAGACGCCATCGAATGTGAGCATTTGCCCACTCAAGTCTGTTACGGCGACGAGCTGGAGTCAGGTCAAGACCCCGATGAGGACGACGAACATGCAGTTGAGACGGTTTCTGACAGTTTGTGCAGAAATTGTTTGGTTATGCAAACCAATTGTTTCAGCAGCTGTCTCAGTGGCTGGTCTCAGACGATCTTGGAGGTGAACCTGCTGGATGTGGAGGTCCTGGGCTGGTGTGGTTACACGTGGTCTGCGGTTGTGAGACCGGTTGGATGTACTGCCATATTCTCTGAAACGCCTTTGGAGACAGCTTATGGTGGAGAAATGAACATTCAATGCACGAGCAACAGATCTGGTTGACATTCCTGCTGTCAGCATGCCAATTGCACGCTCCCTCAATGCTTGTGGCATCTGTGGCATTTTGCTGTGAGACAAAACTGCACATTTCAGGGTGGCCTTTCATTGTGGACAGTCTAAGGCACACCTGTGCACTAATCATGATGTCAGATCAGCATCTTGATGTGGCACACCTGTGAGGTGGGATGGATTATCTCAGCAAAGCAGAAGTGCTCACTATCACACATTTAGACAGATTTGTGAACAATGTTTGAGAGAAATGGTAATATTGTGTATCTGGAATGAATTTTAGATCTTTAAATCCATCTCATGAAAAATGGGAGCAAAAACAAAAGTGTTGCGTTTATATTTTTGTATGTTGGTCCTACCCTTTGTTATGTTCTCAAAAAATTTCGGTAAAAATAACATAATGTGGGCCGGACTTAATAAGAAAAATTCCATCCAAGTGTATTGCACCAATGCATTGAGATTACATTGTGTTGTCATCCTAAACTAGCGGGCAGGATCAACTTCTGGCCGCCAACTTCCGGCCGCCATTTTGTCAAGGCTGACAATCTGTTTTTGCTCATTTCTTCCCAACCAAACGTGGCATATTAAAAAACTTTACATCCACTTGTTCTGTAAATTGAGCAAATCTTTTGACATTGGCCAGTTTCGAAAAAATCTATCCATTAGGGGTGCCAAAACCACATAACAGTCATGTGAAAGTCATGTGACAGTCAGGAAGTAGCCTCGTTTGAGTAGGAGCCGTTTGGCTCAGACCTGCGCAATTATGACGCGCGTCTGCAACAGTTTATTATTATTATTATTATTAATAAACTATGTAATCCGAACCCCTTGCTACACAAACTGCTAGTGAGGAGACCGGTGGGTTAACAACAAGATAAGCAATTGTTATTTCTTATATTGTTTTAAGATGTGTTTTATTCAGTGTGGATGACATTATAACTGTCAGTTAGCGGCCGTGACGTCAGTCAGCCAGAGCGACTTTTTAGAGAAGTTTCTTTTTCTTTCTCTTTCTCTCTCTGTTGTGTGCAAGTGGCCGCAGTAACCACATACCAATCCACGGTTGAAACGTGCTTTCCCTGAGTGTGTTGCCCTTGTTTGTAAGTGCTTGGAGTTTCCTGATCTCTATTATAAGTTATAATTTATGCACCGTTGTTAAACGGCCGCGTTTCGCGGGTCACAACAGCTGTTTAATGTCAAAGAATACTTTTGTTGAGAACAAAATACTTAAAGTGCAGGATAAATCTTGCTGTCTGTTGATGTGCAATAAATATTGAAGGTTATGTACAAGTGTCTGTTCTACTCTTTTCAACTGATTTGTGAAAACTGCTCAGAAAAATCCAACTTCTTTAACAGCAACTTTTTTTTTTACAGTAACGCAAATAGTTACTTTCCCTGGTAACTAGTTACTTCTATTATAAAGTAATTCAGTTAGTACCTCAGTTACTTTTTGGAGCAAGTAGTGAGTAACTGAGGAATGTTGAAATATTTGGAGCGTCGCTATTAAGCGACGAAGGAGGGATGTGTGGTATTTCAATACATTTCAAGTTACGAGTAACATGGCACGTTGGCGTCCCCTTTGGACAAAAGCGGTAGTATTTTTACGACGCCAGCTGTCGTGAAGCTGTTTTCTAGCTTGTGTCGGGCGTGCGAGATTCAAATGATCAGGAAGCAATATAGTGCATGTCCGTGTGTTGAAAGTGTGAGGGCACCGGACTCTTTTCGGCTCCATGAGAGTGGTTAGTGACACAGCATCATCTAATGGCAGTCAGTGCTACACACACCTGATTGCAATGAGTTGATGCAGTGTCACCTCTCACGGAGCTGAAAGATTACATGTCCTCACAGAAAGCGAATGAACGAGAGACGGCAGTTAGTATGGATCACGATGAGGTAATGTGTTTATGTTGTTGTAAATAATGACTATTTCAGATGAATAATGGTCATCTGATGATGCTGGTTAGGCAAAGTAAACTTTGTTTTAGTAGGCTACCACTCATTCATTTAGGAGTAAACACTGCAGTCTAGGTTCGCTCCCGTGAAATTGTGTATACGTTGCTTGGCAACGCCCTCCTATCTCTCCCTTTTAGCTTTTCTTCATTGCATTTTCTTTGATGGTTCAGCCCCGTTATCAGTCATTATGACGACAGACAACTGTCTCAAACAAGGCTCCCGCTCCCCTTCCCTCACCTGGAGGGATAGGCTTCTCAAATTGCGTTGTTGCGCCACACTGAAATCTGCGACCATTACGGATATGTGACCATAGAGCCTGCACGAGCAAACCGAAAATCGGACTGGGTGTGCGACCAGACCAAATGCAGTAATAAAAACTTTAGAAAAACGTCTTTCTTTGCACTGATGGTCTCGTTTGCTGTTAAAGGTAATTTATGATTATGTGAGGAAACATGAGGCTGTTTAAAAGATATTTAAATGTTACTCGGAGCTGCTTTAATGCAGAACTCTGTGTTAATCAGAAAGTCACAGGGCACAATGGGCCTTATTTATCAACCGTGCTTAGACCAGAAAAGTGGGTGTACGCACATTTCAACACAAACCTTACATCAAGTGTAAATAGATTACACACACATGTGCACAGTTACAGTTTTATCTAAGGAAAACCAATGTAGACAAGATCAGGTTCTCATATTGAGTTGAGAGTTATGTGAGGATTTAGGTTTAGATAGGCTTTCTCTGCCCTATTCTCTCGTCTTCTCTCTGTCTGTCTTTCTCTGATGGCCTGGGATATCAAGGTGCAGTAACGAAACCCGATTCCTATTCTATGGACATTGGTGGGATATCGTGCTGTGGTCTCGAATGCTAAGTTACGTTCTCAAGTCTGCTATCAGCGTGATGTCATCGGCGTGGCCAGCCGTGATGTCACAGGCCAACTGACAGTCAGACCGAGGGGCGTCTTTCGTTTGGGTACCATGCAGCTCCACCTTCCTCCTGTCACAACCACAGCGTCTGAACAAGATCCTCCTCCTACGTTGGATCCTTGTTCCACCAACAGCGTTGCCAACATTAGGAATCAAGGGTTTCCATTCATCAATCAGGCACTGAGAGGTCTTCCCCCTTCTCCTTCACTAGCAAGGGATCGTGTTGCACCATCATCTGTTGCTAGCCTGCAAAGGACAGCTGGCTGGCAGCAGACCTCAAAAGTCATTCGGGTGGGGTGGGGGTTGTGGTGGTGTGCTTTTCTGCACTGGAGGAAAAATCCTTTGAAGAAAAGTTCAAGCACTTCAAGAAATGCTCGTGATGTCGTTTCTCGTGAGTTCGCGGCTCACGAGTTTGGACATCGGATGAAGAATGAAGAAGTAGAACAAAGGGACATTTGTCATTATAAAGCTGTTGATTATTGTCATTGTTGTTGAATTGAAAAAGGTTTTATTAAGGTTCATATTATTCAGTTGCAAGTTGTCATTGAGTTTTCATTATGCCAAAGTTTTATCATCATTGAGTTGAGTTGTTGAGTTCGAAGGTTCTGCTTTTTATTCATTCTGAAAGGTAGTGTGGAAATCCCTTTCTTTTAACAACAGTGATTTTGGGAACTGAGGACATTAATTGTTGACATTTTGAAAGCAAAGTTAGTCCCTATTCTTGCTTGAAATACAACTTCAGATGCACAACATTCTGGGGTCTCCATTGTGATATTTTGTGCTTCATAATGCAACACATTTTTTCAATGGGAGACATGTATGGACTGCAGACAAGCCAGTCTAGTACCTTCACTCTGTTCCTACAAAACTAAGCTGTATTAAGACATGCAGAATGTGGCTCTGTATTGTTTTGCTTGAATAAGAGGGGTCATCCCCAAAATAGTACGTTTCAGCATATATGTGCAAGTTACCCATGACATGTGCACTAACCCACCCCCATACCATCACAGACGCTGGCTTTTCAACTTTTTATTGGTAATAATCTGGATTGTCCTTTTTCTCTTGAGCCGGGAGGACACAACGTTCAAGATTTTTAAATGTAGACCACAGCACACTGTTCCACTTTGAGTCAGTCCATCTCAGCTGAGCTCAGGCTCAGAGACGTCTGCAGCATTTGTGGATGTTGTTGATATATGGCTTTCACTTTGCATGGTAGAGTCTTATCTTGCATTTGTGGATGTAGTGACAAACTGTGTTTACTGACAATGGTTTTCTGAAGGGTTCCAAGGCCCATCCATTATAAAACCATGTAATTTTTTAATGCAGTGCCACCTGAGGTCATGGGCAATACATTTTTAATTTTGGACCTTGCCCCTTACGTGCGGAGATTTCTCCGGATTCTCTAAATATTTTAATTATATTATTGATTGTATATAGTGAAATCCGCATATTCTTTGCAGGAATGCTGTTTTCAAACTGTTGGACCGTTTTTCTCTGCCGTTCCTCCCAAAGTGGTGGAGTCTCACCCCATTATTGCTTGTGAAGATTGAACCTTTACGGGATGCTCCTTTATATCCATTCATGATAATATCACCTGTTACCAGGTAACATGTTTATGTGAGTAATGTTCCAAGCAGTTTTTTTTGTTTGTTGTTTTTACATTCTACAGCTTTCCCAATCTTTTAATGCCCAGTCCCAACATGTTGCAATTTTAAAATGTTAAATTTGTATATATTTACAGTTTTTCATTGAATACATGTCGAAAAGGATTAAGAAATTATCCCAATCTGTTTGAGTCACATTTGACGTCCTAACTTTTTCAAAATTAGGGTTGTATTTTTGATCACATCAGGTCTCACCAGGGTTGCAGAACAACCCGTATCAACCAGCGCAGAGCAGCATGTCCCTTCAATAATTACTGGAGTATACCAGCAACTTGTGGTAGTGGGCCAGACTTCCACAAGTTGCTCCCGCTGAGTATTTAAATCACCTGCTGGTTGCAATGTCGCCACTTGTTCAGTGCTTAGCACTGTTTCCTCACTTGGAAGGGGTTGGGACACAGTGTCAGGGGTCCGCATTGTCCCCATCATGCGTTCCCAGTCCCGATTCCCAGATTCATTGGGATTGCACATCTGTGACAAGGTGGCCAGCCTGTCCACATCTCCAGCAGACCCTCGGGTGTCGTCTGGTTGTGGCTCCTCTTGCAGCATGTACTAGCTGAGACAGTTCTTCTACCCAAGCAGGTTCTGCTGCATTCAACTCACTTGAAGCTTTTACCCTTGGCAATATGTTCAAAGCTTGGGGGGCAGCAGCAGCATCTCTCTCTCCGTAGCTAACTCCAAAGCCTCCTGGAGAGATTTGGAGTGAGCCAGTAGTGTCTGGATATGCAGGTCTGCTGGCAATACGGACTGTAAGAAATGGTCACTGGCTAATTCACTCTGGTTACTGGGTGGCATGTGAGCTTATGTGCGGTGAACCCACCACTCAATGTCATTGCCGAGATCCCTCAGTGGCTCCCCTACACCCCTAAGTGAAAATGTCCAAATTGGGCCCTAAGTGTCAATATTTTGTGTGGCCACAATTATTTTTCAGGGTTAGGGCCTTAACCCTCTATGGCATGGGGGGACGCCCGTGGCGCAGTGGCTATGGGCGTCGTCCTCCGGGCCGAGGCCCTGCAGACCTGGGTTCGAATCCCGGGTCAGTTCTCTGCCCCATTTCACCTCTATCTCTACACACTAACCCTGTCAATAAAGCATGAAAAATGCAAAAAATAAAAATAAAAAACTCAATCTCAACCTGATTAAGTAATGCATATTATATTTCAAAATCAATTTTACTATCTCAATAACCTCTGTCAAGTTGTTAATTGCTTAATACACAATGGACAGTGAAACATTGGTTACAGTGTTCTAACCCTAGATGTGTTCATGCAAAAACAACATGCAGGAGGAGGCCATTTTTCACAAACAATGATAATGACGCAATCATGATTTGACATGAGCCAGCATGTCGGGGGGAACAGGTGAACAACATCGTATATCGTCGGACTGGAACAAAGCAAAACAATGCCACTAGTGTAATGACAACGCTGTGATTAAGGTGGCAATCTCAATCCCCCATCCTCCTGTGCTAAAGGAATTCCAGTGGAATGTAGAAAAAGCATCCTGTTTTCATTCCGCGCTGTGAGTCAGCTCTTCACACTGTGTGGCGCACGCTGGGGGGGGGGGGGGTCTGAGAGTTCTCTCTGACATCAGGGTAAATAACTAGGAAGTCATTCTATTAAAGATGCTACAAGGAACTTTTAAATCGTTTCTGAAAAAGTCAAATTTTTTCTCACGTAACAGCAAACGAGATTGTTGCTCCAATTAAGAATAGAAAACACATGAAAGAAACAAGTGTAGAGAATATGTGCCTAAACATATAGTAATATAATATAAGAATAAGAAGTAAATAAGTAAAATAATAAATTAATGCTTGGTCATGGGTATGATCACCTAGGAACTACAGTCGCCGTAGTAAAAACACTACCGCTTTTATCCAAAGTGGATGCAAGAATGAACAAAAACATAAAGTTCCTCGGAGCGCCTTTTTTTCACAATATTTTTATTGTGTTTTTTTTAACAACATACACAGACATTTGCACCATCTTAAGAATAAAAATTAAGTGCTTTCTTAAAAAATAAAATAATAGATAAATAAATCAATAAATCTAATAAAATATAGGGGAGAACGGGATAATCTGAGCCACTTTTTACATTTGCTCCCCTCTAAGGGAGCTAAAATTATTTATCACTCAAATGTACACATTTCCCATTAATTCAGGATGTTTCCTAGAAATGGGCATGAGCAGAATTTTTTCAAGACAAAAGTTGTCTAAAAGTTGGCTCACTTTACCCAAGCTGTGGGGTAATCTGATCCACTTACTTTTTCCATTCTGAAACTACCATAACAACACATATTGTAACAGTAACAATCCTGAAAGCTAGCCACACATTCCAGAACTAATGTCGGACTAGTAAAAGAATGAAGGGGTTTGGTCAATTAAGCAAAGCACATTTTCTAAACACTTGAAAGTAACTGAACAAAATCAAATACAACATATTATAATTCATAAGGTTTTGATAAGGTTAAAATGAAAGATAGAACCAGTTAGATTAGAACATAGTCTGGGGGTCAGAACACAGGACCCTTAGAGCCATCTAGTGTCTGGGGGTCAAAGCATAGGAAAATCAGAACCAGCGAGAACAGCCTGGGACTCAGAACACAGGAGAAGACCCAACTGGATTATAACATCAGCCTGTCATACTCTACAACTAGGCCTACTCTACATTCCAGCCCTAAAGGTTACAGGGAAAGATGAGAAGGTGCTTTCTGTGTGGTTGCCCCAGGTCGTCTTCCTGGTGTATTTCCTTGGCATGATGGCTTTTCTACAATGTGTATGAAATTAAAATAATAAAAAAGTTGACAGCAAGAAAATTTACTTTTACATGCAAAATACATATTTTGGTGAAAAAAACATGCTTACCACAGCACCATGAGGTCCTCTCTTTCAGGGCCATGGGGAAATGAGAGGGGCTTGAAAACATATATCTCACATGACCACAAATGTTTTCCGTTGCCTAGATACAGGGGGTGGCTCACATTACCCGATGCCTCAAATTCCCCCGTTCTCCCCTACATACAAATACAATTTAAACTTAAGAAAAAGGTTAATCTGTCATGACAGCCATGTATGGTTCCCAGAGCTTAATTAAGTCCCCCCGCTTTCCATTGGCTATGTATGCATGGGCTTAAAATTGCGTATGGACGGTGTGGACGTGTCCATACCAATATTAAAATGTGCTGAAATTGTCCACACCAATATGACGATATGACAACGACGAGAAAGGGTTAATGCGTTGCCTCTTTATAGTCCCGCCTTATGTATTTTGTGATTGGCTTTGCCTCCTTGTTGGTTGTCGTGGGTTGTGTTTCGGTTAGCGGTGATTGGTTGCTTAATTTGAGAGCGGTAAAACAGCTTTTGCTGTCATCTCGGAATCAATCAGCTCAGCTGCTGCGCTATGAATGCAGCTGAAGTTTGACGTCAACTGAGGAAGAATGTCGGGGGAAAAAAGGAAAGGAGAAGACATTCGGAACTATTTTCACCAAACAACGGTAAGTTAAGTTAGTAATCAAACATCTCATTGTAACATCTCATTGCAACCCATATCAGAGAGCACGTGGTTCAATATGCAAGAATCGTGATTCAAATAGCCCTGTTACAGTTAGGCTAGTTATAGTAGCTTATTATGCATGTACATATTGCACAAAGGCTTTAAAATTGTCTAAAACATTGCATTGATTCTGTCACTGCCCATTATTTTCTAGGCTAATCAGAAGGAGACAGAAGATCCCCAGCCAAGTAGTTCAACCTCAGACCCAACAGAATCAGGAAGGTCTACTACAGCAGGTCGGATGAGCGGTAGTTCAGGGAGAGACCAGCTGGAATCACAGGTGAGACAGTCCGCTCCGGTTGAAATGAGGGAATGATGAAACTTTGCATGGCTGTGATTACACAAAATAAAGAAATCCTGAATTGGAATGCCCACATCATGTGTGGATAAATGGCAACTTTGGGCAGGGGATCCTGTCTGTTATATATTATATATTTCTGATAGGCTATGCTTATGTTATGCCACAACTATGACTATATACTGTACTTGAGAATCATTTGTTGAAAGAAATATCTTGGTAATTCACCTGTGTTATAACCCAATCTGATAGAAAGACTTTGCCATGTGTTTTATTTCTGTTTTGAATGGAGTGATATTTTTGTTCAATAAACTAATTGTAATTGTAACCAAGAGATTAAACATGAGTATTTATGAGTAATTATGTACAATATAATAAGTGTTGAGAATAAAATCTCTCATTGGAGACTTTAACAAGCATCCCAGGGTCTCAGACTTTTCTCTTTTGTCAATTCCTTTTCAACCTCTGGTTGGCATAAGTCAAAGGAGCCCTTTCAAGTCAACCGACCCATTTCCTACCATAGGGTAACACAACCAGGCCCGGATTAAGAGGAAAGATTACACTAGGCATACCGCATTTTTTCGGGCCCCCTCCAAACGGATACTTCACGATTTAGTGACAAAACTACATACATTTGAACTGCCACAAGAGTATTATGCTCATTCATTTGTTTAAGAGTTGCGCGTTTGTAAACGGGAGTAAAGAGAAACGTAACCATGTGCGACTTCACGTCTGTTTGTGAGCGCACTGCAGGAGCACTTCTGTAAAGTGCGTGCAGAGTCCAGTGTGCAAGGACGGATTAACATGACCACGGGCCCTGGACACAAACCAGCCATGGACCCCTACCAACACGCAAATACACGCACTAGCACACCGTGCAATCCACAATCACACACATTATAATGCAGCGCACAGCCTAGAGAGAGAAAGAGAGAGAGAGCGAAATACAATTCTATAAAGTCTCTATGGTGCTGCGCAAGAGAAAGAGAGTCTTTGCACCAGAGCCTACTAGACAGTTAGATTAGGGCAGAGACACCGACGATGCGAGCGCGCTCTAAGCGAGCGAGCAGATTCTTTTTGCCTTTGTAAGATCTCTGCGCCTGCTTTTTCGCCCACCCTTGCCCCCACACCCCCCCTCGGAGCCTACACTCAATGTCTGAGTGAAGCAACGCGTAACCTTGTGAAACGCTGTGTTGGTAAGAATAATATAATGTAAACAATTGATGTTTCAACGAAAAAGTAGGCTAGTGTCTGTGAAATAGGGATGCCCCCTGAAAGTCGATGATTCGAATCATCGGTCGAGAACCCCCGCAGTCGACACAGATTCTTCAAGTCGAACCATAGTTTTTTTTTTTTTTTCAGTCATTGTACATTATGATAAAAGAGAAAATAAGAGCAAAACACTGACGTTATCATGCCAGGGCAATAGGTGGCGGTAATGTGTCACGTCACGTCAAACGCCATAGAAGAAGAGTGGTCAAAACTAAAGAGGAAATGGCAAAAGAAAAAACCAAAGCAGATGTACATTTGCGCTGTGCAAATTGCGCACCATATATGCCCATTGATTCTGCTCTGCTATGTGCTGATAGGTCGCCTTGGAAACAAATAAGCCCCCGTAGGCAGAGAGCATCTTGTCTTTTTTACTCGCGCAAATCACCATTCTCTGCAGCCGTCACCGGCTCGCCGAGGCTCGGGCACGCTCGCGCTCCAGCTGCGCTCCAACTCCCCGGTTCACTCGCAAACTGAAATTCCGAATCGGGGACAGCCCTACTGTGAAACATAAGCACCCAAGGATGTATGAATATAATAAGTTTTTTAGCCGCTCAACTCGACTAAACTGTACATAGATACATGATAAAACTGGTTTGGTTAATAAACTAGTGAGCGGTTGGATGCTGTGTCTGGGGCGAGGGAGTTTCGCCAAATTGTGTGACGTTTCGCCAAAATCAAAGTTACGCCACTGTATGTATGTGAGCCTTTCCATACCAATATTGCTCGACAGTTCCTTAGTCCACACAATGGCTCTCCTTGCCTGTAGAAGGCCAAAGTCCAGCAGTCTGGTCTTTTTTGAATAGCTGTTAAGTTTTTTGGATACACTCCAAGCACACACAATTTGGGTCCAAGGGGACCCCGTTTTAAACATCAACGACAAACACTTTATAACTTCCTTCCAGAAATCTTGTATCCTTAAACACTCCCACAAGCAATGGAACAGAGTTCCCTTTTCATCTATACATTTAGAACACACATCTGGGATATTAGCAGACATATAGTATAGCTTGACAGGAGTAATGTTCTCATCAGCCATTTATATTGAAGAAGCTTAAATCGGGTATTTATAGTTTGTTTTTGTGCCTTTAAACAAGCATTATCCATCTATCACACTATCTCATCTATCCTCAGAGCACCTTTAAGTAATGGACACATAGGTGCATAATGTAACTGAATGGCTTGGCTTGTTTTTGCATCCTACAACACCTATACTCCTTGTCCTACACATACACAAACATCTTTGTTTCATGCTACAAAATTATAAAGGCAAAGACCATTAACATTTCTTGGGCTCTTTTTTCAGATGTTTCTGAGCTCCCGCACCAGTGTCAGGAGGTGACCCCAGTTTATACATGTTGTTTACTGACATGCCTTCTTTTTGATCCAAAAATAAAACAACATATACAACCTGCGTACATACAGGGGCATAGGTTTTGTTTAAAAAAGTTGGGGGGCAAATTATAGGTGGGGGGTATGGGGGTGTTCCCCCAAAACATTTTGAGCGTCAAACTTAATTTCCTGCATTCTGGTGGATTTTTAACATTAAGGTTCCTGGTCAAACAATTATAAGGAATATAATGCAGTAGGGCTCTCAGGCATTCTGGATTGAGTCACAATATCTCCTGGATTTTTCAAAAACTTTCTGCACAATGAAAACACATCACGTTTTGGGTATTTTTTTTATAGGAATCATGACCCAGCACCAGTGTTAAAGGTGAAGTAAGCGATTTATTTATGTTAATATAATTGTTAAATGGCTCTTTATTCATACAGTGATCACTTACTGTACATAGTGTGCACATTTAATAAAGCCGATCTCTCAGTCAGCTGCTCTGCATGTAATCGGCAAATAAACTTTTCGGGGATCCCGAAATTAATATCCAATCACAAGAGAGAACGCTACAAACCGACACCCGTCTCACTGCCGGTGCACGTGCAGAGCAACAGACGGGTGAATGTGTATGCGCCTACAATGGCGGAGCAGGTAAAAATCCTTCCCAATGTCTGTTTTGATGGTTTTTAGCATGTTTTATCACACTTACTTATCTGAGATGGTGCTAGATAACTCACTGTTTGAAGACCGCAGTTCATTAATGTGGTGACGTGGGGACGAGGGAGGGGACTGCTAACTGCAGTCAGTGACAGGAAGTTTGCTAAACTGACCATTCCACTTACTGAACTTAACTATTTATGACACTTTACGAAATGCCAAGCCACCATTGGAAACGAAAGGGGTGGGCTATAGTGTTGTTTTTGTCAACGAAATGTATGACAAAATATCGTCGTCAACGAACCTTTATCACGTGACAGAAACGAGACGAGACGCAACGTAAATGGTGGTCGTGACGAAGACTATAATCAAATATATAATGCTTTATTGTTGACGAATAAAAACGGGACTAAATGTAGTTTACAAAAACTAAAACTCTGCTAAAATATCTTTTCATGTTCATTGACAAAAACGAGAGGACACGAAATGCTATAAGGCTATTTTGTCTCGCCATTATTATTTTGGAATATTTCTGTTTCCTGAGTCTCGGGGCTGCAAACAGGCTACGGCTTCAGATTAAAAGCATTTCACTGGTTTAACATGAGCATTTAACTAGACAAATGTGAGTTGGCTTTTATTTTGAAATAGCAGGAAGTTAGCAGGTGACGTTACTTCCTCAATCCCCACTCGCGGCAATATAGAAGCTAACAAAGCATTATCCCTCAAAATCAATAACACGGAGAAAATGACTGCTGAACATTTACATTGCGGGCTGCAGCCTGAAGTTAGGCTAACTGTCAATATGCGGCCAAACGTACTCACGTCGTCTTGACTGGATTCCTGTCGGACATTAACCATGACTCCTGTGTTCCCTGCTCTCCTGATACATGCAAAGCCATGTTGAAAACGTATTCCATTGTTTTCTGAAGGAGTAGTAGCCCTGTGTGTGGACGTCTATCCATCAAAACTATGACGTAGGTCCTTAGCAACGGTCATTATACCCTTGACAGCGGTCTTGCTGGAAGTAACAGACCTGTAGAATGTCGTGATTTGCATAGGATTTTCAAAGTGCCATGTATTACGTTCTGTCAACAAATTCCACTGTATGCCGTCTGTGCTACCAATCGCACGGTTCAAACCATTTGTGTTATATCTTGTAACACAAAATCTGACTTCAGTTTACAAGCAATACAAGTCATACACAAACATTTTATTTGCACTTTGTTGTTATGTTATTGTAGCTCTAGCATTCAAGCACCTCGTTTCTCTTAATTAAACTTGAATGTAATGTCAATTTTTTGCTGGCATTGTCATTTGAAGCTATTTTATTTAGGCCTATTTATTTTATATAAATGTACGCCATTAGACAGGAGATTTTGAAACACAAAGAGAAGCTGTCTTGAGCTCCACCAGACTGCTGTTCAGGTTGAGGAATCCGGCATTCTTTCATGTTTGGTAGCTCAAATAAATATGATGTAAATTAAATCAGAGCGTCTTCTGTGTCTGGAATAGCATGTATTCTTGAGTCTATAAGGTAAAAATAATATAATAAGATAAGATAACCTTGTTTGACTTGTGAAATGGGGAACTTAAAGAACATTTTGATTTTGTCTGTACTATACTAGGTAATTGTACTATATTAACTGGGTATAATTGCATTACTAAAAAGACTAAAATACAAATGTCATTGACTAAGACTAGACTTAAATGTCATCAGCTTTTGTTGACTAAGACTAGACGAAAACAGTCCCAGATAATTCTGACTAAGAGAAGACTAAAATGCTCAGACTTTTAGTCAATTGAAACTTGACTAGACTAAAAAAGAGTTTAAACGTGACTGAGACTAATAAAAACTAAAATGACAATTTGACACAAAGACTGGACTAAAACTAAACTTAAAACAGGCCGCCAAAAACAACACTAGTGGGCTATAGCGGTGTACAATTCATATTCATTATTTTAACTACAATAACATGTAAATGCCCTTAATTACACGTGAAAACAGTGATTAACCCCAGCTCTTTAAAAGATAGGAAGCTTTAGTTATTATAAGAGTTATAGAGTTAGTCACATTTCTAGATAAGAAGGGTTTAATATCTCTAGATTCTAGAAAAAAATGGTTATTGATAGTCTTTCAGTTGGCTGTTTGAAAAGCTTTTTTCTTTTCTTTTCAATGTTTTACTGAATAAGAAGACCGAAGAAATGTTTTGGTGTGATTTATTCACAGATATGCTTTGCTGCGTGATAATACCTTACGGTTTCTGTTGGCAGTGTTGGGAAAGTTCTTTTTCTACGTGAACTAATTCAAAGTTCATAATTCAAAATTATGAACTAAATTCACAGTTCAAAAATTAACTAGTTCATAGTTCTTTTTTTATATGTTCTCAAAAACATGAGGAATAAGTTGCTGTTTGAATGGTCTTTTTAATGACGAATTATTCTAACAAAAACGGTTAAGGTGCAAATGTTTATCCATTTTTATAATTTTCCAAACCTGGAAACAATTCACATGGAATTTCATTCAAATAAAGCAATACTGAAAAATATACCAGGCAGGTTCTACAAACAAATTAGCCTACAACTTAAACTAGTAAAACCCTCAAGACCATTCTAAACTGCTGAGTAGGGCCTACTGTTAACAACAAAGTCCAGAAGATGTGTTGACATAATTATTAACACAAACACAATCGGAGGTAGGTAACAATCATACGAAGGAGAGGTAGAGCCTGAGGCTAGGTCCATGGTCTGAGTAAGTGCTGCTGCATTCATTAGGGGGCCAAGCCCGAGCAGGAGCTGGGACCGCGTTTTGTAGAGCAACACGGTTCCCAAGCCCTGCTGGGCAGGGAACCCTATTGTTTTTGTAAGGATTATTAGGGGGCCAGCCCGAGCAGGAGCTGGGACCCCAAGCCCTGCTGGGCAGGGAACCCTATTGTTTTTGTAAGGATTATTATTAGGGGGCCAAGCCCGAGCAGGAGCTGGGACCGCGTTTTGCAGAGCAACGCGGTTCCCAAGCCCTGCTGGGCAGGGAACCCTATTGTTTTTGCTCCGATTATTATTAGGGGGCCAAGCCCTGCAGGCCAAGCCCTATTGTCTTTGTAAGGATTATTATTATTTGTACCCCCCCTAAAAGTGTGTTCACAGCCCAAACCGTAAAGGGTCCAGACATGCCAATTGCATGACTAGATCCAGGTCCGTCCAGTGTACGCAGACAACAAAATTCAGACATGCCGGCCACTAGGTGGCGCTACAACAAACCGTACGCGTTTTGGGCCATAACTCCCAAACCGAACATCCCACAGTCAAAAACTTTATATTCACAGATTCACTGGAGTCAGCTGCATCTTTTGATATAGGCCATTTGCGTATGGAATGATTTTTCGCAAAATCGCAAAAACTGCAAAACTGACTTTTCGCTACTCCTCCCACAGTTTTTGCACAATTGACACCAAACTTTGCACAGAACATCTACCAACCCACACGGAAAAAAAATATTCAAAATAATTTTGATATGATCTTCGATGACGAAACGGTAGCACTTTGAATATTTGTTGATTAGCTAACTTGTACTTCCTTGTACGTAAATATTCATAAATCCAAAACTATACATCGTATTGAGTCGAAATTGTAGACATATGTTGATGCTACCCTTAGTGGCTTTCAAAAAAAGAATCGGAAAATGTTGCCATAAGGGGGCGCCATAAACGGGAAAAGTTGTTCTTTCTTTCAAAGGTTTTTTTATTAAATCGCAAAGTAGCAAAGCAACTGCAGTACAATGGATTATAAATTGTTTCCCCTTTTTTCCCCCCCCCGAACATACCCCACCCTTAGCCTGGTGCTACCAGACCATCGTACTTCATTTCATTTGTACAGAAGGTCTGGCAGTGCTGTAATTGGCAAACATTCACTCATGGAGGTGGGTGTCTGTTAAAGTTTAAAACTATTGGATCTGCCCAGTGCCACTCTGGATTAGCCAACCAATCGCATAACGTTTGGTCGTCACGGGTGTCATGAGCCGGCTTCTGGCAACTGAAACTGGAGCGCGACTTCGACGTCATCGTTCTCAGCCACTCGCTCTGTTCGCTGATTGGACCGGCTGTCGAATCTCCGGCAAAACTGGGAAATGGGCTGTACACCCAGACTGACAACTGAAGGGAAAATAAAATTTGGCCGGAAGTAGGCGGGCGGGCGGAGCCAGGCTACCCCACCCTCACACCCAATCACAAACAATCCTGCATTAAGAAATTAGTACCAAAAAAAAACCATAATGTTAAAAATAGCAGAAACGAAACAGAAACACACACTTCAAGAAACAAAAACAAAAACAAACAACCAATATGAAACAAAAAACAAAGAAATAAAATTGAATCAAATAAAAAAGGGGAGGGGGTAGCTACTCTTCAATTATTGTGGTCGGTTTCTTAAAATAGTTTAGGAAGGGGCGCCATATTTTATGAAATTTAGTCTCAGATCCCTGGGTAGTGCAACGAATTTTCTCCAGATTCATACATGACATAATGTAGAGACATCCAATGTGAGTGGGAAGGAGGTGCAGGATCTTTCCATTTAAGTAAGATAGCCCTACGAGCAAGTAAAGAGGTGAAGGCCAGTACCTTTAGCTTCACTTTAGGCAAGCCTGAATTGGGAGCAATGCCAAAAATTGCAGTGAAAGGGTTCGGCTCAATTTGATGCTGAAGTACTTCAGAAATTGTTTGAAAAACTGATGTCCAGAACTCAGTCAAGGTGGGATACTACCAGTACATGTGAAAGAGTGATGCCGGTGCGCTCTTACAGCTATCACAGGTTGGGTCTACATCGGGGAACATATGAGCTAATTTAGTTTTAGATATGTAGATACGATGTACTACTTTAAATTGCACAAGAGCATGTCGGGCGCACATGGAGGTAGAGTGTATCCGATCCAGGACTGAATCCCACATGTGATCTGTGAAGGCAGAGCCTAGGTCCTGCTCCCACAGGGTTCTTATAGCTGCTAATGAGGTGCTATGCAACTTCGAAATAAGGTTGAAAAACACAGAAATTGAGCCTTTTAATGTGGGGTTTACAGAAAGAAACAAATCGACATGATTGGCTGGCGGTTTATAAGGGAATTGGGGAATTACCTTCTGTGTAAAATGCCTGATTTGCAGAAATCGGAAAAAATGTGTCTTTTCGATACCAAAATGTTTTGTCAATTGGGAAAAACTAGCAAATAGATCATTAATAAATAAATCACCGTTGCATTTTAAGCCTTTTTTATGCCAGATCTTGAATGCACCATCCACCGTCGAGGGAGTAAACAAATGATTAGCTGCAATTGGGCTGAAAAGTGAAACATTCTGCATTCCAAAATTCGGTAACACTTTATAATAACTATCTGTTGTAACTCGTTAATAGATCATTAGTAAACTCTTAATTAATGATTATTAATGATTTGTTAAGTGTTTGTTAGCAGTTTGTTAAGGATTTATAACAATGGTAGATAGTTAATAGCTTAATAATTGAATCAGTTCATCTGGGACAAGGCTGAAATAGGCTATAGACTATACACAGTGCATGGGCAACTGAGGGCAGCCCCATTTTCAAATAAACTCAATACACACTGTGCATGCCATGGACTTGAACGTGACGTGATCAGTTAATCTCGGATTACCTCCCAGATGAAACTGATTCAATTATTAAGATATTAACTATCTACCATTGTTATAAATCCTTAACAAACTGCTAACAAACACTTAACAAATCATTAATAATCATTAATTAAGAGTTTACTAATGATCTATTAACGAGTTACAACGGATAGTTATTATAAAGTGTTACCCAAAATTCTTCCTAAATTGGGTCCAGATTCGAAGGGAGTGCTTAATCACGGGATTACTGTTGGGAATAGCCGAAGAGAGAGGAAGTGCAGATAGAGACAATGGGCTAACAGCGCTGGACTCCATTGTTACCCATACTGGGGCTAAGTCGTCAAGGTGAAAATGCACCCAATACACTAAAGAACGGATATTAGCAGCCCAGTAATAGTATTGGAAATTAGGGAGGGCCATTCCGCCTGTTTGTTTTGGTCTTTGAAGAAATGCTTTCCTTAACCGAGGGTGTTTACCATTCCAAATATAATTTATCATTAAAGAGTCAAGGGCCTGAAAAAAGGATTTTGGGAGAAAGATGGGGAGACATTGGAATAGATATAGGAACTTTGGGAGTAATGTCATTTTAATTGAATTTATTCTACCTATGAGAGAGAAAGCCAGAGGAGACCACTTCGATAATATTTGCTTCGCCTGATCCAATAATTTGAGGAAGTTCGATTTAAATAGGTTTTTTAAAATTTCTGGTAAAACATACCCCAAGGTAACTCAGATGGTCTGTCACCACTTTGAGTGGGAGAGCTGTGTAATCAAGTTTAAGAGCTTCTTTATTAATCGGAAAGAGTTTGCTCTTGCTCAAGTTCAGTTTATAGCCAGAAAACTGACTAAAGACCTCCAACACAGAAAGTGCCTCCGGTAAAGAGGTGGCTGGCTTGGCGACAAACAAAAGTAAGTCATCGGCGTATAATGATACCTTACTGTATGTTCAATTCCTCCTCTCCATATCCCCTGAATCTGTTTGTTACCGCGAATGGCAATCGCAAGTGGTTCGATTGCAATAGCAAAAAGGAGCGGGCTCAAAGGACAACCCTGCCGGGTCCCACGGTGCAGATCAAAACTACTTGAGTAACGGCTGTTTGTTAATACTGAGGCAGAAGGGCATGCATATAATAATTTAACCCAAGAAGTGAAAACAGGACCCAAACCGAATTTTTCAAGGGTGAAAAACAAATAATTCCATTCTACTCTATCAAATGCTTTTTCAGCATCCATAGAAGCGAGGCATTATGATTCAATATTTCTGGGGGAATATAATGTAATATAGATGTTCATTAGCCGGCAAATATTATAAAATGATTGGCGTCCCTTTATAAACCCAGTTTGGTCGGGGGATATGATAGAGGGGAGAACATCCTCCAATCTGTGGGCGAGAATTTTAGCAAGTATCTTCACATCCGTATTTAATAGTGAAATTGGTCGGTATGATGCACAATCTAGAGGATCTTTATCCTTTTTTAACAACAGGGAAATACAGGCCTGGTAGAACGAAGGCGGGAGTTTACCTGAGTCAAATGAGTCTGAGAATACTGAACATAAAAAAGGCGATAATTAGGCTGAAAATTTCTTAAAAAAGTCAGATGGAAGGCCGTCTGGACCAGGAGATTTGCCTGATTGCATAGATGTTATTGCTGCAATAATTTCCCTCTGAGTAATAGGTGCCTCAAGGCTATGTCTCAGGTCTTGAGAAAGGGAAGGCATGTTTAGGTTACTGAAAAAGGTTTCCATCACCGCTGCGTCTACTGTACAATCAGAACTATACAAATTGGAATAGAATGTTTTGAACTTTTCGTTTATCAATTTCTGATCTGATGTTGTACACCCACTGTCTGTCCGTATTCCAGGGATGAGTTGCTTTGCTCTAAATCCGCGCAGTTGATTGGCCAGGAGTTTGCCAATCTTGTCACCATGCTCGTAAAAAGTACTTCTGCTCCAAAGCAACTGGTCAGCAACCTGACGAGAGGAAAGAAGGTTGAATTCTGTCTGAAGTTTTAAACGTTCTTTGTAAAGTTCAGATGAAGGTGAATTAGCATATTGTCTGTCTATGTTCAGAATCTGATCAGCTATTTCAGTTTGTTTCTGTTTTGTACACTTATTTTTGAATGCTGCAAATGATATAATTTCACCTCTCAAATAGGCTTTCAGGGCTTCCCAAATTGTTGCATTGGACACATCTGGTGTTTTATTTATACTCAAAAAAGTTTTAATATGTGTAGAGATGTGTGAAAGAAAACTCTCATCTGTGAGCAACAATGGATCCAGTCTCCACTGTCTTCTTGTATACTCAACTTCAGAGAAAGCCAGTTGAAGGAGCAGAGGAGCATGATCTGAGATCACAATACTTTCATAACTGCATGACTTTAGGTCTGACATCAATGAATTATCAACAAAAAAATAATCAATTCGGGTGTAAGTGTGGTGGACATGTGAAAAGAATGAATATTCTCTTCCTGTGGGGTATAAAAACCTGTATGGATCAGAGAGGCTATAATCAGCAAGGAATGATTTGATATAACTTGCATATCTGCTAAGAGTGGCAGGTTTGGGGGAAGAGCGATCTAGGACTGGATCTAGATAACAATTAAAATCCCCACCAAGAATAAGAGAATGGGAATTGAGATCGGGGAGTTCAGAAAAAAATCTCTTAAAGAATTCTACATCATCGAAGTTAGGCGCGTAGACGTTGGCCAAGATGACTGACTTATTGTAAAGTTAACCTGAAACAATAATAAAACGTCCATTTTTGTCTGATATAATGTTTGAGGACTCAAAAGGAATATTACTATCAATAAGGATAGCTGTGCCCCTGGCCTTAGCCCTGAAATTAGAATGAAAAAATTGTCCACGCCAGCATTTACTTGGTCAGAGTCATGTAGGTGGGTTTCTTGAAGGAAAACTATTCCAGCCCTGGGCCGTTTTAGGTGGGTTAAGACCTTACCCCTTTTCACTTGGTGATTTAGCCCCTTGACATTCCAACTAATTAAATTAAGATTGCCCTTCATCTAGCTCAGTTATAGTGAGAGTAAAAAGAGTTGCTCCGATAACAAAAAGAGTAGCAAAGTACAGAGGAAAAAAAAAAAAAAAAAAAAGGAAAACACAGATAACTGAAAACACAGCAGGTGATAACCCATCAGCTAAACCCCCAGTTGACACCACCCCATCCCACCCAGAACCTACCCCATATATTGCTCAGCAAACCCCGAAAGACCCTTACTAGTCTCACAACAAACATTCCAAGCCTTAACTTTCTAGCCTGTGCTAGCTTCCCACATAAGTCTTGTACAATTCACCCCATAACAGCTAGTAACACTATGAACAATCCAGCAAACTGTCAAAATGACAACACACTAAACAAACATACCGTGCTCCACCAACAAATTCGAAATACAAAAAAAAAGAACAAGGCGTGAGTTAGACAATCTGTCCAAATGGCAAAAAAAAAAAAAATAAAAAAAAATAAAGAACAGACACGCTTATCTAGCCGTTTTAAAATAGAGATACAAATAAAAAGAGTGAGCTAGACAATACGTCAAAATGACAAGCAACAAAAATGTCACGTTCACCCAGCTTTCAATTTACTCATTTAAAAAAAAAAAAAATGCGTATAGTACCATGAGTCTGAGAGTTTGGCTGGGGATATGAAAAGAGCATTTGTCCACATTGTATACTCACAGCAGGCAGTCGTATTTACTACGGACTCACACCCAGTGTAGATAAGTAGATAGATGCTTCAGAGACAGACCGTAGCCACTTTCTCTCGCCGCTCTGGAGAGTAATGCGAAGCCTCGCAGGGAAGAGGAGAGAGGGACGGAGACCGCGCTGATAAAGCTCAGCCATGACCCGCTTGTATTCAGCCCGCTGTCACGACCTCCGCGCTGTAGTCCTCGTAGAACCGGAGCTTGTGGCCGTGGTACTCCAGCTCGCCCTGTTTACGTGCCTCCTTCATGATCAGGTCTTTAGTCTGGTATCGGTGAAAGCGGATAACGACGGATCGTGGCCTCTCATGCGGGCCCGGTTTGGGTGCCAGAGTGCGGTGAGCCCTGTCCAGCTCCAGGGGAGAAGGGAGAACTTGACCACCAAACACCTCGATGAGGAGCTTGGAGAAAAAGGTGGCGGGGCGCGCACCCTCAAGTGACTCTGGTAAGCCCACAATACGGACGTTCTGTCTCCTGCTTCTCCCTTCCAAATCCGATAGTTTAGCTTTCAACAGCTTGTTATCTTCCTGCAGTGAGGAGCACGTAGCCTCAAGTTGCTCCAGGCGTCCGCAAACAGTTTCTGCATTCTCCTCGAGATCGGTTATACGTTTCCCCTGGCTTGAGACCACGGCCTGGATGCTGTCCAGCTGGCGAAAGATGATTTAAACTCGGCAGCTATCGCTGCTCTATGCTGTTCAAGCAGATCCGCAATGGAAGCCATTGAGCTAGCACCAACGTCCATGCTAACCACGCTCTCCGAGGACATATCTGACTCTGCCGAATATCTTTTTGCGTTTTTCTTGCTTCTAGGCATTTCTCCAAAACAGTATCAGTGTTACCGGCAACACAAGCACAAAACAAATCGACGAGAATAGGGTTCAATCAGTTAGGCCTGAAATATTTTGTGGGAGCTATAGAGCGATCGTACCTACCCCATGCTCTGTAACCCGGAAGTCCAGGGAAAAGTTGTTCTCCTGTAACTAGCCGCTTAAAACTCAAGGGAGATTATCATGGGGCATACCTGAATCTATATAAAAAATATGGCCAAGAAATATTAATGTGGGTGGCAATGCTAATCGCAGCTAGCATGTCCATTGACGTTACATTGTGTAGTTAGCTCCGGCCGCCATTTTGTCAAGGCTGACAATCTGCTTTTGCTCATAACTCGCCAAACAAACATCGCACATTAAAAAACTTGAGATCCACTTGTTCTGTAAATTCAGCTGCATCGTTCTACCGTGGTAGTTTTGCGAAATTCATCCATAAGGGGGCGCCAAAAGCACACAAAATGTATATCTTGTAAACAGCAATACATATACAACTCCCACACCGAACATCCCACAGTCAAAAACTTTACATCCACAGATTCACCTGAGTGAGCTGCATCTTTTGGCATAGGCCACGCCCATTTGTCTATGGAATTATTTTTCGCAAAATTGCAAAAACTGAAAAACTGACTTTTCGCTACTCCTCCCACATTTTTGCACAATTTACACTAAACTTTGCACAGAACATCTACCGACCCACACGGAAAAAAATTATTTGAAAGAATTTTGATACGACCTTCGATGACGAAACGGTAGCACTTTGAATATTTGAAAATTAGCTTACTTGTACTACCTTGTTCGTAAATATTCATAAATCCAAAACTGTACATCATATCAAGTCCAAATTTTAGATGTACGTTGGTGCTATCCTTATTAGCGTTCATAAAACAAATTGGAAAATGTCGCCATAAGGGGGCGCCAAAAACACAAAAAGTATATCTCCTCATCCACTATAGCCTATTTCTATGCTATTTCTTTGCTTTTTGGTCTATAACTCCCAAACCAAACATCCCACATTCAAAAACTTTACATCCCCGGATTCTGTGAAGTGAGCGGCCGGCGCCGCGGTCTGCAACACCCGGGTCCCGAGTTGCGCCGTAAGGCTTGGCCCCCTAATAACTGCTTGCAGTTCTAGTTTGTTTTTGTTTTTTTCCGCGGTGTTTTGCATTTTGATGACGCAGCGGCGGTGTGACGCTGTGGTGGCATGTGTTGCCAGATTGGGTGTTTTTCAGCTACATATTAAGGGCTGTTTACGCTGTCTTTTAGCGGGGGTTTTCTAAGGAACTGGCACTCGATGAACGACTGTAAGAGCGCCATTCACAAACGCTAGAATGAGCACGTTCGCAAAAACGTTCATGAGGCAGAAATACATACGTACAGTTCACGTTTGCCCCCAATATGAACGAGTTCAGGCACAACACTGTCTGTTGGTGTGTATGTTGTTAAAGTCTGGCTAACCCATATCCCAAAAAGGAACTGTAATTATTCCAAATAGAGTTCTTGGAAAAAAAGTGATCATAAACCAATTATGATTAATATAAAATGACAACAACATTTTTATGTTAGTGCAAACTGTCATGTAAGTATTGAATAAGTTCTAATAGTAGTTCATAAAGGTGTTTTCTGGAAAATGTGAATGATACAGAAAGTAGACGTCATAGGTCAAATGTAGATAAAGTGTCTTTGAGTGACCTCCAAAAAAGCACTATATAAATTCTATCAAATATTATTATGACTAAATATTATTCATTCTGCTACAGATAATGTTCTTGCATTTTTATTTTCCCCTGCACAATTCAGTGCATCATTCATACAAATATAAATATATAAGTTAGAGAATAAATAGTATGTTCTATTTACAATGATTGTCATCATTCAGCATTTAACAGTAAACTTGTAAACTGGTAATTATCCATTGTATCCAGCATTGAGATATCCGATGTTGAGTATATTCAAAGCTTTCCATGAGTTGGCTCCTATTAAACAGGGCAATGACACATTTCAGTTCACAGATTAATTACTTTCTAAGTGCATAACACAAGTCAAGAGTCATAATGTCTAATTATTTGTCAGGGGGAGAAAACAATTGCTTTTTTTGGCAAGCTACAAGTCATTGAAACCTTCTGGCTTATCTTCAATCAAAACATTAACAGGAGCTTTGCATAAACACCAGAGCTAACACAAAAGACCTGCTGTATGCTTGCTGTGAGTAAACTCTATATGTGTGTGTGTGGAGGAGCCGACAATGGACCTTGAAAAAAGCGTATTATTTGTAAGCTAAATCCCAAGGAGGTGACCTTCATTTCACTGAGGCAATGTGGGCCAAAAGTGAACAAGCTGCCATATTCAAGTACTGCCTGATCATTAAAAAGCTATCTGGTAATTTGCCTGTAACAATATAGGGCAGGACAGCAGATTCCAGCTCTGATACAGAGAAATAATTAAGTCAGACAAAAGGACAGCAACAACAGAATATCTTCTAGGACATTCAGATTGACAAGCAATTCCCGACATATATCGACAGAAAAACGTCCATTCAGTTGTGTCCGAACGAGTGCTTTGTCCAAAAAGTGATGGATCAGTGACTAATTAGTCATTGTTGATGTGGTAGGCCAAAAAGCCGTACATAACTTTCCATGTCCTTAGCTTTGATGGATCCTTCCTTGAATTGTGTTGACTGTTGAGTTCAGAGTGAATCTCTCTTAACATCTCCGTCCAATATTGCTCTTTCCATGGGGCTACTGTCTGTCTTGGGGAAGACCTCTGAGGCTCTGTTTTGTTGATCAAATGCTTGATCTTCTGCTTTCTATCTCCACCATCCACCTCCAAATCTCCAGAGTTCACGCGTTTCACAACCCTAAAGATGGCATTGAAGGCAGCCCGAGGAGTCTCCTGTTCATGGAGGTTGAATCCACAGAGTTGGATAGAGTCCTATGTTTGCTCAGTCCTCTACCCCCTCGTTCTGCTTCTCATCCTGTTAACTCCACCCGGGTTCTCATTTGATGAAAGAATCCCTTTTGCTATTGCCGTGTTGGTCTTGACCACAGATCTGTAGAAGAATCAAAAGAAAACATGTAAGAGATGTTTCATCCTAGAAATGATCATCAGATACAATACAAAGGGGATTTTAAGGTCACATATTATGCAAAATTCACTTTTTCATGGGTTTTCAACTTTCAATATGGGTTGACTATGAGAAAAAACAACCCTCTCTTTTTCTCTGACTCCACCTTTCTGATAAGCTATGTTCAAAAACCCCCGTCAGATGGCGTCTTAAAGGTCCCATATTATGCAAAATTAACTTTTTCAATGTTTATATACATATACATTTATTTGATTATTTATAACATAAATATAGGTCTACGGTGTGCCTAGAGACTGCCAAAGTATATTTAAAAAAACTCTCTCCTTTTCTCACCCTCCCCCTTTCTGAAAACCTCCCCAATATACTCCAGTCAGAATTCTCGCAATTTCTGACGTAACAGACAGGAAGGCCACATTAATAACCAGGAACTTCCACGTGCAATAGTCTATGATAACCCCCCCCCCCCCCCCATTGGTCTTATTGGTCCACGGCCCCCAGATCCTTTGGTAAAATGTGCCTTCAGCCGCCATATTGTTTTTCCCTCTAAGTGACAAGATGCCCGTAGTACTGAATGTTGCATAGACCAACACAGAAGCCTTTTGCTTATAATACACCAATTTATCTTACAAACAGCAGTCTAATAATACTGCGTTTATAACAAGACAAAGGATAGGAAGCTACTTGTGTAGTTATTCTATCGGTGAAACTAAAGGAATGTCCTCAATGTTATTTACCTAGTGTAGCATGTAGCTTCGGGAGTGAGTAGCATCCAGCTTTTGCTCAAAATCCTCTATTTATCTTAACCACAGCAGTCTAATAATGTCTTGTCTTTAATAAGACAAAGGATAGGAAGATACTTGTGCAGTTATTCAAACGGTGAAACTAAGATGAATGTTTTTATTGGTTATTTTCCTGACTGTTGTATAGCGATTAGCTTCGGGACTAGCATCCAGCTTTAGCTCATAATCACATGTTTATATTACCCACAGCTGTTTAATAATGCCTCGGTTTTAACAAGACAAAGGATAGGAAGCTACTAGTGTAGAAATCAAACTTTGAAGCTATTGTTTTCACTGGCTTTAAATCGGCTGAGTCAACTGCATATGCAGAAAATATACTGAGTCAACTGCATAGTTTTTAATATACTGAGTCAACTGCATATGCAGAAAATAATAAACACTGCCTATACACCACACCGCAAACACTGATTAAGCACTGTTCATAAGACTGCCCAACATTCTACCTTTTAAGGTCAAAATCATGAATAAAGCAATCTTTAAACTACTCCCATTTGAGTAACTGGCCTACTCCTTCCAAATACTTTCAGTTCCAGACTTCACATTCAATATGTACCTAGTTTTATATTTTGTGTAGGCTATGCACAATTTATAGCAACATTTGATATCATTAACTAAAAGAAAACGACCAAATCCCTGTCAGGGTAGGCTACAAGATGTGACACACACACACACACACACACACACACACACATTGTAGAGTACTGCTTTAGTAAGTTCAAGAAGCCTATTCAGTGACATTTTAAACTGTACATTTAATTATTTTATAATTTCATATATAATCCGCCACATATTTGATCAGAAACTTTAAATTATACAACCACACATGCTATAAAACACATTTTTCTTACAGAAATAGTGTCCCTAGAATAGTGGGTAGGCTACAATGATGCATGCTTTAAGGTTGGGTATAAATAATGTGTTCAATTTAAATTATTTTATTTATTTTTTTGTAATGAAGCATTTTTCTGTAAGTGGTTCCATTATTCCTTAGTGCCCTTATGATGTTACTGTGTGAAAACGGGGACGTTTCGGTGCAGGGGAATAATGTAACCTACTTCCTGTTAAGTGCTTTTATTATTGTAAGAGCCATTTACCCCTTTCCTTGTTTGTTTGTATTGTATTGTACTATGCCCAATTCGACCGCCTGGTGGCGGGGCTGAACCGGCTGCAAGGCCATTAATCAGGTGCACTCACACCAGCCAGGTGCTTGCATGCCGGAAGGCAAATTGTTTTCGACCGTGCAAAACAAGCTCAGACTAACAGAGAATAGTTGTTGTATGTTCAAGTCGCACCTTTGTGTAATGAATAAAAGCAAGCATTCAAAACCCGAGGAACGAGTGGACATTCGAAAGTTTTCAACTGTTAACTGTCGCTATATGGCACGTGTCATAACACCAAAACGACATGCAGCCTAGTGGCTAATGGTAAGCCGCTACAATTATGATGGGGCAGAACGGAAGTGTCAGCCGTGTGAATGTGTTTGACTTGGTTTTACGGCGGAGAGCCTGAATTGTAAATGGAATGCGCCCTGAATTCACGGCAGACACTCTGATAGGAGTCGAACGGGTCCACCCAGCCCTAAAGGATGATGGGAAATGTAGGATTACATAGCAACGGTGGTAAATACGTCGGCAAACCACCATAATAACTAACCAAATAGAGATCAGATACTTCCAATGACCGAATATAATGATATTCTGATGTATTTTTCGCTAGAAATGTTTTCAAAACATATGTTTATGCACTTACTAGCTGAAGTGTGACGTATTTGTGTCACCATGGCAACCCTTGAAAAATTTGGTCTGGGAAAAAAACTCGGCGGAGGGAGGGAGGGAGCGCTCTTGTCAGCTGTGTGTGTGTGTGCTATCTTTGATTTTGCCCAGTTGATCAACAGCTTGGCACGTAGCCTATTTGTGTACCGAACATTTCTTGAGAATTAGCCTATCAGACTTTAGACAGATCATATGAATTCACAATATAAAGATTATGAAAATTAAGTACATAGGTCTCGCTAGAAATCTTATAATCGTTTTAGGCTGCCGATAAGCCCGTTTCACATTCCTCGATATTGATTGGTTTGTAGAGGGGCGTGCGTCTGACTTCACCAGTTTGAATACACGAGAATATATTTTTTTCCTGCAGCCCAGTGTAGTTCTGTAGGCTAGTTTAACGTTGTCTAGCTGGCAGAGTTTTTGTAAAGGAACGTGACATTGTGTCTGTTGGTCAAATTTTAACTTATTTACTTCTGATCGTTTTCGTTGTGCTGTTTTGGACCTGATAATGGGACCTGATATATAGCCCTTTAACCAGTGAACGAATGAAGTAAAATATGAACAGATTCATTTACTGAAGTGCTGTGTAGTCCAGGCAGCCGCCCAGACATTGCACACCTTCAGCTTTGATACAGTTGCATATAAAAATATAAATAAATCGCCCGTCTCCCCGCTCCTACACTCGCCACTCGTCAGCAGCTGATTTATCCTATTTTGACTGAAATAGCCTGTGTTTTATATAAAACGTAGGACTATTAACATACAATCAAAAGTTCCCCGAGAGGTAAATATGCCTTAATGACAATAATGCTGACATTGAAATTTCAACCAAACATAATCAAATAGGTAAATAAATGACAAAAAGTAGGTTGTCATAATATGTTCATTAAAACGTAATCAAGGACAAAATACGTTTGTTAGCCAAACGTAATTGAGATTGCCGAATAGTTCTCTGGGAACATCATTTTGATGAGACAGGGTTGCTTATCCACCACCATACCCCAAAGATGCAACAAGTATAAGTTTGAGCTTAAGCAGATATCTAAACTATCCAAAAATAGCAGCAATGCTAATACTGTGAATTCTTTCAAACCCTACAAAGGAATGCGGGCCACTCTGTCTGCTACTACCCCTATACTGTAGTAACATTATCATTGACTGAATCATTTTGCTTCCTCTTAGACTGGTCCTCTACATCAACATGCTGTTCAAGCTGGTTACATGTGTCAGATAGAATCTCCTTTGATACTATCATCCACAGGAGCGTACGTGATGTGTAGCATCTTTGTTTGTAGTAGGTTCGGGTAGATCGACGTAAGAAGAGGTAAGAACCTAGATGTAAGAAGGGGGGCGCTCACCTTTTTTGGCAGAATCCGGAGCAGGCTTTATCGGCTGAGTTGAGGCATTCGCAGCGGTCAGCCGAGCGGCGGCGGCGGCGGCGGGACAGGGGACTTCCAAGGCCATATGGGAGGAGTTTACTGTAAAGGAAAAGGAAAGGTCTGAGATCTTGTTGGTGAAAGGTGGAATGGACTGCCACTGCAGTTTCAGGGGAAGGGGATTTGTTCACATTTGCAGAGACTACAGTTAGTCTACATCAGGGGTGCCCACACTTTTTCAGCTTTTGAGCTACTTTTACCAACACAAAATCTACCTACTATACAAATGGAAAACATATATTTATTTAAACATATATTGATCATTATTTATATGTACAATATAAGTTTGTGTACCTTGCATAACCCATATTGCCAGGCCCGCCTCAACCTGCAATTAGGCCCTGGGGCTGAGAGGTTGCGTAGGCTCCCCAAGTGGCCATCTTACAACACAAAATGTGCAATATTTGTTTTGATAAATAAACAAATCATTGTAAGGTAATACAGTATTTCTCATGGGAATTTGGGAGACTGTGGTCGGGACTCAGGACCTTCTAGGGGGGTCCGGGGTCACACCCCCCGGAAGAAAAATTTGAACCTTTTAAAAAAATCTCTCTGTGGAGTCTTTTTTTTTTCCAATACAGTATAGCTCAATATAGGCCCCTGATCTTCGTAGCCACAAACAATGTAATTTAAAGAATAACAAAAATGCACTTGTGCATGATAGGCCACTGATCTCTGTATGCCCCCCTACAAAGGTTAGTGGCCTATAAAGAGCCAGTCATGTGTTTATTTTTTAAATAACGTTATTCGGGGCCTTCAAAGATTAGGAGCCTATATTGAGCCAATAACATTTTTAAGAATACCATGCGATCTACCCATAATGCCTTCGCGATCGACCGGTAGATCGCAATCAACGTAATGGACAGGGGTGCCCATTACGTCTACATCATAAATCAAAACTTAATTATTTTGAGGCAAGAGTGTTTGTTTGTAAAGGCAGCTTTCTAAATTCATTCCAGAGATCCCATTTTCCTGTGAGGAAAGTTTATTTATTCAGGTATGAGAATATACTTTAGAAAATGTTCACTTCTCTGATACACCAAAAATGACAAATTTAAGGTTAAGTGTTGAGAGGTTTACTCAATTCTCCAAAAAAAGAAGCTTTGTGGTATGTAAAGTATTTCGCAGCCTCACCTTGGTGTGTTGACCCAGATAATATCCAGGTGGCAGAAGTAGATGCATTCTTTATCCTCCCAGCTGTTACAGGAGCAGCGTTTGGTCCTGACGCGGTGTGGCTGTGGAGACTGAGCCGGCTGCTCTGCCAGCTCTGATAAGGGCAGTCCACAACCTATAAACACACAGAGGATCCAGAGATTAAAAAGTGCTAATAACGCTTTCCACTGTGACTGATTATCAGTGACACAGTTGAGTGACTGATTATCTCATGTAAACATATAGAAATCCACACCCACTTGTGCAGTTAAACAAATGTGATTGTGATTAATAGCTTATCATGTCTATCGTATAATAGGGCAAGGGACCTAATCCAAATCAAACAAGAAGTGGTAAACTTATCAAAGAAAATATTTTCCAGAAGGCTGGACCCAGCTCTACTTTCTGTGGCGACTGGTAGGGTCAAAGGCTGCAGCATTAAATAATTCAGTCGGCATCATAATTATTTTGCTCTACTCATTTGCACTGCATTCAATTGATCAAAGTAGTGCTTTATAATAATAATGTTATTATGTCAAAGAATTAATTAAATGTATAATTTTGAATAAAACTATATTTAACCCCCCTCCCTCCCAAACAATCCTGTACAAATTAGTTTAAGAACACACTGAAATCCATTTAAACCAAAGACATGTTACTCACCCTCTTGTAGAGCCATGCAGATGATGAAAAAAGTCAGTGTCTTGCACACAAAGGTAGCCATCTGGATAATGATGTGTGATGCTCTGATGTATAGAAATAGCAGCAGTTACTTTGCTCTCTCCAAGAGGTTTGGATGAGTCTTAACATAGGAGCAACAGGTGCTTTGTGTCCAGGCTCCTTCCAGCATCTTATATGGCTGATATCCAGCTGGCTCCTCCCAACTATGTGTGCTCGCCTGTCTGTTGTTACACAACACCACACACATACTCCACCTGCCCTCCTCGCATTCCAGCAGTGACCTGAATACACAGGCCTGTCAGCGCCCCCAACAGGCCAAGAACGGCAGGGAGAATGTGATACCGAGATTTGTACAGGTCACATTTTGGTTTTTGGATCAAAGAGCCAGAAGCTGATATTTTCTGGCGGTATTCAGTGTTTTTCAGTTGGAATTAAATTAGATTTTTCATACAACAATTATAAGAAGAAAAAAATTCCCAGAAACAAATTCAGTGTTTTGGTTTAAAGGTTACATTTATCAGAGTGCAAACGTGGTTAAAAAGCACTAATAGGACATCGAAATCTATGGCGATATAAAAAATAAAACTTTTACCAATGTTGAAAAATTTATGAATTGCATGTGTGGAGGACTTTGGGTTAGGTTTAAAGTTTATAGTGTGTGACAAAAGCAAGCAAACATATGAGGCAAAAAAGGGAAATTACAGTAATTGTGAGAGCAGGGGGAGGTGATGAGTTTACAGTCCAAATGCCATGGTGAACAGATTAATTTTGCAGGGGTGACAAAAATTGATATTGAAACTTGATTCCCAGAAAATGTACAGTTTGATATGAATACAGTTTGAATGTATGAGATATAAATGAGGAATTATGGTATTATGATTAAGGGTTTTCATCTGCCAGTACGTGGGTATATGTAAGGGTAAATCAACTTTGAGAATAGCAAAGGAATGTGAAACCAACCATGGCAGTGCTAAAACCAATTTAAACAAGGTAAAAAGAAACTCATCCAATGTCATTTTGTCTGAAACTTCCATCTTGGTCCGTTTGGCTTGCTTCCAGGTGTGTTTGGAATTTAATTAGCTCCTCCATCACTTCTTGCACTGATTACACCCTCTCCTCCGTGTTTGAAATATGCTCCTCCACCTCGCCCAGTCTCTGTTTAGTTTTGCTGATCTCTTCTGTGATTTCTCGGAGTTGGTGTTTGTTGTCTATTCTGGAACGTTTTATCTCATCCAGAATGGTTATCAGACTGACCTTCATGTCAGCTTCATTGTATTTTCCATTAGCATTAGCTAGCAAGCTACAGCTAGCTGGGGACGACTCACGGCTCCGGTTTTCGTGTGGGTCGTCGTTTGGGGAGTTTTCTTCGTTTCGATTGGCTCTGCCTGTCTCAAGTTGGCATCATCTTCTCGCCCATCTCTAAATCAAGTTTACTTCAAGTTAAATACACTCAACAAAAATATAAATGCAACACTTTTGTTTTTGCTCCCATTTTTCATGAGATGGACTTAAAGATCTAAAATTCATTCCAGATACACAATATTACCATTTCTCTCAAACATTGTTCACAAATCTGTCTAAATGTGTGATAGTGAGCACTTCTGCTTTGCTGAGATAATCCATCCCACCTCACAGGTGTGCCACATCAAGATGCTGATCTGACATCATGATTAGTGCACAGGTGTGCCTTAGACTGTCCACAATAACAGGCCACCCTGAAATGTGCAGTTTTGTCTCACAGCAAAATGCCACAGATGCCACAAGCATTGAGGGAGCGTGCAATTGGCATGCTGACAGCAGGAATGTCAACCAGATCTGTTGCTTGTGCATTGAATGTTCATTTGTCCACCATAAGCCGTCTTCAAAGGCGTTTCAGAGAATATGGCAGTACATCCAACCGGCCTCACAACCGCAGACCACGTGTATCCACACCAGCCCAGGACCTCCACATCCAGCAGGTTCACCTCCAAGATCGTCTGAGACCAGCCACTGAGACAGCTGCTGAAACAATTGGTTTGCATAACCAAACAATTTCTGCACAAACTGTCAGAAACCGTCACAGGGAAGCTCAACTGCATGCTCGTCGTCCTCATCGGGGTCTTGACCTGACTCCAGCTCGTCGCCGTAACAGACTTGAGTGGGCAAATGCTCACATTCGATGGCGTCTGGCACGTTGGAGAGGTGTTCTCTTCACGGATGAATCTCGGTTTACATTGTTCAGGGCAGAGGGCAGACAGCGTGTGTGGCGTCGTGTGGGTGAGCGCTTTGCTGATGTCAATGTTGTGGATCGAGTGGCCCATCGTAGTGGTGGGGTTATGGTATGGGCAGGCATCTGTTATGGACAAAGAACACAGGTGCATTTTATTGATGGCATTTTGAATACCGAGATATACAGAGATACCGTGATGAGATCCTGAGGCCCATTGTTGTGCCATACATCCATGAACATCACCTCACGTTTCAGCAAGATAGTGCACGGCCCCATGTTGCAACGATCTGTACACAATTCTTGGAAGCTGAAAATGTCCCAGTTCTTGCATGGCCAGCATACTCACCGGACATGTCACCCATTGAGCATGTTTGGGATGTGCTTGACCGGCGTATACGACAGCGTGCACCACTTCCCACTAATATCCAGCAACTTTGCTCAGCCATTGAAGAGGAGTGGACCAATATTCCACAGGCCACAATTGACAATCTGATAAACTCTATGCGAAGAAGATGTGTTGCACTGCATGAGGCAAATGGTGAGTCCCCAGAACCCCAATAAAGCAAAATAAATGCACATTTCAGAGTGGCCTTTTATTGTGGACAGTCTAAGGCACACCTGTGCACTAATCATGATGTCAGATCAGCAGTCAGTTAAACTCGGAAGATACCAATCTGAGTTTTTAACTGTTACAAATGGTGTCCCACAAGGCTCAATTTTAGGTCCAGTTCTTTTCACAATTTATATAAATAACATTGTTTCATCGCTAAAAAACTGTCACGCCCATCTATACGCTGACGACACAGTACTGTATTGCATTTCCGATTCGGTGCACCAATCTATTCAGAACCTACAAAGCTCTTTTAACACCCTGCAGGACTGTCTAGTGGACCTCAGGCTGGTTCTAAATACAGACAAAACCAAATATATGTGTTTCTCCAGAGCAAGAACTACAAATTTGAATGATTTTAATATTTTTACAAATAATGGATTTTTAATTGAAAGAGTCACAGAGTACAAATATCTTGGCATCTGGTTAGATGATAAACTCACTTTTAATTTTCATATAAAAAATCTTGTTCGTCGACTACGACAAAAAATTGGCTATTTTTATAGGAACAAAACCACCTTCCCTTTATTTAGTAGGAAAAGGATTATTGAGGCAGTTTTCATGTCTGTCCTTGATTACGGTGATGTGGTTTACCGGCATGCATCACAGTCATGTCTTAAACTCCTGGACTCTGTGTTTCACTCTGCTTTAAGGTTCATCACAGGAGATGCTTATGACACACACCATTGTCTTTTGTATGAAAAAGTTGGGTGGTCCTCCCTTAAAGAGAGACGTGACGCACATTGGCATGTTTTTATTTACAAAGCCTTGACCGGGAAGCTTCCTCGTTATTTAACTGAATTGCTGCAAATCTCAGATGGGCTTTATCAGACCGCTCCACTGACATGCTTATGCTTTATGTCCCACAAGCCCGGTCTGAGCTAGGAAAGACAGCTTTTAGCTTCAGTGCCCCTGACTCCTGGAACAATTTACAGCAACAAATTAAACTAAATAACTTCATATCCTTTAACCAATTTAAACAAACTATTTTAAATCTGCCAAACTCTACCTGTAACTGTTTTAATTAGGCTATATTGTACTTTCACCCATTTAATTTTAATTGCTACCACTTAATCTTCACCACTGTGTAAATGTTTCAATTGTTTTTCTCTTCACCTGTTGTTGTGTATTTGATGTATTTGCGTTGAATATTGTTTATGTATTGTTGTTTTTCCTTTGAATTTGTTTGAACTCGACACCATTGTAAATGAGGGTCACCCCTCAATTGGTCTCTCGAGGATAAATAAAAGTTAAATGAAAATGAAATGAAAAATCTTGATGTGGCACACCTGTGAGGTGGGATGGATTATCTCAGCAAAGCAGAAGTGCTCACTATCACACATTTAGACAGATTTGTGAACAATGTTTGAGAGAAATGGTAATATTGTGTATCTGGAATGAATTTTAGATCTTTAAGTCCATCTCATGAAAAATAGGAGCAAAAACAAAAGTGTTGCGTTTATATTTTTGTTGAGTGTAGTTAAGTTAAATAAAACAAACAATCAATTCAGTTCATTTAAACAGAGCTGTAGACATTCACTGTATTCACTGTGTATGTGGTTTTGTTTAAAAATGAACTGATTCAAAAACAGGTCATTTTGTTACTTCATGCTGCTTTTATATGGCCAGCCTGCTAGCTTGTTTATGTGATAGTGCAGCGTTAATGGGAAAGGATGATTTAGGGAACAGTCATTTCAACTTCAATATAATTTCAATATGAGCTCAGAAGGAATATCCCCTTGGATTTCATCTAACTCGTTTCCACTGTCAGGAATGTGACCCCACATCTGAAAAAAAAGCCCACGTCATAGGTTCTTCACTGTTAAAATGTGCCGAAAACAGGAAGCTAACCTGGAAATGGTTGACTGAGTACAATGTAACAGAGGAGTATAGGAGGGTGACTCATGTACACACACGTACACACACACAAACACTCTCTCTCACACACACACACACACACACACACACACACACACACACACACACACACACACACACACACACTCTTGGTGGTCCATCAATTTCGATGATGACGTCCACTTTTAACCTTTTTGTAAACATTTTAAATAAACAAAAACATACTTTCTCATTTACTTACTTGTTCCTTATCCTACTACATGGCTACCACAGCCTAAAACAGCAACACCACCTTCAACAGACCCAGGCTCCGTACAAGCAAGCTCCAGGTAGTGACAATGCCCATACTACCCATCCCCTTGATTCCACATCTATCTATGAGACTTAATGTGGCTATATAACCCAATTCTAGACCTACATGACCTCTGACAAGTAGGACTTGTAAATGTGTCAGTAGACACTGTGGGCTCCACAGGGGCTTTCCTCCTGTCCTTCTTCTGCTGTCTCCTGGCTGTCCTGTCCTCCTCCAGCCTACGGGTCCCCTCCTTACACATCTGCCGTCATGTGGTGCGGTCAGCAGCAGTAACTTCCAGGTCCTCAGGGCTGATTTCTTCAATGTGGTCTTCATCTGGTCCTTGCAGCGCTTTTTCTGCCCCCCAGCCGAGCGTTGGCCATGACTTAACTGGCCGTACAACACTCTGCGGGGCAGTCGCTCCTGGGGCATTCTTACCACATGTCCAAGCCATCTCAGCTGGTGCTGGGTGACCAGAGCCCCAATACTTCTACAGTTGGTCTTTGCAAAAATTTCAGAATGAGGAATATGATCACGCCAAGTGATGCCAAGGATACACTGTAGACAGCGCATGTGAAAGTTTTCCAGGGACCTGAGGTGGCGGCTGTAAGTGACCCAAGCCCCTCAGCCATACAGCAGAGTGCTGATACAGACAGCATGGTATTTTATTTAACCTTTATTTAACCAGGAGAAAACGTTGAGGGTGCCAGAAGGGCTGGTCTGAGTATTTCAGAAACTGCTGATCTACTGGGATTTTCACGCAAAACCATCTCTAGGGTTTACAGAGAATGGCCCGAAAAAGAAAAATACCCAGTGAGCGGCATTTGTGTGGACGTAAAATGCGTTGTTGAAGTCAGAGGTCAGTGGAGGATGAGCATACTGGTTTCGAGATGATAGATAGGCAACAGTAACTCAAATTACAACCTATGCAGAATACCATCTCTGAACGCAAAACACGACCAACCTTGAAGCAGATGGGCTACAGCAACAGAAGACCCCACCAGGTGCCACTCCTGTCAGCTAAAAACAGGAAAATGAGGCTACAATTTACACAGGATCACCAATATTGGACAATAGAAGATTGAAAAATCATGCCTGGTTTGATGAGTCTCGATTTCAGTTGCGACATTCAGATGGCAGGTTCAGAATTTGGCGTAAACAACATGAAAGTATGGATCCATCCTGCCGTGCGCCATCAACCATGCCACGTTCAAAGTCACTTAAATCCCCTTTCTTCCCCATTCTGATGCTTGTTTTGACTTCAGTACATTGTCTTGACCACGTCTAAATGTCTAAATGCATTAAATTGCTGCCATGTGATTGGCTGATTAGCTTTTTGTTTGTATGAGCCATTGAACAGGTGCACCTAATAAAGTGGCCGTTGAGTGTATATTGACATAATACTGAATTTCTTCAGCCCACCCCTTTTTTACCCACCACTCGTTCTTTGCGATCCGAGTGGTCCTCTGAACTTCCTGCCTTGCTTTCTTCCATTTCTCCCTTGCAATACTGCAACTGGATTTCTGATGGCTTTACGATGCAATCTATGCATATTCTAAAGCATGTCATGAATGGTGTCAGAGTTTTCATCAAACCAATCTTGGTGATTCTTACTCTTAAAGCCGATTGTTTGGGCTGCTGCGTCAGAGAGCAGAGCTAATGGAGGTCCACCTCTGCTCCAAAGTGTCTGACTTTAAAATAATAACTATAAGAAACAAAATCATATGCAAAAATGAAATGAAACAGAGCACGCCTTCAGAAGAGGACACTTATCTCCATCCAGCCCGACTGTCAAGCTGTGATTCCCCCATGGTGAACTAAGGCTGACTCACATCATGCTGGAAATGGACATTTTAATATTGCCACAGCAAAAAGGAAAATTAAAGCTATGAATCATTTAGTCAAGTTTTTTTTAAAACATTTCAGGAGAAAATAAGTAGAAACAACACTTTGTGTCAATGCTGAATGAATGTAGGAACTCCAGTTTGAAAATGTATTAATCAATTTTTTTTTGCATTCGAGACTAGAGAGAAAACATGTCACACCAAATCTTCCATGTTTATCCTCCTTAAAGTTTAGCCCTTTTAACTGTAATACAATTGGATTTATATAATGTTGTCTTTGAGTCTATTGTTATATTGTTATGTCAATAACAACAAAAAGTAGTATTCTGCTGTTCTCTGTTAGCCTTGTAAAGTGATCAGGATCTCCTTTTCAATGCTGATTGTGCTTCCCTTTTCCTTTGGGCGCAGTGTTGGATCCCCTCTTCTAGTGAACCTTATCGCAGAGTCACTCCTTCTCTGGAAATAAGTCATAATAATCAGTTAATAATTGACTGATCACATGATCATTGTGTTGAAGACTGTTTTGTTTGGCTCTTGTTTTTTCTCTGTTGCCCAGGCAAGTCATGGACAGATAACAGCGCAAGAACAAGGGCATCACTGGCCAAGATATTAAAAATAAATACCTTTATCCTTTTTTTCCTCACTTGTCTGTTGACAGTGCTTTCTATCGCTGCAGACTTTCAGAATAACAGCCTCCTCTTCTATCTGATTATGCCTGCTATGTATGTGGGTGTTCGGCAGGGTGATTTATGGCAGCAGTGTTTATGTCGTTCAGTATTTGAGCCAGTACCTTCAGTGTGTGATGTCATCTCTCTCAATACAAAGGCCATCTTGAGCCTAAATGGGCTCAACCCTTGTGCCTCCCTTACTTTTTTGTTACACAGGAGACCCTCGCGGCCACAAGAAGCCACTCCCAATTAACTTCCATAAAAACACTATACAATAATGTTTTTTTTAACTTTTTTTTATAAACCATTTACCCCAATTGAGCTCTTCACATACATATTTAATATTCATTGATTTCTCATTGTTTTTAACCCTTTCCAGGCTAGTTTTTGTGATTTCTATATATAAAAAATTTAATAACTGAACCCTTTTCATACAATAGATGCAAGGTGGATTTTTTTTGTGTGGATGTTTACGAGATAGGATCTATTAATGATCAACAAAAAGATTGACATTCTTGCATTTTTTGTTTTTGAGAAACAACAACATTTATATCACAAAAAAACATAAATCGAACAGTAGAACAGGCTAGAATAGATATATATGCAGCTAAAAGGTACTATTTTGAGGTTTTCATGTGGCTGCTCACCCAGCATGCACAAAAGTTCACTGACACTCTGAAAACTGTGTGTGTGTGTGTGTGTGTGTGTGTGTGTGTGTGTGTGTGTGTGTGTGTGTGTGTGTGTGTGTGTGTGTGAGAGTGAGTGAGCGTTTGTGTGTGAGCATGAGTGAGTGTGTGTGTGTGTTTGTTTGTTTGTGTGAGAGAGCGAGAGAGAGAGAAAAAGACATTCAACGGAAGAGGAACACACTTCGCTGTGACATTGGTAATGCTTGGCCATGCTGTAAATGAGCAGTGTGCCCTACACCCATACTTAAAACATTGGTCAATGTGTAAACAAACCCAGACTTTCCCAGACTTTTGTTCTCACTTCATCGGCATCTTTATAGCGCTGCAAGATGCAGGAGTGCGCATCACTTCAAAGAGTATCTAGGAAGTATTTTCCATTATCAAAGAGGCTCTGAGCTGTTCTTTATTCTTATCCACATGAATACAATCCATATTAAACTACTGAAAATTATTTGTTTTACCACAGAAAATGTGGCCTTATTATGCATACACACACAAAAACACACACACACACACACACACACACACACACACACACACACACACACACACACACACACACACACACACACACACACACACACACACACAGAGTTTTGGGAGAGTGTCAGTGAAGTGTTTTGCATGCTGGGTGAGCAGCCACCTGAAAGCCCCAAAATAGCACATTTTAGCTGCATATATATGAAAGCGCACAAAGACACACACATACGCACACACAATAATTTCACAACAAACACACAGACACAACCCTTAGGTATCCATATGGACCCTAACCTTTCATGTGTTGCTATTTTTTTATGAATAGGTCTGCAACTCTAAAAAATTACAAAAATTATAGAAAATCAGGTTTTTTTCTTGTTTTGTTTTAGGGAGCATTTTGACTTATCAGTAAAAGGTGAAGTAAATTAATAATTCAGCTAAGTGGGGGTGAAAAGTGTAATTTTGGTGTCTTAAGTTTGGGATGCATGCCTAATATCATCACATTTACATATGTCTGTCAACATGGCTATGGTTTGAAAAAGATAGGTTTTTAAAGTTTTTAATGCTTTCAAATTGAGCCATTTTTTATATACAAGTTTGGGTGTTTGAAGTTTGGCTGTCTGTACACAGCACACACACACCATAATTTCTCAACATCTACATATACACCACACACTGGTATCCCTACCAACACATCAACACCACTTAGGTTGAAATATTTTTTTGACATTGACCTTTCGGGGGCAACAATATTGCAGGACTGACAACCAGGAAAATAGCCTGTCATTCAACCCCATGTAAAATATACCTAAAGGGCACCAACTAGTAGTTGGGGTGAAAATCACAAATTTCGATGCCTTTTGTCAAGGATGAAAGCAAAAAATAATAGAAAAATATATTTTATGTTGGTTTGTCAGCAGGATCTAATTTAGAAAAAACGGCCGTTTTGAATGGAAGTGAATGACGGCAGAAAATGGTCTGAGGGTCTCCTGTGTAACAAAAAAATGTCCTGCCTTTATTATAGGTGCTATGAAGTTGTTGAGTAGAAATTCAGAAATGATCTGCATAAAAATTAACCCTGGCCAAAATTTATTAGGCTAACATAAGCACAGCCAAAGTTATTCAAAAAACAAAACAAAACAAAAGGCCAAATGGCAGAAAATGGTGCGAGGGGTGCATGAGGGTTAAAGTGGCTTTGTACTGCCACCCAGTGGTTACATGGGACTGCTTCAGTGTTTTGGGAAACAAAGACGAGCAGCCTCCTCGACTATCAGCACAATGGAGAAAAAAGAAGATCAAGGTCAACTATAAAAAAATTAAAATAACCAGTGAATAAAGGCCAGGAAGCAGATTTTCAATACAATTGGTGCAGTTGTTTTCCTCTCAGAGAAGTGGAATTTCAACATGAAGCACAATCTCAGCATAGCCACAGGATGGTGCCACATACATCAGCATAGGAATACAGTTGAGGTGTAATGGTTATAAATAGGTGCTTTAAAAAATGCAGAAAAATTTGGTTTTCATTAATGCAGTAAATAAGTAGAAAATCCTAAATGCTTTTAAATGCAAAAACGCACTGATTATCTGTTATCCATTGCTCCGCCCTTTTCAGATAGAATGGGATGCCAGTGAAATATGTTTTGTTTATTCCTATGTTTAGCTTAGGATCCATTATTTATTTATTTACTACAACACTTTTCATAAATGCTAAATTAGATTAGTTGTTGCAGTGTTTCTTTATTTGAGTTTTATCTGTAGATGCTCTGAGTTCGATTACTTTAGTTTTGCCTCGTTCAGCTTGTAAAAATACTTCTGAGATGTTTATTTTTTGAGTTAATAGCTATGGAAAAATATGGTTAGTTTGCATGGTGTAGAAGCTGAACATTTAGTATTTAGCACTCAAACAATGCACACTTATTATTCTGTTTATCTACATTTTATTTTGAAAGTTGCTTAAAGGAAAATCTGCTATGTGTATTGAGTTAAACATATTGTGGAAACACCATTTTATGAAAACTGTAAAAATAATTTGTGAATATACTGTTTGAGTTTTGTATATTGTGATATTTGTAATTGCATAAAATAATTCCACTAAGTGTATTGAATTTTGAACATTACAACTTTGGACTTCAACTACGTCCTCGTTGTTTTTCTATACCCCCCCTTACAGGGGCGTCACAGAGGCTTCTCTGTATCCACCTGCAACTGAATTTGAAGGGTAAAACATAGCAGAGAGAAAGAAAACTGATGGTGAATGGACAATGTGAAAGTCAACACAGTAGCCTACAGTACATCCTGTAAGTGAAAATAACAGAATGAATACTACTAACCTCCTCGTTACAGTGGACATGCACTGAATATGCAACTCTATGCAAGTCTATTTAGGCGAAATGCAACAGCAAAAATAAATGAATAACATTGTTACAGGAGTTCAGACTGTCAACTGACCTCACTTTTTTATCTTGTTATTATGACATTGTGTGTTAAAGTTAGTGATGTAAATTATCTGTGCTGAAAAGTAACATAAAGATGGAGATGTACAAGATGCATAAAGCCTCTAATATTATCCATCAAACATGACTAGGGGATTTATTTCATATCAAGGCAATATGATAATAAATATTTGGATTATGATACTTGGTTTTTACAAGTGACATAGCAGCCTCCAATTGGTAAAAGTCCTGTTTGAATATCTTCAGATTAGATGTATGACACTAACTGCATTTTGAATAAAGGTATATGGTTCTTTAATTTTACTTTGGGACATTTATCGAGGAAAACAATTGTGCAAATGTTTTTTTTACTACAAGGTGAAAGCCATGGGTGAGAGTTGTTTAATAGCTTTCCTCAAATTACAGTGGAGGTAGAAAAAATTTACTGGAGTAGGCGTCCCAAGTCATCTGGGGCCTATTTCAGGTAGCTGGTTTTACATACTCTGGGTTGATAAGCAACTCTGGGTTTTCGGTTTCAGAACAGTGGATCAGCGTTGGGTTTATCAACTCTGAGCGTGTTCACTCTGGGTGGAGCGTGTGCATAAAAGCCATCGTCAATGGATCGCTGATAACATGATTCACCATGGAAACAGAAGAAACAAATGATTGATCCTCCCACTTCTCCACTTCTCAAAAAAGAAAAAAAGAAATCTCCGCTCCTCCCACTAGAGTTACAAATATTAACGAATGAGCTTATGGTAGCCTATGGAGAAGAATTAACGGGATATTGTCTCATAACTCTGATCTAATCTCCTCGGCAATTCAGAAAAAAAACAGAGCAAACATTTTTTGTCAAGATAATCATTTCCCTTCCGTATGAGAAGCCATAGTCTATTTTAAAAAGTTACGCATATCAGCTGTAAAGTAATAAAGCTGGCGCGGCACAGCATTGCTGACAGTGCCTAAAGCCTACTGTGCAGTAAACAGAACAGACTGTCGCTTCTTTTAAATGGGGAGTGAAATACATTAACGTCAAGACACATTAGGTGACAGTTTCCATTGAAGAGCCTGATTGATTTATTACCAGATCCATTTTCCTCAAGATCACAGTTTAAATTATTATATAATTTTTATATTCATATTAGGCTATTTAACGAGGCTTGTCAGTGACTTTAGGATCGCACAAGTGAACTACAACGATCGCGTGTAGCCGCAGCGTTACATGAATCCACCTGACATAAATCTGTTCAGTGGCACAGACGTTAAAAAACATACAATACAAATAGGTTTATTAATCTGAATGTAGAGCATGTCACGATGTGTAAGGTGGCCGCCTATATGAACGGACCGAGGGCTGAGAACAAGGCTACTGATCAGATAAATGATCGGTCAAACGTAAAATCATCAGGAAATGATAAAAACATCCCGATGGAGATTTCTATAGAGTGATTTTACTTCAAACTGTACAGGGACGCGTGTGACAGTGACACTCTTTCTTCAGCCGGAGCTGCAGCGTAAAGTGAAAACAAACTCAGGGTAGGTCTAACCACCTCCCGAGCAGGTTAGACCCACGGCGTATGTTGCCGCAGTAACTGACTCTCGGTTGCGCTGAACCTGCTACCTGAAACGGAAAACCGAGAGTTTCCACTAACTCAGAGCGAACAAACTCTGGGTTGCCTCAAAACCATCTACCTGAAATAGGCCCCTGGTGTTCAAAATGCAACAGTAAAGAGGAATCTTCAAGCAGGAACTTCATAGAAAACACTATTTCATTGTGACAGATCGAAGTTCAACACTGCCTGAAAACTAGCCTGAACAAGAACCTGTGTTAGTGTGTTAGGGTCCGTTCCTATGGTAACTTACAGTTAAAACCTGCTTTATTTAACAGACTTTGCTGAAAATAAGCCCAGAGCTAAAGGCAGGGTTAAACCCAATGTTAGGCTTGCCGTGCTTTGGAACAGCAAGGACGGTTGTTTCTGGAAAAACACATTGCACTTTTTTAAGGCACAGTTTGTAGCATCTAGTGGTGAGATTCTAGATTGGAACACTCCTTTGGGAGAAATGACAGAAGCTGCAGTGGCCCTTTAAGGACCTGAAGCTATTTACTAAAGATGGCATCATCCACTATTGCCTCAAGTCGTTCCATAATATTAAGTGATGAGGTTTATTTGTATTTAGTTATTTATGTATTTGGTTATTTATTCTATAGTACTTATTTTTTTTGGTCTTCCAACAGGTGCATTTTCCCAGGACGGCCATATATACAAAAAAATGTGGAGCCGTTAAGTTTGTCTGCTCTGTGCTACTGTATGGTATACAGTAGCACATATACATGATGGCTCTCCCTGTGCCTATGTAGATATAGATTCTATGCATAGATGATAAAACACTTATTCTAAGATAATACTTTTTATTTTATTATTATTAAGCGATTATACACTATTTAAAACATTCCTTATCTAGTAGTGGCTGGTATTACATCTACGGTGCCCACCATCATTGTGTCCTTGAGCAAGACACCTCTCCCCAAAACTGCTCCAGGGGCGCTGTTCAACGGCTGACCCTGCGCTCTGAACACCTCCGAAGTATGGTAACTTGAGAGGGGATATGCGAAAAGACAAATTTCAATGTAACCATTGACTAATAAAGTAACTTAACTGTCCTGAAAATGTTCAATAACTTCTAAACACTGTACCATTAAGTGTAAATTTGCAGTGCTCGTTAAGCTTTATTGTGTTTTGTTTTTGGAGACTTACATTTCATCAAGCATGACACATAAGACCAAAACTGCTCCTGTGGCCAGATACCGCCATGGGTAAGTCACAAACTTTACATTCCTAATCACAGCTTTTAGCACACAGTTGGGTTGCACATGTTTAAACTAGGGATGTCCTACCATCCAAGCAGCCATTGATTCCCATTGATTTCTATAGATCAATCACTAACAAAGCATTGAAAACCCTAATGTTCCACTAAAGACCAATAACAAAAAACACACGTGTGCCAGTGTTTTTAATATAAATCTGTAAAAACAAGAAGTTTAATGGTATACATGAAAATGACAAAGTGATTGTATCATTTATAAAAGCAACAACACAAAAATACATGTGTATCTGTATATGAAAAAAACGGCACTTTAGCTACCATGTAGGTGAAACAAGGTTTTTCTTCTGGATATCAAATTATTTGTCAGTGCACTCCAAATGTCTTGCTGAAACTTATTTTCCTAAAGACAATAGAAAAGGAGGTGATCATAACCCTGCTTCTTTCAACACAAACAAAGACAACAACAATAAAAAAATTTAAATTTAAATGAACGAAACAGACAAATAATAATAATCACAGCCTTTAAGGGGCCACTCACACTAGGGCCGGGGCCCCGTGCAAAAGCTCATTTGCATACTAAAGTCTAGAACGTTTGGCTAGTGTGACCACGCCAACTTGTATTCCAGCACGGAACAGCCCCTTGGCCACGGCACACTTGGGAGAGGTGTGCCGTGGCCAAAGTACAGATGCTAATGAGATGACACGCGCACAAGCAAGCGCACAGGCGGCGTTCCTGACGTGAATTTATTAAAGATGCATTGTCCGTTAACGTCCGCTGCCTTACTAGTCGGCACCAGAATTGCCCACCACTTGGACTTGTAGCTATATTGTGTATGAATTAACGTGTGTGTAAGCCTAGGTGTGGGCTAATAAAAGAGGGAGAGAGCTAAGTAGGTCGGCACAGCAAAAAGGTTTTCGTGTTTACTCACGTTCGTCAGATGATTTTTTTTCTTTTTCCTCCCGTCAGCTGTCATAACTGCATTTACGCATGGCGGTGGAGACGCACCCAAAACAACACACCGCGGCCCGGTGATAAGGAAACAGTAGCCTACACTAAGGTTTAACAAGAAACTTTATAAAGACACTTAAAAAAACGATCTCTGCCCATACAAAAAGTTCTGACTTGGATTTGATGGAGCGATCGATGTGTATAAAACCATCCAGTACATATGGTCTGATGACGGGCCGTTATATTAATAATAAACAGCGTGCTGCACACATATGAGACTGTCCACCGCGACCTATTACGTCAAGGCTACATTTAAAAAAAAAACTATAGCTTAAGGATTCTCGTTGCTCTAATGTTGAAGTGGAATATTTGATGCAAATTTAGCCGGATGAAAATGTTCACAAACAGTCATATAGCCTACAAGTAGACTAAGCTCCAAATCCTAAACGCGCACGGTAGGCAAGGTGCAAGTGTGCCCAGGCCATGAGCAGTGTGAGCACGGGCCTGCGGGGGGAGTGGGGAGGGGGGGGAATCGTGCTGAATCGTGCTGAGCACGGAACAGGCAAAGCAGCACTAGTGTGAGTGCGCCCTAAGAGTGATGTTTCAAACAAAAATCTCAACATATTTTTTTACATTATTACTGGGCTGCCAATACTTGAGTGATGGTGTATTGACAATTTACATATGAAAAAGGCATTAGACCTGATCTGCCCCCCTGGTTGGCAATTGAAAAAAGCTTGGCCCCAAAAACTTCTCTCACTGCCCTCCTTTTCTCTTCTCCCAGACTCCTTTAGAGGAGACCACTTTACCTTGTCCAACGGTCAGAGAATTTGGAACCAAATTAGGAAGTACTATCGAGCACGACCATACATGCCCCAATCTGGCATAATCATGCCTTCCCCCCAATCGTTCACAGATTCAGCATTCAGAGATTGGAGTCGGAAGGGAATAGTAACAGTATACCTTTATATAAATGGTCACTTTGCTTCATTTGATCAGCTAGTATCAAAGTTTTCACTGTCGAAAGCTCAATTCTTCAGGTATCTACAGTTAAGGAATTATGTCAGACAGAATATACCATCCTTTGAATCCCTGCCGCAGAAAATTCATTGTCCCACATTTTACTGGGCTCACCAGAAGCTAAAAACCTGATTTCATCTTTTGTTGGAATATTTTTAGACCGGCAGGACAAATCTACTTTAAAAATAAAGCAAGCCTGGGAAAAAGACTTAAACATTGGAATGGCTGACAATGTCTGGGAGGGAGCGCTAAAAAGCATAAAATCCTGCTCTATAAACTCGAGGCTTCAGGTAATTCAATTTAAGGTCACACTTAGATTGCACTATTCTAAGGTTAAACTGCATAACATTTTCCCAGATCTTTCGCCTTCATGTAACAGATGTTAGATTGCCGAGGGTACACTTGCTCACCACTTTTGGGAATGTCCAAATCTTTACAACTTTTGGCGTCTTGTATTTCAATGGTATTCTAATGTTTTAAATGTGTCTTTAACTCCTGATCTGGAAACCGCCCTGTTTGGACATTCCACAGCCCTGGAAAAATTGGACCACAATGCATGCATAATCATGGTTTATGGCATGGTTATTGCCAAAAGATGTATCCTGAGGCTGAGGAAGTCCGACTTGGCCCCCCAATTCGAAACCTGGCTGAGGGAAATGGTGGGCATTCTACATGTGGAATGCCCTCAGGTCACCCCCATAAATTCCCCGCTGTATGGGGCCCAGGGCTGCGGCACTTAGGGAACCAAAAGGTGTGAGGTTTGCCCCAGTTTTGTTTTTGTTTTAGATTTGTTTTGTTTCTTGTGTACTTATAGCTTATTTTCTTAATCATTTTGTCTTAGTTATTTAATTCACTTTTTTTCTGTATTTCTTGTCTGTTGGGAGGGAGGGGAGAGGGGGTTGGGTGTTGTGTATGTATTGTATGTGTTTACTTATTCTGTTAGTTTTTTTGTCCATATGTAAAAAAAACATAAAACCACTAAAATAAAAGTAAAAAAAAAAAAAATGTCAACATAAAATTGCACTTCAAAATACTGGTCAGGGTGAATAAATAATCATAGTACCTTTCTATATCCATTTTGGTAATATAGTACATTAACACAGCAATCTTATATTAGAGCTGTCAGGGTTAAAAGGGAAACTGATTAAAACTTTCATTCCAGCTGCTTTTGCATATACCGTATTGGTCCGAATATAAGACGACACTGATTATAAGGCGACCCCCGTTTTTTTCAAAACTCAGATCTTTAAATCTTCAAATCTATTAAAGCTGCAGTTGAGAGTTTTTTTACTGTAATATTTGGCAAAACTGTCATAATAGCCATTCAGCTATATGTAGGTGAAGTGGTCTGAAAATATCTTTTTATCACTTTGCTCCCCCCTGCCTCTGTGTGCTGCCCCCCAAAATTGCCACCGCTCATGTTAATTTTGACCAATCAGAGCGAGGTCAGATTCTCCGTTCTTATTGGCTGTGGGACCTTGGCAATGACGTTGATGCGTCAGTTGCGTGAGCGTTCACGACCCTAGCAGTCTGACACTAGCCTACTGTTTGGTACTAGGCTACTACGGCGGACAGCGAGTAGCAATGTCTTCACAAACGAACCCTCAATTTACCATTCCCAGGATACCAACAACTAACACCGCTAAGACAGCAAAAAAACGAGGAAAGACGAATGTTGAAAAGTTAACTGCTGAAAGGAAGAAGGAGAGAGTTCGAGAAAAAGTACACCGGCCATGTCTTCTGCCCTATCACATCAGACCGCGACCTCGTCCCCTTCCTCTGCCCCTAGGCTGCCTGCCGCAAGCAGCAGGACGTCCGCTGGCCCTATATAGCCCTCGTCCTGTGCTCAGTGTTGCCAACTCAAAGCAATTTTGTCGCTATATTTAGTGACTTTTCAGGCCCCCTGGCGACTTTTTTTTTCAAAACAGCGACAAGCGACAAATCTAGCTTTTTTTTCTGGTGTTATTGGTGACTTTTTTCACCAAAGCAAGTATCACCTCTTCTCAACGAGCAACGGGAGCACTGACACACAGCCCCGAGCGCAGCAGCCCCGAGCAGCCCCTCCCAGCTGCGGTCAGAGCAGGAGAAATAGATAGTAGGAGATACACACACACCTCTCCGCTCTGTTACAATTAGTTTGCTATCTTGCCTGGCTGTTACAGCTACTTTTGTTAGGCCTACCAGCACACTTACAATGATTTTAAGCTAACATACATGGTATGTCTGTGATTAAAATGTATGCTCAATATGTACGTATGTAGTTATCATTAGGCCTACTAATGTTTAATCACCTCGGAATCGGACATGGTGTTTGTCTCCTGTCAATGTAACTGAATTCACATGAACACGCATAGCTGTCGTTCGGAGGGAGGAACTACAGCAGGTAGAGCGTTGGGAAAACAGCAGCTTTAAAATAATATACGAAATAAAAACGTGTTGAATAAAATACTTTTCTTCATTGCAAATAAACAGTAGAGCAAATAGGCCGAACTCTGATGTGTTTACCAGAGACTTTATTCCTCTGCCCCGCTTTGATCGCTCTCGCTGTCATCTCTCCTATGCTCGGGTTCGGTCGTGGCATAGCGGGTCATCCAAGCTGCTGCCCTATGCATTTGAGACGCAGCATTTATTTAATGCTCATAGTTAATCACATAGCCTAGTGCTGAAACGAAAGCTATCAACGCCGTGGTTTAAGGCTGAAATGATAACCGGGGTACGTTAACGTTGTCGAGGGGAAGGCTTCTGCGATCTCCGTTAGTTTTAGTCTACATCCGACAAAGTTACAATCACCACCACGATATGGACAGCATTTAAATGAAGCCTCTCATTCTTATTATCATTAGGGCTTTGATGCAAATGATGAAATCTGAACATTATGGCGGCCCTGGTGGTGGACAGCGCAACTGCTGCCGCAGCAAAAAGGCCACTGTTAAAGTCTGCCGATTCATGCCTCTGACACGTTGACTCGCAACATAATGAGTCGAGGCTTTGAATTGGCTTTGGCGATTTCCCTCTCATCCATTCCACACGGGGTCATACCTATGTTCCCTGGGTCCTATGTCCCCGCTTTGTATGTGACTGGGGAACATAGGAATTTTTTTTTCAAAAAGGGATCTATGTTCCCTGTTTTCCCAAAAAAGGGTCCTATGTTCCCCGGTTTCAATACATAGGCCTAGGCTACATGGTTCATGCGCCGTAGCTGGGGGAAGAGCCGCTCCAGCTCTGCCCGACTTGCTGGCTCTCCCCGCGGGGAGAAGCTCCAGTGATGCCCGGCGCAGTCGTCCTCTCGACCGCTCTCGACCGAGCGAATCTACGAGCGGCCGCCCCCCGCCAGATCTGCCCTTTCAGTCCAGAGATTCGACTTTTTTCGGCGGCCGTGCGGGGGAATTGTAGCAAACTTATTCCTGTCGGGTTTTAATTAGAACACAGCGCTGTGTTGCCTGACTGACTGCGTGCCTATAGAGAAAATGTAGCCATAATGTGAGGGGAGACAGCCGCTTCCTTCTGTGAGATTCTGCTCGGTCGAGAGGGCGACTGCGCCGGGGATCAAATTCGCTGGAGCTTCTCCCCATGGGGAGAGCCAGCAAGTCGGGCAGGGCTGGAGCGGCTCTGCCCCCAGCTACGGCTCATGAACCATAAAACCTAGGCTGTATTGCGACCGGGGAACATAGGACCCTTTTTTGGAAAAACGGGGAACATAGGACCCTTTTTTTTTTAAAAAGGGATGTTCCCCGGGCACATACAAAGCGGGGAACATAGGACCCGGGGAACATAGGTACGCTCCCTTGCACATATGCATGCCCCGGCCGCTTTCGAGAGCACAGCCAGTGTTCCACCTGATAAAAAAAGAAAATAAACACAACTTTATGTTAATATAAGTGTAAAATCGCTCTTTATTCATACAGTGATCACTTACATAATGTGCGCGTTTCATAAAGCCGATCTCTCAGTCAGCTGCTTTGCATGTAATCGGCAAATAAACTTATTGGAGTATCCAAAAATATTTATCCAATCAGAAGAGAGAACGCTACAAACCGACAGTCGTCTCACTCATACACCGGGTTTTTCCTGGCTCAGAATGGGCCTTTGGGGGGTCAGTACGCGACCAACTTTTTTTTGGGGTCGCGAATATGTGCAACAGTAAAGGCAAACGGTTTGTGTATTTTAAGAGGGTGTGGGGTTGGGAGAGGGCAGTTTCTGTCCAGATAAAGAGCATTTGGGGCGGCAGTGGCGAAGTGGGTAGGAAGTTCGCCTCTGGTGTGCAGGGTCGGAGGTTCGATCCCCCGTCTCCCCGCCACATGTCGAAGTGTCCCTGGGCAAGACACTGAACCCCGAATTGCTCCCGATAGTTAGCTTAGTTACCTTAGCACCCTAGTGCTAAGCCTACCCTGCGTGGTAGCGGCTGCTATCGGTGTATGAATGTGTGTGTGACTGGGTGAATGTGTACCAAAAACAATGTAAAGCGCTTTGAGTCTGTGATAAACGGAGATATAGCGCTATACAAGTCCATTTACCATTTACCATTTCAGTCAGCCTGTCAATCACTGCGTTAAGTCAAAATACTAATAATGACTAGGCCTACTACCTATTTAATACTTTAATTGTTTCTAATTGATCTAAACCATGGAAATAGCAAGAAGGTAGGGCTCGATTATGTAAAAATCATTATCATGATTATTTTGAGTAATCACATTGTGTTATCACGATTATTAAAGACAGTTAAACGGACTCTTACCGATCCTGCAATTGAGAATTACAGCACTATCATATCATCCCGCCTCCCTCCAATGCCCCCACACCCTCAACTGGTGGCTGTACCGGTACCGCGCTGATCTGCTTGTATCACTGGTTTCACTTCAGAGTTGTCGGCCAGAATACCACTTATGGCCAAAGGCGTCAGACTATAAGCATGAGACTAGGAGAGGAGGAGCCGCTCTTTATTTTCCTTCTTTCACAGGCACAGTCGCATATAGATCGTGGGAAAAGAACAAAGGTTTAAACCGTTACAACAGCTGTTGCGACCCGCGAATCGCATGCAGACTATATTATAACAGCGATCGGGACTGCATGTACATACTCACACACGGGTGATTCACATTTAAACTCAGATAAACACGTTTCCATGTGGAATGATCGCTTACTGCGGCAACTTGCACACTCACACATCTGACCAAGGGAGAAGAGAACGGAAACTAAACAGGCTCTCTGGCCGACTGACGTCACGGCCCTAACTGACTGCTATCCACACTGAACAAAACACGTCTTAACACACTGTAAGAAATAACAACACTGTAACTTATGAACGTTGGGGCCTTTTCTACAATGGTCGCTACTCGCTACTGTCTGCCGTGGAATAAAAAAAAACCCTCTAGTTGAGAATGCGCAATACAGAAGCAGACCGCAAACAGACAGGTCTGTCGGCCAATCAAATCGTTCGGTCCGAACGATTTGATTGGTTGAATTTTATATATATTTTTCATAATATTATGAGATTGAAATCATTGTTTGTTTTTACTCCTGGTGGGTCTGTCTTATATTTTAGAGTGTAATTACCTTATTAATACCATTTTAACCTAATCCAAAAAAAGTGTAAAAATGCAACAAAGGGAAGAGTCCCTTTAATGAATGATTTAAGAACATTATGCATTTATTTTACTTTTAACAAGTTTTTTTTCTAATAACACCATGACTTTGGACTTTAAACAAAGGCCTAATTGAAATGAAAACCGGGAGAATGGAAATAGGCTAAATAAGTTAAACATATTTTTAATAATTGAAAAAATAAATATGTCAAAATAAAAATAACCAGTTGTAAATGGTGTTGATAGGGCATGTCTTGATAGCATTAAATGTAAGGGCATGATTTATTTATGTCAAGGAGCAGGGTGGATAGGCAGTTGCATTGTAGTGTTGACAGTTGTGGTGGCAGGTGTCAAGGAGCTTTAAACCTCCTGTGTTTTTTATTCAGTGATTGCTTGGTCATAGACCACTATGATTCGACTTAAAGTGAATAAACAAATTGGTCGGGATGTTTAGAGGTGCATATCAGGTCGTATATGCCTTTCTCTCTCTCTCTCTGTCTCTCTATCTCTCTCTTTGTCTCTCTCTCTCGCTCGCGGATGTCACGTGACTCGCGTGTCCGCGCGTGACATATCTTGCACATTATTTTAGTTTGTTGTGAGTCTGAAGTGTTTTCAGACAACACAATTAGTTTTACCTTTATTCTCGTCATCTAGAAGTTTTTCAAAACACCCGGCAATGCCCAACATCTCCCTCCTTCTCTCTGGACCAGCCGATAACTAAACTATCAAGTGAGGGAGGGGCCGAGCGGAGCGCATAGCAGAAGGGTTCGCTGCATTTACAAGCCTGCATGCCCCGGCGTGCGGAACAATGATAGTTTAATAACGATTATTTTGTTTTCATGATTGAGGGAAGCCGTAATAGTTATCGAAAATGAAATTCAAGTTATTACCCAGCCCCTCAAGAAGGATGACTTAAATTGGGCTGAATTTGGAGAGGTTTTAAATAGCTATATTTATTCTCAATCTTTATCATTTTGGCGCTCCTGATTTTCCTTTGGCGCTGGATAAATCCGCTTTGGCGCGCGCCAAAACTTTCTCTATGCAGGAAAAACCCTGATATATAGTATATATGGTCTCCCTGCCGGTGCACGCCAGAGCAACAGATGGGTGAATGTGTAGGGGAGAACGGGGTAAGTAGGCACACTTTTTACTCTAGTGAGAATTGCTCATCACCAAAACATCTGTCAATAGCCATTCCTACATTAAATTGAAGCTTAAGGTGTTGGCTTGAAATGTGTGTCTCTCTTTTTTTCCAACTTATTGTAATGAAGAAGTAATTTACCATCAAAGACACTTTGACACATTGTGACAACCAACCCCATCAAGGGGTCGGTTGTCACACACTATGGGGTTGTTTGTCACAATGTTATCTTAATGGGAAAAATCTTAAAAAGAAGGCAATGAGGCAGAACCAAATTTGAAAGTTTAATTGCATTGTCAAGTTGACAAATAGGCCTACATAACTTACTGTAGCCTTGGCAGCTGGTCTAGTTTGGGATGCACTGGGTTGTTTTGATTTTGTTGCCCTTTTTTCTTTTGCTTGCTAGCTGCCTTTTCCTGCTCTATTCTTTCCTTCTCTGGGGTGTCAGTGAGGATACAGCTTGACAATTTCTTTCGTTATTGGGTTCCTTTTCTGGCTGCAGCCTTGAGATAACATGTGACGACCAACCCCAACCTGAATTTCTTGCTAGCATCAAGGCCAACAACCATCTGACAACTAATTAGCTTGCTAACAACAATCTAAACTATAGCTTACCCTTCACACTTTCTGAGGGTAACAAGTGTTTTGTTATAAACCCATTGTGTAAAAGCCTAGAAGAAAAATACTGAGAAGCAAAATATTTTGAATTTGACATGAAAAACACAAAATATCCTCCCACCTGAAATGCAGCTGTCTTCCTCCAAGGAAGTCTATGTATGTGACCTCTGATCCCAATTCTGGACCTTTTTTATATCAACATTTCAGAGCTAGCGCGCTCTGGTGGCGAGATATAACGAATGTGACATCCAACCCATGTGACAAATTACCCCGTTCTCCCCTATGCGCCTACAATGGCGGAGCAGGTAAAAATCCTTCCCAATGTCTGTTTTGATGGTTTTTATCATGTTTTATCACACTTATGGATCTGAGATGATGCTAGATAACTTGCTGCTTGAAGACCGCAGTGCATTAATGTGGTGACGTAGGGACGAGCGAGGGGACTGCTAACTGCAGTAACTGACAGGAAGTTAGCTAAAAGAACCATTCCGCTTACAGCACCTTTAAGCTGAATGACCGCTCTGGTAACGTGCAGTCCATTACTGGACGCCGAATGTTAGACCCCGAATATAAGACGACCCGACTTTTTACGACCTATTTCCGGGGAAAAACCCTGTCTTATATTCGGACCAATACGGTAGTACATCATTTTTGCATAATAGCACATAAATAAATTAACAACGATGACATCAAACAAGAGGGTAAAAAAAGATTTACAAAACATACTGCATATCTAACACAGTGTGTCTATATATATTATTCATATATTACATGATAGCGTCATTCAGAAGCGGTGCTGAAGTGCTCTTCTTGCCTTTTGTACTCAGGTCTCCAAACCAGCGCTGGGTTTTTACACCAGACTCTGTTTTTCTAAAGCTATAGTGCGTAACTTTTTCATATGAATGAATGTCCTTACATTCAAGTCGTCGCCAAATGAATTGACAGTTGATTAAGCCTATCAGCTCCACAAAACTCTCTCTGAATTTCACAGTATGGCAACGTTTACAAATTGGTGTCGCCCCTCGAAAAATCCCAAGAAGTGCCCAACTATTGTTTCAGTTGTTGATTCTACTGCTAGGAAAAAACCCTGGACGAACAGCAGAAGGTATAAAATCCATGCTTGATCACTGAAGGCTTACCTCATGTACTGTAGATGCGCCCACAGTGTTGTTGTTATTACCCAGACCTCCTAATGGGGTTGACAGGAGTTACACACTATAGCTTTAGGAATTTCACTCTGTTGCACTGTCCCCTTCAGACGCTCCCTCCTATCAGAGTTGTGTCTGGGAGGAAGGGAGCCTATTTTTGGCCTTGGGTGAACTTGGGGTAAACATGTTTGTCTGTGTTTCCCTCATGGTGCCTGGTCATCCGCACCAGGCAGCTGTTGGATGGTAAAGCACCCCTGACTCTGTGTTTGTAACGGAGCGTCTGATTGGCTGCGGGGCGACGTGGCTTTGAAGGTATCCAGCAGATAAAACCTCTCCTTTGGAGGCTCGCTCAGTCTCCATGATGTCCCTGTCCCCACTGTGGAGTTAGCTGCAGTAGGGTTAGCTGCTGAAGGGCTGCTCACAAGGCTGTACATGGGGAGGGGGGACCTGGGCTGGACCATGTGGATCCCCCCGATGGGGATGAGGAGGCTGGGGGCCTTGCTGGGCTGCTGGGAGTGCAGAGGGAGATGACTCAGAAGGTTCTGGGCTCCCCGAGGCAGAGTGCGGTTGGGAAGTGCGGTGATATGGGTCGGACCTACCTCATCCACAGACTGCAACAAAACAAAATGTGTGAGAAAAAGTGAGATTTAATGGCTCTGTTGGAGAAACTAGCCCTCCAACAATAATGAACAGGATACAATAAACTAAAGACAGAACACATAATTTGTTAGTAGTTATGAAGTATGTTTACATAATCCGTTTACAGAGCCTAGGCTGCTTGTTAACACAAATTTACTTTAAAGTACACACAGTAAGGACAGGTAGTGGATCGTGTTGAGAAATTAACTGATTTTGACAATAATGCCTCGTTACCACCGAGTAGAGCGGGTCGGGTCGGAGCGGCTCAGAGCGGGACAGCTCACTTTTAAGAATCTCAGTGGTGTTTCCAACGTCGACCCTACCCCTACTTGTAGGGCGGGGTTTAGGCTGGACTGCGATAGCCCCCAGTCAGAGCTGGTTGAAGTGGCCCGGGAAAGAGAAGTTTGGGGTTCCCTGCTCAAGCTGCTGCCCCCGCGACCCGATTTCGGATAAGCGGTTGAAGATGATGATGATGATGATGATGCGATAGCCGCCGCCAGAATATGGGTCAAACTATTGGGCTATGGAACAGCTGTGCTCAAGCCAGCGGTCTCTCATTTTTGCTTGGTAAAACCAGGCACTTCTTTATTTATTCCCCCCGTGTTGTGAGCGTATTACTTCGGTAAATACACAGAGACGGCTCAGTGCCAGCCGACAGAGACAGTGAGCGAACAGCGCTGGCTGCAGCAGCTACGTGACATCGTAGAAGTGGGACACAGTGTAGCCCACTGATTAATTTAATGACGAGGAAAAACACCACACAATAAACAGTGCTGCGCTCACATTTTCCCCCAAAACACAAGACTCCCTTCACTCCTGCTGAGGTGACAACACAAAGCGGGAATGATTCTTTCGACCAGGCTTCACCTTTTCGGCACCCTTTCAGGCGGCTGGTACCCCAAAGGAGGAGTACCTAAAATAGGAGCGGCTTAGACTGGAAGCAACGATGGAGGGCTCGTCTGAGGACGACTTAGAGAGATTTGCCAGAATCACTGACTCCACCTTTAATTCCCTTTTAAAGCAAAAACATGTACGCCACAAGTGGCAATTACAGGAAGATGATGAGTTGAACTTCATATCCTGTGATTGTCCCGTTATTTTACAGAGTATATTAACATGCAACAAAGTTTTCAGGTTCTGAACAAATTTATTATAAGTCTGAACACGCAGGCGGGTCCAAAACTAGATTCCAGAACTGGAACTGGCAAATAGCCTTGGCGGAGTGAAAGCCCAATCAGCCCCAGCCAGCGCTAGTTGTTTCACAGGAGAAAGACCACGAGTGCAGCTTTTTACCCTGCTGTTTAGTCACTCTTATAAGATAACCTGCCTTAAGCGAGAGCAAACAAGAAAACACATTTCCTGTGAGTTACTGAGTTTGACTCAAAATGTTTGTACTTTACTGCACTAACAGACTCACTGAATTAATAGGCCATTTATTAGGAAGTCTGTAAGTGTTGAGGGCTAAAAAGATTTATCATACTGCATAGTAATATGGCCTGACCGATATGAATTTTTTTTGGGCCGATGCCGATTATTGGCAAATGAGGAGTGTTTATAATGTATATCTACAGTAAATTAAATTGTTTTGCAATAGGGGAGAGTGGCCTAAGTTGTGCCACTTTTTACTCAAAGTGATTGAGCCTTTTGGAATTTTATTTATTTTAACCATTATTAATTCATTTTTTTCAATACCAGTATTTTTTATATGAAATAACAGATGTTTGTTTATCAATTCAACACTTTTCTTTACCAGAAATCAATTGTTAAAACAGTTAAAACAAATGATTTGACAAATGTTGTATGTGCAAAAGTTTGTGAACCCTAAGCTGCATTGCTTAAATTGAGCAAGGTAAACACAATCAGCTGGGCCAAACTGATTGATGAAATAGACCAATGTAATGAGAGATCTTGAGGGAAGAAATTGGGCGCCACTAGATAAAACAAAGATAAAACCAGGTCAGTTTAGGCCCACCAAACTGAACCCATACAGGTCAGACATGCTCAAAGGGGAAAAAATCTCAAGGATCGCAGGAATAGAGTTTTGATGTTGCACATTTGTCTGGGGACAGCTATACATTCGTATAAAAAAGTTTGAGCTCCATCGGCCCACCGTGAGGCAAATCATCTACAAATGGAGAGCTTTAAGAGTGACTTAACATCTGCCTAGAAGTGGACTTCCTTCAAAAATATCCTCAAGCGCCACAAGAAAAGTGATTTTTCAGGTAAAAGCCAACCCACACATTACATCTGGAGATTTGCAGACCATTTGCCACCACCATTCTTCACTTGGGAGAAAGTTCTCTTGGTGGTAGGCAGAGTCGCGTTTTTGCCCAAACATGGCGGTTTTGGTTATGACCAGGGGCGTAGCACCAAATTCTGGGCCCCTATACAAAAAGTCCTGATGGGCCCCCTGAAAAGCGGTCTTACAATACACATGTCTCTCTGAGCCAGACAACTCCACAATATTTCATCTGATGAATGACCAAATCATTACTTTTACCGGTGTTTCCCCCATAATATGTCTTAGTCAAGGTGGTCACTGGGCAGGGGCGCAAAGCGCCACGGCGAAAATTTTGGGGGTATTTTGCTCAAAGATGCCAATGCGCACTATAGAAATAAACAACTGTTTATTTGAATACAGATGTGCAATTTTGTTTGCTATGTGCAAGTATAATTTTACAGACAGTACAAAACACAATTAAAGAAAACTTCTACTGTTTTTGTGCAATACTATGCAGACACACTAAATACAAATAATAGACCATACACTTGTGTAGGCACATCAAGTGCAAATTAAACTTTTTAAAGTTCCTTTATGGATGGGGGGCTGTGATTATTGTGGACAATAGGCCTACTGTGATGCGATAGCCTATGATTAATTAATGGTTATTATTAGCCTACTTGCTTGATTTCTTTTTAAATACAGGTTGTTTTGGAACATGTCTTTCCCAATTTAAAACATAAAAATAAAGCAGCATTGAAAATTCAGAAAATCAATCTTGTTGGCCTACACTAGCATGCTGTTCTACAAATAACTCAATAGTTGAAATAATAAATACAATGTGTTTTCCCCTTAAAATGTCGAAATGCATTTTAAAGGCAGTAACAGTGTGGCACTTCTTTAAACTTACTGAAACTTGCAGGGGCCATCACTCTCATGTATTCATCAGACTTTTCTTTGCACTGTCTGAGCTGATAGATAGGTTGTGTTGCCACAGTGATGTGGAGTCTTAAACTGTCCTAGCTTTGCCAGCACTTAATTCTGTACAGCTAAATATCCCCATAGAAACATCGCTGCGTTTATTTTCGCCACCAGTTCAATTCAATGTTGGCTTGCTCCTGCTTACTCTCCCGCATACATGGCTTAGTCATGCGCAGGCCCCTGATCTCCTTGCAAGGGTCAGGGGCCTATCACGAGCCAGTCAATTATTTCTTTTTTTGGAATGGCATTGTTCAGGGCCTTCAAAGATCGGGGCCACACATTTAGCTTGTTAAAAAAAAAATTTAAAAAAAATATGCCCCCCCCCCCCCCCACGACTGTATCACTTTTCTACCCAGTCTGTCGGCCCTGGTTTTGACCAAACAGATCAATTTTGGACTAATCTGTCCACAGAATAAGACTTCAGGTATCTCCAGGTGCTCTCTGGCAAAGCTGTGACAAGCAGTTTTGTTCTTTTTTGAGAGCAGAGGCTTCTTCAGCAACCCTCCCTTGAAAGCCATGTTGACTGAGTTTTCTTCTTATTGTGGAACCATGCACATCTGTCCCAGATGTTGCAAGAGAGGTCTGCAAATCACTAGATGTAATGTGTGGGTTGGCTTTAAACTAAAAAAATACTTTTCTTGTGGCGCTTGAAGATATTTTTGAAGGAAGTCCACTTCTAGGCAGATGTTTAGTCACTCGTAAAGCTCTCCATTTGTAGATGATTTGCATCACGGTGGACCGATGGAGCTCAAACTTTTTTTGAATTAATTTATAGCTGTCCCCAGACAAATGTGCAGCATCACAACTCTATTCCTGAGATCTTCTGAGATTTCTTTCCCTTTTAGCATGTCTGACCTGTATGGGTTCAGTTTGGTGGGCCTAAACTGACCTGGTTTTATCTTTGTTTTATCTAGTGGCGCCCAATTTCTTCCCTAAAGATCTCTCATTACATTGGTCTATTTCATCAATCAATTTGGCCCACCTGATTGTGTTTACCTTGCTCGATTTAAGCAATGCAGCTTAGGGTTCACAAACTTTTGCACATACAACATTTGTCAAATAATTTGTTTTAACTGTTTTAACAATTGATTTCTGGAAAAGAAAAATGTTGAATTGATAAACAAACATCTGTTATTTCATATAAAAAATACTGGTATCGAAAAAAATGAATTAATAATGGTTAAAATAAATAAAATTCCAAAAGGCTCAAGGGGTTCACAAACTTTCGCACGACACTGTATGTCTCCAACTCAAATATGTACATATATTTCAGGATGTTGTGCATCCCTGGCAATAAAAACTTTGGATCTGGAATAAACTGTTTAAGAAATATAGCTTTCGGAAGAAAAGTTGTCTTGTGGCACAACTAGTCCCCGGTGTGGTGTAAATTGTGCCACAAGAGAGAATACCATGGGGAAAATTGTGCCATTGATATATATCTCATAAACTGTAATGCAAGACAAATCCATGACACAATTACTCATTTAAGGTTTATTTAAAGTAAATAAAGTAAATATTTTACAAAGATTGAAGGTCAATTTTCTTAAACAAGGCCTAGCAGATCTAGGTGGTTTGCCTGCAAAGCTCACAATGACAAAGTCACATCATGATCTTTCTGGCCATCTGAACTCTTGTCAGTGGTGTCGTTAAGTGGAAATGGAGATGTCAGTCTCTTCTGAGCTACTGTAGACAATCACTTTCTTTTTGGTGACCAGCGTATACAGCCATGCCACTGGCACAACTCTCAGAAATGTACTTTGCACTAGTTGCTCCGTGCTTGTGACTGCCACCTGACAAATGTGATTCCCCCTCCATTTCTGCCTTTAAATCAAGGCTCAAAACCCATCTGTACACCCTGGTTTTTCCTCCCCATTAACTATCTTACCTCTGCACTACTATCTTTGTTTATAAGTGGATGTCTGGGTTTTATGCGTTTTATTTTTGTTATTGTTATTTTACCTTCACTGTTTACCTACTGAATGCACTATGTTCAACACTTTGGACAGTGCAAACTGTCATAAATGTGCTTTTATAAATATATTTTACTTACTTACTTATAACTCACCTAGGCCCTTTGGCACAAATCACCCCAACCCCAGAATTTTGGATAATAGACATGATGCAGCAGTTTAGGGCTGACATCATGCTAACTGTATAGACTCAAAGTGTAGCATACCAAAGCACTAAAACATGTGTCAAATGTTTTCAAACTTGTCTATAATTGTTCGGACACAATCATCAAAAAACCTTGATCATGGAAATTTTACTTTGAAAGGCAAAAAACTGTTTTTTTTTAGCTTAAATGTGCTTTTATCTTATTCCATGTTTCTCCCTTCTTTACAGGATGAGTCAAATGGATGGCTCTTCTAAAATATGTGGTCACATTTTCAATTTCTTTCACGGTTTTCTAGAAACAAGGGGTGGCACAACTTCCCCACCGGCACAACTTAGGCCACTCTCCCCTATATATTTGGGGGGGGGAATTAAAATTTGATCGGCCAATTATTTATCTGATTTTTTTTTTGTTATTTGAATGAGCACATATGTTACTAAATGCTTACTAGACACATTAGTTAACAGTTAACTAATGGTTAGTTAATCCTTATTAAGCATTAACTAACCATTAGTTAATGTACCCTTATTGTATAGTGTTACCCATTTTTTTATCATGTGTGTTGTAATACATTGGATTCATTTAACACTATATTGACAGTTCCCCCTGCAACCAATAGCAAAGGCCTTGGTCATCTATTGACTGTTACCGACTTGCAGTAAAATACATTCTTGACAGTAAAAAGTATTTATAATGTATATCTAAAGTATATTAAATTGTTTTGCAATATATATTTTGGGGGGGGGGATTTAAAATTTGATCGGCCAATTAATCGGTTATCTGATTTTTTCTTGTTATTTGAATGAGCACATACAGTATCTCACAAAAGTGAGTACACCCCTCACATTTCTTCAAATATTTCATTATATCTTTTCATGGGACAACATTGAAGAAATGACACTTTAATACAATGTAAAGTAGTCAGTGTACAGCTTGTTTAACTGTGTAAATTTACTGTCGCCTCAAAATTACTTGACACACAGCCAGTAATGTTTTAACTGATGGCAACAAAAGTGAGTACACCCCAAGTGAAAATGTCCAAATTGGGCCCAAAGTGTCAATATTTTGTGTGGCCACCATTATTTTCCAGCACTGCCTTAACCCTCTTGGGCATGGAGATCAGCAGAGCTTCACAGGTTGCCACTGGAATCCTCTTCCACTCATTCATGACAACATCACGAAGCTAGTGGATATCAGAGACCTTGCGCTCCTCCACCTTCCATTTGAGGACGCCCCAAAGATGCTCAAGAGGATTAAGGTCTGGAGACTTGCTTGGCCAGTCCATAACCTTTACCTCAGCTTCTTTAGCAAGGCAGTGGTCGTCTTGGAGGTGTGTTTGGGGTCGTTATCATCTTGCAATATTGCCCTGCGGCCCAGTTCCCGAAGGGAGGGGATCATGCTCTGCTTCAGTATGGCAGAGTACATGTTGGCATTCAATGAACTATTGCTCTCCAGTGCTGGCAGCACTCATGCAGCCCCAGACCATGACACTCCCACCACCATGCTTGACTATAGGCAAGACTAACTTGTCTTTGTACTCCTCACCGGGTTGCCGCCACACACGCTTGACACCATCTGAACCAAATAGGTTTATCTTGGTCTCATCAGACCACAGGACATGGTTGCAGTAATCCATGTCCTTAGTCTGCTTGTCTTCAGCAAACTGTTTGCGGGCTTTCCTGTGCATCATCTTCAGAAGAGGTTCCTTCTGGGACGACAGCCATGCAGACCAGTATGATGCAGAGTGTGGTCTGAGCACTGACAGGCTGACCCTCCACCCCTTCAAGCCCTTCAGCAATGCTGGCAGCACTCATACTCTTTTTTCCAAAGCCAACCTCTGGATATGACGCTGAGCATGTGCACTCAGCCTTCGCAAACTGGGCCGCAGGGCTGTATTGCAACATGATAACGACCCCAAACAAAAATCCAAGACAACCACTGCCTTGCTACAGAAGGTGAGGGTAAATGTTATGGACTAGCCAAGCATGTCTCCAGACCTAAACCCTATTGAGCTTCTTTGGGGCATCCTCAAACTGAAGGTGGAGGAGCGCAAGGTCTCTAGTATCCACCAGCTCTGTGATGTCGTCATGAATGAGTTGAGGAGGATTCCAGTGGCAACCTGTGAAGCTCTGGTGAACTCCATGCCCAAGAGGGTTGAGGCAGTGCTGGAAAATAATGGTGGCCACACAAAAATATTGACACTTTGGGCCCAATTTGGACATTTTCACTTAGGGGTTTACTTACTTTTGTTGCCAGCAGTTTAGACAATAATGGCTGTGTGTCGAGTTATTTTGAGGGAACAGTAAATTTACACAGTTATTTATACAAGCTGTAGGCTACACAGACTACTTTACATTGTATCAGAGTGTCATTCCTTCATTGATGTCCCATGAAAAGATATAATGAAATATTTGAACAAATGTGAGGGGTGTACTCACTTTTGTGAGATACTGTATGTATTTAATTTAACCTTTATTTATACAGCTTTGTTATTTGAAAAGTGATAATAAGGTTAATAATCAGTCCATAATTAAAAATGGAGCTGTTATGTTCTTTGTGTATTTTTTAAAAATGTTGCAACAATGATATACACTTCAAGGAAGAGAGAGTAGAAAATACATTTTACATTTACCTGTTAAAAGAAAACTGCTGAGTCAGTATGTCTTGTTTCACCATTGCTGTTAGTAATCCATTTTCTCCTCTTTGTTCCTTTCAGAGAAAATCATTAAACTGGATATAATTTGTTGAAGAAACTATTTTGGAGTTCTATGACGGTATTCATGTCAAATGTGAAAGCCGTGTTGCCAAATAAAACTAAAGATTCTAAATAAAATAAAATTTTCTTTCTTTTTTAAATTGTGACTGCATTGTGTTGATAACAGATTGTTGTCATGAATTGATTTTCTGTTGGAAATATTTTAGTATGTTTAATATTGTTATTATAGAGAATTTACATGGGTCACAAAGAGCATTGTTGATTGATGGATTGTACTTAGGTAATCCTTATTCAGCACTATTTTGCATTTATTAAGTGTAACAAGTGATAAACGGTTCCCACAATAAGGGTCATATGTGTTATGTAGAAACTTATCACACTTACACTCAACAAAAATATAAACGCAACACTTTTGTTTTTGCTCCCATTTTTCATGAGATGGACTTAAAGATCTAAAATTCATTCCAGATACACAATATTACCATTTCTCTCAAACATTGTTCACAAATCTGTCTAAATGTGTGATAGTGAGCACTTCTGCTTTGCTGAGATAATCCATCCCACCTCACAGGTGTGCCACATAAAGTTGCTGATCTGACATCATGATTAGTGCACAGGTGTGCCTTAGACTGTCCACAATAAAAGGCCACCCTGAAATGTGCAGTTTTGTCTCACAGCAAAATGCCACAGATGCCACAAGCATTGAGGGAGCGTGCAATTGGCATGTTGACAGCAGGAATGTCAACCAGATCTGTTGCTCGTGCATTGAATGTTCATTTCTCCACTATAAGCCGTCTCTAAAGGCGTTTCAGAGAATATGGCAGTACATCCAACCGGCCTCACAACCGCAGACCACGTGTAACCACACCAGCTCAGGACCTCCACATCCAGCAGGTTCACCTCCAAGATCGTCTGAGACCAGCCACTGAGACAGCTGCTGAAACAATTGGTTTGCATAACCAAACAATTTCTGCACAAACTGTCAGAAACCGTCTCAGGGAAGCTCAACTGCATGCTCGTCGTCCTCATCGGGGTCTTGACCTGACTCCAGCTCGTCGCCGTAACAGACTTGAGTGGGCAAATGCTCACATTCGATGGCGTCTGGCACGTTGGAGAGGTGTTCTCTTCACGGATGAATCTCGGTTTACATTGTTCAGGGCAGATGGCAGACAGAGTGTGTGGCGTCGTTTAGGTGAGCGCTTTGCTGATGTCAATGTTGTGGATCGAGTGGCCCATGGTGGTGGTGGGGTTATGCTATGGGCAGGCATCTGTTATGGACGAAGAACACAGGTGCATTTTATTGATGGCATTTTGAATGCACAGAGATACCGTGATGAGATCCTGAGGCCCATTGTTGTGCCATACATCCATGAACATCACTTCACGTTTCAGCAAGATAATGCACGGCCCCATGTTGCAAGGATCTGTACACAATTCTTGGAAGCTGAAAATGTCCCAGTTCTTGCATGGCCAGCATACTCACCGGACATGTCACCCATTGAGCATGTTTGGGATATGCTTGACCGGCGTATACAACAGCGTGCACCACTTCCCACTAATATCCAGCAACTTCGCACAGTCATTGAAGAGGAGTGGACCAACATTCCACAGGCCACAATTGACAATCTGATAAACTCTATGCGAAGAAGATGTGTTGCACTGCACGAGGCAAATGGTGGTCACACCAGATACTGACTGGTTCTGAGTCCCCAGACCCCCAATAAAGCAAAAAAATGCACATTTCAGAGTGGCCTTTTATTGTGGACAGTCTAAGGGACACCTGTGCACTAATCATGATGTCAGATCAGCATCTTGATGTGGCACACCTGTGAGGTGGGATGGATTATCTCAGCAAAGCAGAAGTGCTCACTATCACACATTTAGACAGATTTGTGAACAATGTTTGAGAGACATGATAATATTGTGTATCTGGAATGAATTTTAGATCTTTAAGTCCATCTCATGAAAAATGGGAGCAAAAACTAAAGTGTTGCGTTTATATTTTTGTTGAGTGTATATAATGTCAAAATGCAATAAAGATTTTAACTCTGGCTTTAGCCAATATCTAGATTTTTGTTTTTTAAAGATGTGCATCATCATCATCTTCAACCGCTTATCCGAAATCGGGTCGCGGGGGCAGCAGCTTGAGCAGGGAACCCCAAACTTCTCTTTCGCGGGCCACATCAACCAGCTCTGACTGGGGGATCCTGAGGCGTTCCCAGCCAGGCCAGCGTGGCGATATAATCTCTCCACCTAGTCCTGGGTCTTCCCCGAGGCCTCCTTCCAGCTGGACGCTCCTGGAACACCTCCCTAGGGAGGCGCCCTGGGGGCATCCTTACCAGATGCCCGAACCACCTCAACTGGCTCCTTTCAACGCAAAGGAGTAGCGGCTCTGCCCCGAGTTCCTCACGAATGACTGAGCTTCTCACCCTATCTCTAAGGGAGACGCCAGCCACCCTCCTGAGAAAGCCCATTTCGGCCGCTTGTACCCGCGATCTCGTTCTTTCGGTCATTACCCAGCCTTCATGACCATAGGTGAGGGTAGGAACAAAGATCGACCGGTAGATCGAAAGCTTTGCCTTACGACTCTGCTCTCTTTTCGTCACAACAGTGCGGTAAAGCGAGTGCAAAACCGCCCCTGCTGCTCCGATTCTGCGGCCAATCTCACGTTCCATTGTTCCCTCACTCGCAAACAAGACCCCGAGGTACTTGAACTCCTTCACTTGGGGTAAGGACTCATGTGCATAATTTGTGAAATAGGCCAAATTTGCATATATATTCAAACATTTAAAAAAAAAACTTCAATACAAAAAATAATTGTTTAACTGGCAAAGTTTCATGATGATATCTATATTTTTTTTTTTCCTAAGATTTTTTTTTGGCATTTTTATGCTTTATTGATAGTGTAGAGACAGAGTTGAAAGGGACAGAGAGGGGAGTGACATGCAGAGAACGACCGCGGGCTGGAATCGAACCCGGGTCCGCTGCTGGCCGAGGCCCATGGGGGGACGCCCTACCAGCTGAGCTAAGGGCGCCCCCATGATATCTATAAGTAAAAAAAAAAATGTTTTACACTCGCATTAAACCATGGTTCCGATTTTCTTTTTCGGCCCCCTGTAGCTTTCCAGCAGATAGTTGACCAGGTTGTCCACCCAGGTTGTGATCCTTGAAGGTCCTAGATATAATTTCTGGTGAACAACCTTCAACAACAGCCCATGTCTGTTTTCCAAAAAAAGAGGGTTTGCCCCCTGGGTATGAGACACTTTTTACATTTCCTCCCCTCTAAGCGAGATAAAATGATGTATCCGTCGAATGTACACATTTTCCATTTAATTCAGGATGTTTCCTAGCAATGGACATTATCATAATTTATTCAGGACAAAGTGCAGTGAAAATATGATTGTTTTAAAAAAAGTTGTCTTGTGTCTCACTTTACCCCAGCTAAGGGGTAAACTGAGACAGACCAGAGAAATCAAGGGGGTAAACTGATCCACTTACTTTTTACACTCTGAAACTACTATAACAACACATGTTGTAACAGTTACAATCCTTATAGTTAGCTTGAAACCCATATATTACAGAACTAATGTCATAATAGTAACAGAATCATGGAGTTTGGTCAATTAAGAGCTTTTTTTTTTTTCGAAACAGTTAAATAACTCTGATCAAATGCAACATATAATTCATAATGTTTTTATTAACATTCAAATAACAGATATAGTAGAACCAGTTAGATTAAAACACAGTCTGGGGGTCAGAACACAGGACCCTTAGAGCCAGAAAGTGTCTGGGGATCAGAGCAAGGGACAATCAGAACCAGCTAATACAGCCTGGGACTCAGAACACAGGACTAGACCCACCTGTCATTTTCCATCTTTTGAGTCTTTGATTAATATTGTTCTGCATTTGTTTTATTGGGATCATTCATTGAATAAAACATATTACTTATAGTCCATTGATGTTAAAGGTCACTCTTCTGTCCCCCACATACATACCTGGCAAACCATGCCCTTGCTGACACCCCTTCAACCCTCATCTCCGGCCCACACTGTCTTTTGTCTTATTCAAACTAGTCTACTTGCTACCTTAAATATAATGGATTCATTAAAAGAGGGCACAGACACTGTCTCACTTTACCCCACAGCATTTGTCTCACTCCACCCGACCGCCACAATTTGAGAAGAAACTACCTCTCAAAGCAATTCAGGCTAATTTTCAGTTATCATCATCACATGGTTTCATATGTTGGCAGTTCATCAAGATGTAGGATACAAGTTTTTCTACCTGAATAAATTTGCTTTGGCACAACAGTTGATTAAGTTGACAGCAAGAAAATTTACTTTTACATGCAAAAAATAAATATTTTTGTGAAAAAAACATGCTTACAACAGCACCATGAGGTCCTATCCTTTCATGGCCAATGTGAAATGAGATGGGCTTGAAAACATAATTCTCACATGAGCAAAAATGTGTTCCATTACCTAGATACAGGGGGTGTCACACATTACCTGATGTCTCACATTCCCCCATTCTCTCCTACTTTTTGAACTTCTGTATTTACAGTAGCAGATCTACAGGAGGTTATGCACGTGCACATTAAATATTAACGCATATACTGTAGATATTGCTCCCCTCAACAAATCAAACTGTTTATATATCTATCTATAAAGCAAGAAACGTCTGTCTGTCTGTGGCTCACATATCTCTCTGACTATTAGTCAAACCCCGCCTTCCTCTGATTTGATTAGCTACCGCGACCAAACCTTGCATTGACGAGCGGGACACACAGCAGATAAAGCCTGTAGTAACTTCCTCATTCAATGCACCCAACTTTCCAAACAAAACGTTCTTAAACCTTTCCACAGACATCACCAACTCCTCAAACCTGTCCGCTTTAGTGTTAAAGATCGCACATTATGCTATTTTCACTGTTATACAGTTAATTCCGCGACAGTTAATTCCAGTTAGCATGTCAATAGCGTTTTCCTTTTAACCCCAGTCTCAGATAGCTCTGCTACCGGTGAATGTAAACACGATCACTTCCACACAATGTTTTAAATCTGTTAGAAGCTAACACCTAAACGAGCTACAGACTGTGTAAGATGCAAAAATGCCCTTGTAGCTGCAATTATCAATAAAGAAAATGTTGACCTGCTTTGCCTATAAAGATTAGAGGATTATATGGCGCAAAAAATATTAAAGATAGACTGTGTGACACTGCCTATGTGTAGGCTACATCTGTTTCTGTGTCCCACTTTCATAGACGGGTTACATTTAAGCATGCATAAGTGAATACCTGCTTCTTATGGGCACTGCACTAGTATAGCTAACACGTGAACAGAAATGTCTGAGTGCAGATTTGAAAAACAATCCTGAAGGGATTATGAATAAGTATCTCCAAGGAGACCTATATTAGTGTGAGGAGGAAGTTGTGAGCTTGCACCATAACATAACCGCAAGTTTGCAGAAGAGGTGTTTTTATATTTCATTTTACTATGGTGAACTAAGATATTGACCCACGGTGTTTGGCTCGTGGACATGTGGTTCCAATCTTTGCTATTAAATGATGTACCTGCCTCTCATTTTATCAGCGGCTGCCCAGGGAAAACATGTTGTGTCTATTTGGGAGCACCCCTGCATCATTTTAAGGCTTCAAGCTACAGGCTTGGTTTGAGTGATATAAAACAACAGAGTTGCCTTTTCTTCCTTTTCCAATAAAGTTGCAACTTTAAAATAACCTCATATGTACCAGGCATATCTATATTTGCTCTGGATGTTGACTTACTGGGATTTAACGAAGCCACACAAGTTTAGCATTGTGCGCCAAATGTGGATTTATTTAAAACTGTAGGCTGAACAAACAGAGACCAATCAAGTCTCAGGTTAATGAAGACTGCGGTTTGAACAAATGCCACGTTTTAGACAGGGTTAATTATACACACGACAAAAACAGAGCATCATGACGGATTTAGACTATAGTAAAAGATCCTAATCCGCTTTGTCCTAAAAAGGAGCAGGCAACATGTCTTGGTTTTACTTAGAAATTATGGGTTTCTTATTATAATGTGTTGTTGCTTCTACACCTACCTATCACCTAAATATAAAGATAATAATATCCATTTGTTAATATAAGCTATATGCAGTTAGAAAAGCTTAATCTCTGAATTTCAAAATGCCACACATAACTTTAGACAAATGTGTAACACTTGGGTTGCTGTTAGGGGGGCACCCTGCTCAGATGTTTCAGAGGCTGGCCCGTGTGAGGTCAATGGAAAATTAAGAATCAAACGTAAATAAGTTTAAATCATGCATGGAATACAACGGCATTGCTTTTACTTTGAAAGCGAGTTTATATTTTGCGCGAGCGTATGCAGTTTACTCTTCACTGGTTGTAAGTCGCAATTCAAAAAAAGGAGAAGAAGCTTGTATGTGCGCTGCATACGTGCACTGCTGTGAGCTGCGCGCTGAAAAAAAGTGACTCAGAGAAAGCTACATAGTCAACCTCCGCACTCGGGGATCGGCGCTCGGGTAAGGGGGCGATAATATCAGACAGACAACCTGCTTGTACGCTCACCTGTCTGATATTATCGCCCCCCCTTCCCCAATCCCCAACGAGTGCAGGCACCGAGGCATCATAGCACTTAATGCAGGCACCCTATATCTTGGCACTTTATTTTTAAGCACTTTATGAATCCTCAGGTTACATACATAACTACATACTGTTGTGTTTTGTGTACATTGTTGTCTTGTATTGTCCTGTGTTTTTAGCCACTACCTCATATGCTGTAAACAAATTTGCCCTCTTGGGACATTAATAAAAACCTTGAACCTTGAGTGCGGAGGTTGGCTATGTGTAGCTCGCCCCTCTCCTACGTGTGTGTGGAGGTGTGGATGTACGAGAGGGGTGCGTGTTTGTAACGGGCGAACAAACAGGATCTGCTCGGTGGATTGTTGTATCATGTACAGAGGACAATACAAGTAATGGATAATAATGAACAAAGGACTAGGCTATTTGATATAGTCAAAAATTGTGTTGCAGTGTAGGATACTTATTTCTATTTGTTGTTATTTTCATTATTTTAAAGTCACCATAATGCAGGAAACAGTGGCTTTGATGCTAAAATTTTCTGGGGGTGAACCCCTAAACCCCTCACTTTGGTTTCGGAATAACGGGTCTCTATAAGTTGGGAAGTATGGCCAAGGTTCCCCGGCTGCTTGCACGTTTTGTTCACAATTGCTATGGTAAATGTTAATTAAGTGGTATAATGTTGGAATTTTCACTTTTTCTTTGCCATAACATTTACTGCAGCTTATCAAAATCAGACACTTTACTGCTTTTTATAAAGTGATACAACTTATATTGACCAGAATTGAGTTTAGCATTTTAGTCCGGCCCTCCACAACCCTGACTCTGATGTGGCCCTTTGGGGAAATTAAAGCCACTACGAGTAACATTGTCAGTTGGCGGCCCCTTTGGACAAAAGCGGTAGTATTTTTACGACGGCAGCTGTCGTAAAGCTGTTTTCTAGCGCGTGCCGGCCGTGCGTCTGTCAAATGATTAGGACGCAATATAGTGCATGTCCGTGTGTTGAAAGTGAGGGCACCGGACTCTTTTCGGCTCCGTGAGAGTGGTTAGTGACTCTGCATCAACTAATGCCAGTCAGCGACACACACACCTGATTGCAATGAGTTGATGCAGGTTCACTAACCACTCGCACGGAGCTGAAAGATTCCGTGTCCTCAAAGAAAGCGAATGAACGAGAGACGGTATGGATCACTATGAGGTAATGTGTTTATGTTGCTGTAAATAATGACTATTTCAGATGAATAATGGTCATCTGATGATGCTGGTGAGGCAAAGTAAACTTTGTTTTAGTACCGCTCATTAATTTAGGAGTAAACACTGCAGTCTAGTTTGCTCCCATGAAATTGTGTACACGTTGCTTGGCAACGCCCTCATCCCACCTGTCTATCACTCTCCCTTTTAGCTTTTCTTCATTGCATTTTTTTTTTTCTTTGATGGTTATCAGTTATTATGACGACAAATAACTGTCTCAAACAAGGCTCTTGCTCCCCTTCCCTCACCTGGAACGATAGGCTTCTCAAATCGCGTTACTGCGCTACACTGAAATCTGGGACCAATATGAATATGTGACCATAGAGCCTGCATGCGCAAACCGAAAATCGGACTGGGTGTGCGACCAGACCAAAAGCAGTAATACAATCTATATAAAAACGTCTTTCTTTGCACTGATGGTCTCGTTTGCTGTTAAAGGTAATTTATGATTATCAGAGGAAACATGAGGCTGTTTAAAAGATATTTAAATGTTACTCGTAGTGGCTTTAATTGCCCACCCCTGCATTAGACACTACATTGTAAATATTTTATATTTTTTGTTTATAGCTCATCATGTTTATCTTTATCATGTTCGTATATTGGACAGTTTACTTTCAAGAATAGTCTCATTGTGTGTTACCTGGTTTCTTTAGCATTGAACATGATGCCACAAGATTTTTCTTTGAAAACAATGGACTTAATGAACCAAGATAAACCAAAATATGATCAAACGGCATGTTAGGGGCGTTAGGAGCGATAGCCATCACGAGCATTGCTTTTGGTGTGAATGCACCTTTATATGGGAATCGCCATCTGCCCCTCAAACATACAGTATATAGATTCTATTGTAAAAACAATGGCTCTTAGGTAAGATGAAGGAAACCAATGAAAATGCAGCAGGAGGTGTTGACTCACCCTTCTTGCTGTGGACTGTTGGTCTGTTAGGTGGAGACGGGACTTAGCAGAGGTGTCTTCCTGTAAAGACTGGAGTATAACAGGAGAGATACCTGGGACAGGGAAGTCCGCTGGGCTCAGTACAGTGCTGGAGACAGGACAACTGGATAGGGATAGGGAGGAAGGGGGAGCGTGGGGTGTAGATGGCTCCCCTGGTGGAATCAGCGATTGAGCACTCGGTGAGCGGGAGCCTCCGGAAGACGCCACAGACGCTAAAGCATTAAGGCGTCTGTGTGCGAACAGGGCCCGTCTGGCGCTGGCCGGGCTCTGGTTGGTAGTAGAGTCTTTGGGGGGGAGTGGGGAGGACTGGCTGGATTCAGGCTCTGTGGACGGGCCTCCTGGATGAGATTTCTCTCCCTCAGAGGAGGCAGTGTGAGAGCTTTCAGCCACCACAGACCTGCTGTCTTCTTCACGTCTGCCAGCCTTGTCCTTTGTGTTGTCCTCCTCATCGTGTCCACCTTGACCCAGATCAGGGTACCCACCATCTTTCTCTTTATCAGGCTGGATCGAATGTTCTTCACAGACTCCTAGGAAGGAAACAGCTTGTTTCAGCATATTTTGAAGCTTAAGCTTTCGTACGACAACATCTACGTCTTTAAAGGTCACATACTATGCTCATTTTCAGGTTCAAATTTGTAATTTGGGTGTCTACTACAAACTGTTTTCATGGTGTTTGGTTAGGTTGCTAATGAGGAGGGAAATCTGACTGGAGTTTTTTGAACACAGGTTTTCAAAAAAGGATGAGAAAAAGTGAGAAGGTTGTAATTGTCTCAAACTTTGGAGAGAGTGTCACAAGTCACACCAGGGACCCATATTCATGTTGAAAACCATGAAAAAGAGACCTTTAATTTAAACAATTAAATTTCAAGTGTGATAGGCTGATAGTGGCCAGGGGCCTGATTTATAAACGTGGCGCCCAGAAGGGGGCGCACGTTACTTTCTAAGCAAACATTGGGATTTATAAAAAACAAACTTGTTGGGAAGATGTGCGATCCTCCACGCAAAGTCTGACCCATGCGTACGCACAGAAAGTGGAGAAAGGAGAAACGATGACTCCGTCGGCACATGTATGAAGTGAACGAATGTGTAAGTGTAAAATGAATCCAGATAGGCCTATTATTAAGCCATGTAGGCCTTTCATATATTGGGAGTTCCTTTGCTAAACGGATGAAGCCATTTTTACAACTAATAAATAAATGCCTCCACGGATTTTTCCATGGAGTGATACCACACAAAAAAAACCGAATTAGGATCTTAAATAGCCTACAAACGGAGAGTGCAAAAACAAAAAAAAACAAAAAAAACGTTCGAATATGCTCTGCAGTTATGAAACAATAACCTATCTGCATGTTATTGAATTAATTCTAATTATATTGAGGTGGAATACAGCCTATTAGTTTTACACTGACGCTGTTCTCGATGCTTCAGTCAGGCAGACAGGAGTACACAGTTTCATGCATTAATCATAAGCCTACTGTACATCACATATTGCACACATTTTTCATGGCTTTTAGTCCGTTTTATCTATGTGTTTTTTTCTTTATGCACGTCGTAACTGTGTTTTGAAAGGGGCTATGAAGTTTATTAACCCTCCGCCGCTGTGTCGCGGGAGGAATTCCCCGAATCAGTTTCTCATGGGGGGTCTCGATGTCCCTGTCCCCCGCTCGTGGCACAAACACTGCTGTGTGAGCATATGCACTTTTTTACGTCCACTTTTATGTCGGATCGCGTCTTTTTTTATTTCGGCCACAGCGTTCACGGAGATCGCCACAGGCTGCACTCTGACGCCTTTACGCTCACAATGTGCAACCAAACTATATTTTCCCTTGTCGCCACTTCTCCAACGGGCACTTCCCCCGTGACCGCAGTGATCCACCCCGTGTGGATTCTATGGTTGCGTTCCGAATCGCATACTTTCTACTATATAGTACGTAGAAAGAAGATTTAGGATGTCCCGATTCTTGTGGCCAGATTTAGGATGGTTAGAAGTACCCGGATGTCCTACTTCATGCGGCCAAGATTGTTAGTGTTGAAAAGTGCATCCTATTTCAAGAGTACCTATTTGCAGACCCATGGAGAAACGGAGCTCCACCGGAAATACGAAATTTCTTCTTCGTTTATTTTTACTGGCGGCGATCATAGACATTATAAAGGATAGACGCCACATTGGGCGTTGAGCGCGAGAAATGCGGGCGCCATCTTGGACCGGTCACACATTCCACTCAGTGTAGTCTGTTTGGCAGGTGGAATGAACGGTCAGCGCATGTAATTAATCATATCTCATTAAATACCAAACTGATTTTCACGCGGTTTTCTTTACTGCAAAGATCATACATGTAGCTAAGATATAGGGCACAAGTTTCGACGTGTTTTAATATTCATAGTGGGCTTAACAGTCATAGAAGATTCTGATATGATATAAGTAGGCTAACCAGACGTCCGAGTCACACACTTCGTCCGGGAGGAGATTGAAACGGAGGATGTGTTTCTGCTTGGGGAACATATTGAGGAGACACAGTTTGGCATCGACAACCACCATTCCGACTTGTTGTCATTGGTTGTGTGTCTGTCTTTCACAAATTAAGGCTGCACCACATTGCCAAACTCGCCTCGCTTGAATTTCTCTTCGGAGTAAAATGCGATTGTAAGGATGGTTAACTTTATTTTATGCATTTGAGTATTATTGTTTGCTGTTGTTGTACAATAGGTTTATTAATCCGAACACAGTTCATTAGCCTGCACTGCTGCAACAAGGCTCCAACTGACACCACGTAAAGGCTATTTACAGCTTCGTTCAAGAGGAAAATACAAGCATTTGTTTCCAGGACTTCTAAGATAAAAGTTCAACTTTTTGTGTTTAATTTATAAGAGTTTATATTTGTATGTGATTGACCTACTTGTGATAATTGTGAATTAAAAAGACGGATTTCGGAAGATGTACCCAAAGCTTCGTTGCTTCATTCATCTTCTACCTCAACATCTACTTTTTACCACCGTCCTGGCCACTTGGGACCCTTAACAAACTGTCTTTTACTGTCTACTAGCACCATAGCCGGTGGAAACTGTGTCTTGTTATTATTCACCGCTAGGTGAATGCCGGCAGTAAAACAAAAAGAAGAAGAAACGCTGGGTGATCGCCACCAGTAAAAAAAAACGAAGAAGAAATTTCGTATTTCCGGTGGAGCTCCGTTTCCCCATGTGTCTGCAAATAGGTGCCTCTCTCCTATTTGGGCAATTCTGACCCACAATCCAGTGCGCACGTGAAGTGACGTCACATCGACGAAGCCTCCATATGAAAACAAACGGGGATGCGACGGATATAAAAGCAAGAGGCAAGATCAAGGCGCAATGTTATGATGAAATAAGAGAGTAGAGTATGTCCCAATAGTATGCCTACTGCATCCTAACTAGATTCTTTTTATTGTCGGATGTAGTAGGCTATGTAGAATACAAAAAAGAAAGAGTATGCGATTCGGAACGCAACCTATTTTTCCATTTCCCTTTCAGTCAGCGATTGCCACTACTTCCTTCATGCACTCAGTAAATGAAATTAATTCGGGGCGTTTCAATGACTATTTATGGGTAAATATTGGCGTTACGTGAAGCCCGCAAAGGCAGCACCACAGTTAGAGTTGATTGTGATTTATAAAGGGAAACAGAGGTAGGACGTGAGTGCGCACTGTTTTATAAATCCGAATATTTTTGTTCGCACGTACATCTTCCGTACGCAAGCTTCCACGTGAATCCCACACATAGCTTTATAAATGAGGCCCCTGGACTCTAGTTTCTATATACAACAGAGATGAATACTTTATTCTAGCTACTTCTTCAACTCATCCAGCTTAAAAACGCTACATAAAAGCATTTTATTTTCAATTAAATCCCATTGGGTTATTAAAGGGTTAACTTTCCTGACTGGAGATAAAGTCGGAAGTGTGTTGTGGCCAGTTAATACCAGCAAAGTAGATTTTCTCCCTGGGTGTTACATATAAGAGCCTCTGCCATGGTTCTCATGGCAAACATATCTATCCCACATATCTTTCACCACATAAGCTCAAGATCTTGATATGCCACGGACAGATGTTTGCATTTCTCTTCAAACAAATGTGACAGTTGAAGCTCAATCAAAGTGACAAATTGTGTAGGCTGACAGAATTAATGTGCACTTTCTGAGGCTATTGAGCAGTTCAAAGTGGTGGAGAAAGCAAATCCATGTGGATCAGGTTACAGCAGCAGATATGATTGTGGGTAGCCACCAATAAAACAGGCTTTTGACATTTTACAACCAATCCACTAAATGAAAGACAACAATTTAATTTACTTTAGCTACTCTGTAGAAGACATTATGAGCGAAATTTCGTAACATGTTTCTCCATTTCATGACTGTCGTTAACATTCCCAGCTGTGGAAAAAACATATTTTAAGTACAACCCGAAATCATCTGGTGTGACAAATTATGAGGCAACGTGAATTTCAAATGTATTTTTGATACTTATATTGTATAGCAATCTTGACATTTGCTGGCAAGTTTATTGATCAAATGCAGCCGGCCCATTTCTTTGTTTGTTCCAATGTGTGTCTCTTGACTTCTAGTCTCTATTGCTGGCCATAGTAAATATAAGTCAAAAGTGTCCATCCTGGTCCGGGGTGTTTACATACCCTACGAAACCACATAGATATGTTACGTTCAACGTTAATTAGAGCTAGCTCAACTAGTTTAACTGCGTGTTGAAGCAGCAGCGCCATAATGTTTCTACAGCAAAAAGTATCAAGCATTCAGATGTTTACAAATGATCATGCAGGTTATTAAAGGTCACCTTTTATGCAAAACGCACCTTTTCATGTTTTTTCAACATTAAAGCTAGGGTATGTGATTTCTGATTGGTCAAAATTAACATGAGCTGTACACTTTGACCAATCAGAGCGAGGCTCCGGTTCTCTGTTCTTATTTGCTGTTAGGACTGTCCATTCACTTTGGCACAACTTTGTTGGTGTAGAGCGTGTCAGGGAGGGACCATAGGGGAGGGACCAAAGAGAACAAGTGGAGCGGTTGAGGTATTTGGATTCGAATCTCTATCCCAACTGCCATTTTCTCCCCAAATCCTCCACCCCAGCTTTAATATGGGTCAACAATCCGTTTTTATTGCCTTGACTTACCTTTGGCTTTGAAATAAACATTACAGTGTTTGGAGTCACCCGGTGGGGATTCTGTGTTATGCACACTGGCATTGTTAAGGCGGTCCTCACATGGGCACTTCCCTCCATCTCCAGCAGGCATGATGGCGTGCTTCTCATTTGATCTGTAAGTGTGAAGAGAGCCAGATGTTCAAAGTATTTCATCTGTCAGCTGTGTATTGATGCTGCTCCTCTCAGGGATGATGCTCTCTATCAATATATGAGTCTAACTGGAGCTGATAGACAGGCTTGCAGGCCCTTTAGCACCTGTATTTATCCAGTGTAAGTGTGCTATCTGTTTGGCCTTTTACTACACAGTGAGCTCACACAGTGGCAGCTGGGTCCCGGGGGCTGAAACCCCTCCAATCTCAGGCTCCCTTAGCAAGGCACCCACTTCAGCTTCAACAGAGCAGCCTTCATAAGCCAAAACCAGGCCACCTCCCTCCTCCCATCCCCTCCCACTGCCTTATAACCCCATCACACCACCACCCAGTCCAAACAAGGGGCAGTCTACGATGTGGCCCAAGGTCCGGGGTTTTTGCTTGGAGCCAGCCAATAAAAACAGGCCAGATAGGGAGGGAAACCCCAAGCCTAGACCAGCTGCTGCTCCAAATAAGCATGAAAAAACACAGAAAAAAAACACAGTTCTACAACATATTTTTACTCCAGGCCTCGATAAACTCTGCAGTTATCTTAAACAATCGAATTTTACAGTCTTAAGGCGACACACGGCAGGCAAAACATTTTTTTTTCAAGCATTAGTCAATTTTGAGATTTTGGTCTATTTTGCTTCGTACTACAATTAATACAAGTTCCAAATTGTACATTAAGGGGTTTATTTTACCATGTCTGTTTCCGTCTGTATATTTGTCCTATGATGATATATCAGTGATTCTTGAGAACCGGGACAAAATACCGTCTTACATATGTAACTGCTTTTATGTTTAAAACTGAAAATATTTAAAATTGTAGATGTTATTAGGGATTAAAAATAGAATGTCTGGAGCACAATTATCCCCTTAAATTAAATTTTATCATTATTATGTCAAATATATTACACTTGTTATCTTCTCACAACGTCCAAAACAGTGTCCTCAGAGAAGATTTAAATCTTTCATATGCAATAAAACCTATTAAAAATTTACTTTAATGATTAAAAAGAGCTTTTGTCATCAAAAGCAACACTAAATAATCTCTCATATCAATAAAAACAGTTTTTCTACAACACATTCATGTTTTATAAGGATTCTAAGTGGTGGGATCACTTTACTAAAAGTCAACACCGTCAGACATTTCATTATGTAAAATGTAATAAAATCAGGCGAAATAAGGGGCAGCTGTCACTTTGAAGGACCTCTTGTCAAATTCTACCTCTGCAGAGTACATTAGAGTCAGACAGGCTCTGATTAGTGTTGTAGTTTTAGAATATTTTACATTCCGAATCTTGAAAGTCCTGTGTCACAACCATGATATGTCAACACCGACTTAAAATTTATGAAGAAGTTATTTGAATTTTTTTTATCATTTTATTTTCCTGAAGTAGTTCATACTAGCACCTAGCATCAACAGAAAAACCAAATAATGTGATAGGCCAATGACGGTTAAAAAAAACAAAGCTGGGAGGTTGTGTCAAAGTTTAGCTCAGTAGCTTAGTCTATATATTTGGACATGTAATTTAATTTGACGAAACATAAGGTTTGTATTTTTTCAACATTGCACCCTGTTTTGTCCCACTTCTCAAGAATCACTGATATACAGTATATGTTAAGACTAGGGCTGTCAAGCGATTATAACAATTAATCTAATTAATTACAGGCTCTGTGATTAATTGATCTAAATTAATCGCATACTTTTATGACACTTTTATGTCTGTTTATAAACAGCTGTATAGCCTACTACAGTTTGTTTCTCTCTCTCTCGCTCTCTCTCGTCTCTCGTAACTTCTGTCTCCTCCCCTCAGCCAGGTTTCTACATGAAATAAAATTAGGAACTAGCGCCAAATTTTATTTAATTACTTTTGCACCGGGTCAAAGGGCATTATAGAAGTGCGATTAATCTGCATTAATTTTTTTAATCGTGTTAATTTTTCTGTGATTAATTAATCAAAATTAACACGTTAACTTGACAGCCCTAGTTAAAACCTTTTACACTTTTCACCTGCAACAAAAAATGTCAAGTAAATAAAAAGGCAAAACCATTGGCTGTACTGTTCTGTTGGCAAGACTGATTTCCACAACAGTCACACGAATAAAGCTTTTTTTAATTAAAAAGCGAGTTGTATTTTTGTCCCTCAGAAGAGCAGGAGAAGGCGTGAGGCTGACTCACACTTTTAGGAAGGCTGTGATGAGCGTCAACATGTCATAACTGGGATTTGTTCACAGACACGCTCCCAAACCAAAAAAGAGACACACAGATGGCACCTCTCTGCACTCTCCCGCATCATATCGCAGTAGTGTTGGGTTGCGTTCCGAATCGCATACTTTCTACTATATAGTATGTAGAAAAAAGGATGTCCCGATTCTTGTGGCCAGATTTAGGATGGTTAGAAGTACCCGGATGTCCTACTTCATGCAGCCAAGATTGTTAGTATTGAAAAGTGCATCCTATTTGGGCGATTCTGACCCACAATCCAGTGCGCACGTGAAGTGACGTAAGCCTCCATATGAAAACAAACGGGGATGCGACGGATATAAAAGCAAGAGGTAAGATCAAGGCGCAATGTTATGATGAAATAAGAGAGTAAAGTATGTCCCAATAGTATGCCTACTGCATCCTAACTAGATTCTTTTTATCGTCGGATGTAGTATGTAGAATAAAAAAAAGAAAGAGTATGCGATTCGGAACGCAACCTTGGTTTCTGTTGGGGATCAGAGGGACGGAGCGTATCCGCTACAACCTCGCTCCAAATTAAATTGATAAGAAGACTTTAATTCAATGAAGACAAATAACAGAACTTTGTCCAAACATATTCACACGGTACATGTTTTCACACTGCAATTTACCGAATTTTAGCAGGACTTGATTCAGAAATTGCTGTTCTTGTCATATTTTTAATGGATTAAATGGACATTTGCTTTTTTAAATGCTTTTAAATCGGCTGACTGTGATTTGTAGCCTTTAGCTCACGAGTAGCTTCGCAATAGCATCCAGCTTTTGCTGCATTTTGATTGTGAACATGTCATTTCGATTAGCTTGTGGCTGTCAGTGCATCGCATGAAAGACTATGAAGATAGTCTTTCATGAAGACAAGGGTCATTTATGTCAAACTGTTCAAAGTATGGCTGAGCTCCTGCATTACTTGACATGTCATTTCTTCTCATGAAGTAAACAACCATGGTAACACAAGGACTGCATTGACTACGATCACGACCAGAGGGCGGGGTTGCTTCCTGGCAAGAGGGGGGGGGGTGGCACTCATTCTTTTTAAAGAGACACACACCAAATCAGAGTAGGCCTATAGAGGCACGCTACAATAAATTATCTGACGCTTTTTTAAGCAAACAGCTAAAAAAAAAAAACTTTATACTTAGACAGTATAAAATTGACAAAAAAAAGTATAATATGGGACATTCAAAATAAGCGAATCAGGGAAATCTAAATAAATAATGCTTATAATTGAATATGTGTAACAGTGTAAATAATTACTTGTCTTAAATCTTAAATGTTAAATTCCTGTCAAACCTGGGACTGCAACAAAAGTTTTTTTGTGTATTTTATTTTGAAAGTCTATAGCGGAAGTTGGTTTCGCATTTAATGCTGGGCATTTTGCTTTGCACTCAGAAGGAAAATGCTCTTAACACTGTTGGTGAGTTGCTGCTCTGTTCGCTCGGACATTAAGTCAATAATAAGTGAAAACTACTGTTCATATGATGTGTAAAATATCAGCATTTGTTGTATAACATGCTTGACTAATGAGGCATCTTTAAAACCAATAGTTTCGTTGTTTTGTGACAAATTGTTGTCGTAGTGTTAGAAAACTTTTTGGGTTAGCAGCCAACATGTGTGAGGAATGTATTAGCTAGTTACACGAGGTGCACGTGAACTGTATGCTCATGCCAAGGTCCTCTTTGTATCTGTAGTGCGAGCAAGAAGACTCTCCGTGACTTTTCAATTAATGCACACTGGTTGTGTTGCTTTTCCATGTGGTTGCAGGTATGTTTATTTGTGTTGTTTTATATGCAATGTTGTTATGTGTAATTGATATTTGGGTGCTCTTTTAGATAGGATATTTTATGTTTTTATATTTTATTTACAAGCATGTTTTTAGAACCAAAATGTTATACCACTATACGATCAATGTTAGAAGGAAAATGCTCTTAACACTGTTGTGCGAGCAAGAAGACTCTCCGTGACTTTTCAATTAATGCACACTGGTTGTGTTGCTTTTCCATGTGGTTGCAGAATAAAAACCAGTGCAATACTCCACCCAACCTGTCCTGAGGTCCTGTCATTCAAACAGCAGAAGAAGAGTTATAACAAAGGTCACATATGCTTAAAGAACAAAAAACTGTGTACATCACAGCTTTCCACTAATGGGATTTCCTTACTTTTGTTACAAAAAGGGTTGGCAATTCATTCTCAAAACAGCAGGCACACATTGCTTCTTACGGCCTCCACACACATCCTACCTTTAATGCGCGTCTACTGCGCATCCGACTTTTTTCCACCGACCGTGTAATCAACCTAGAGCGGCCACACATCGCTACACTTTACCTCAGGAGGCTCACCTATTTTTTTTTTTGAGAGACGCGCGTCTCTCTCGGGTCTCGCTGTTTTAACTGATAGAGAAATACTCTGCTGGGAGTCATATTGACTTCATACCGGCAGCTTTCGCTGTAGTTTCAAGATTTCCTGGTGTGTCCCTTTCAAAATAAAACTTCCAAGAAGTGAAAATGTGAAAAAAAAAAAAAAAAAAAAAAGGCAATGGAGCGCACGGATTACTGTCGAGCAGTGTTGGGAATAACGCCGTTTAAAATAACGGCGTTAGGTAACGCCGTTCTTTTTTCAGTAACGGGGTAATCTAACTAATTACTTTTTCCGTCGTTACAACGCCGTTATCGTTACTGAACGTTAAATGCGGTGCGTTACTATGAATTGATTGAATAAACTGTGTAATCCGAACGCACCCCTGGCTCCATACTGCTAGTGAGGAGACCGGTGTGTTTTAAGTTGTGTTTTATTCAGTGTGGATGACATTATAACTGTCAGTTAGCGCCGTCACGTCAGTCAGCCGGAGCGCCTGTTTAGTGAAGTTTCTTTTTCTTTTTCTCTCTGTTGTGTGAGCCTGCACTTTGCCGCAGTAATTACCTATCAATCCACGGTCGAAACGTGCCCTCCCTGAGTTTGTATGCATCGCCCTTGTGAGTAAGTGCATGGAGTTTTCCCATCTCTATAAGTTATAATTTATGCACGTTATTAAACGGCCGCGATTCGCCGGTTGAAACAGCTGTTTAGCGTGTCATCACAAGCCGAATATTGCTACTGTTCTTTTCCTGGGATCTGTATGCTGCTGTGCATGTTAAAGAAGGAAATAAACATAGGATAAATCCTTACTCCTCCTCTCATCGTCTCATGCTTCATAGTCTGACGTTTTTGGTCTTAAGTAGTGTTTTATTATTTAGGCTACTGTAGTGGTTATAGCCGACACCCCTGAAGTGAATCCGGTGATATAGCAGATCAGCACGGTACATTCAGCAGTTTCCTCTACTACTTTTGTTGAGAACAAAATACTTGAAGTGCAGGATAAACCTCTTGCTGTCTATTGATGTGCAATACACATTGAAGGTTATGTAGCCTACAAGTAGGCCTGCCTGTTTGTTCTACTCATTTCAACTGACTTGTGAAAACTGCTCAGAAAAATCAATTTTTTTGACATATAGCAACTTTTTTTTCACAGTAGGCCAGGGGTGGCCAACCCGCGGCTCGCGAGCCGCATGCGGCTCTCTGCCCAGCTTCGTGCGGCTCTTCAGTTCATATCAAATTATGTGATTATATATATATATTTTTTTTTTTATATACTTTTTTTTTGTGTGGGCCTATGTGTGTGCATGTTCGCAAACGTTTCATGCGGCTCTTACGTTCGTTTTACATGTTGTCTATTATTTAATTTTTTATTTTATTAATGTGTAGGCCCTATGTGTATGCCTGTTCGCAAATGTTTAATTGAGGACGCAACATAACGTTCGCAAACGTTTGGTGCGGACGCAACATTAAACTGCCTGCTCAGCTTGGAGGGAGGTTTTTTTTGTGTCAAGTTCGCTCCGAAACAGAGTGGGAGAGTTCATATTTTTTGTTGAACGTTATGCCAAGCCATTCTGCCTTATATGCCAGGTGTCATTTGCGCATTTCAAGGCTTCAAATCTGCAGCGCCACTTCAGCTCTCTCCATGCTACAAGTAAGTCCCACAAAGCAACATGCATAGTAAGAGAAAAACGCTATTTTAAATTGTTATATTTTTGTTTGTGGACTTGGTTGAACTGAGAGTTTGTGTGTGAGGCAGTGCACACAATGTTCATTGTTGAAAATGACTGCCCTGTCGTCTTTATCCTGTCATTATCACAGGGGCGGCCTTAACGATCTGGGGGCCCGTTTCAGGTCCTAGTGTGGGGCCCCCTTCTTTTTTTTTTTTTTTTTTTTTTTAATAAATAATGCTTGTGCATGCATGCGCAAGCTCCCCGCGAAAAAAAAAACGCCCCCCCCCCTGAAATCTTACTGGCCACCCCAGTGCCCCCCCCCCCCAGTTCAAATGTTATTTTTTATTTTCATTTTATTTTTTTAATTACATTTTTTTCCTGATATGTATCCTAGTTCAGAGATGATATGTATTTTTTTCTTTCTTAACTTTTTTTGATAGGTAGTTGCCAAGTTCATCACACAAACACTCCAATCCACTGATATGAGATCAGTTTGCAATTTTCTATTACTAAATTAATGGTAGGACTGTGGCCACTAGAACTGGTCTCTGGTCAGCAAAGGTCTTGAAAACAGCATAAGTGTGCTTGTGACATGCGTGCCACCCGTGCATGTGTATAGGCACGTGTCCCAGCAGATTTTTGAAATCTGAATAAAAAAATTAAAGTTTGTAGTTAGCAAGTGTAACATGTTCTTAGCAAGGGCAGACTTTCATAAATAAAGGTTTATTTTTTTAGCAAGATATTTGGTCAAAAGCTAGTGGTCATCCGTCCCTCTGTCCAGTTGTTAGGCATCTGGCTGCTAGCAAGTTATGTTGTCTTGCTAATTTTACTATTCATCTGAGCTGAAATAAATATTGACTTTTTCCTTTATTATCTTCGCGAGAATGCACCAGAATGCTTAGATTACATGTTAAAAACACAAAAAAATCTTCTGGGGGGGATGCCCCCAGATCCCCCTTCAGGGGTTTAGTTTTCTGACAAACATTACAATGGATACTAACATGATTTGGGCATTTGGGATTATAAATCATCTTTGAATTGGTTGTACAGCATATCACATGCTATTCATTCAGGGGTGCGATGGCCACCCCACTCTAACTCTGTGGCCCACCTTGGCCACCCCCAGTCAAAATTTCCTGAAATCGCCACTGTGTGTACCCGTGTGTACGATGTGGCTCTTTGCAGTAACACAGTAAAAAATGTGGCTCTTTGTCTCTGACTGGTTGGCCACCCCTGCAGTAGGCTAACGCAAATAGTTACTTTCCCTGGTAACTAATTACTTCTATTATAAAGTAATTCAGTTACTAACTCAGTTACTTTTTGGAACAAGTAGTGAGTAACTATAACTAATTACTTTTTTAAAGTAACGTTCCCAACACTGCTGTCGAGACTCAATATTAGACTCAATATAAATCACACGCATCAAAAATGACATGAAATAACTTCATTTTTATTGGGAATTATCTATGAAACCTCTATGTAGAAAGACAGGGCTTTAAAAGCAGCGCTGCAGCAGCAGCAGCAGTTGAGACGTTGTATGTGTGTCCGAAAAAAGCGCGAGAGAGGCAGCAGTAACGGAAGGCGACGCGCTCCAGGGGTAGACGCAGGATGTATGTGGAGGCCATTCAGGATGGTGACCCCCCTTCACAGCCCTCTATAAAGGGGGAAAGGGAAAGATAGGCTATATTCAAGATTGTTATGCAACAAGTTAATGGGCTTGTTGACACATCAACTAATGTTTGTTAAAACATTTTATCAACTTTAAAGCCACTACGAGTAACATGGCACGTTGGCGTCCCCTTTGGACAAAAGCGGTAGTATTTTTACGACGCCCGCTGTCGCAAAGCTGTTTACTAGCGCGTGCCAGGCGCGTGAGTGTGAACTGAGAAGGGAGCAATATAGTGCATGTCCGTGTGTTGAAAGTGTGAGGACTCTTTTCGGCTCCGTGAGAGTGGTTTTGACACTGCATGAACTAATGCCAGTCACTGCCACACGCACCTGATTGCAATGCTGATTGCTAACTACTCTCTCTCACGGAGCTGAAAGATTAGGCTACGTGTCCGACTCCTCACAGAAAGCGAATGAACGATAGACGGCAGTTAGTATGGATCACGATGAGGTAATGTGTTTGTGTTGTTGATGTAAATAATGACTATTTCAGATAATGGTTATCTGATGATGGTGAAGCAAAGCAAACTTTGTGTTAGTACCAACCGCTCATTCATTTCGGAGTAAACACTGCAGTCTAGTTTCGCTCTCGTGAAATTGTATACACGTTGCTTGGCAACGCCCTCGTCCCCCCCGTAGCCTATATCACTCTCCCTTTTAGCTTTTCTTCATTGCATTTTCTTTTTTTTCTTTGATGGTTCAGCCCCGTTATCAGTCATTATGACGACAAATAACTGTATCAAACAAGGCTCCCGCTCCCCTTCCCTCACCTGGAGGGATAGGCTTCTCAATTCACGTTGCTGCGCCACACTGAAATCTGCGACCAATATGGATATGTGACCATAGAGCTTGCACGAGCGAACCGAAAATCGGGACTGGGTGTGCGACCAGACCAAAAGCAGTAATAAAAACTATTTAAAAACGTCTTTCTTTGCACTGATGGTCTCGTTTGCTGTTAAAGGTAATTTATGATTATCAGAGGAAACATGAGGCTGTTTAAAAGATATTTAAATGTTACTCGTAGCCGCTTTAATTGACTGAATTTATTAAGTAGTTGGGCTTATTAATATCATGGCGTATTTCCACTGTGAGAAAGAAAAGAAGAAAGAAAAATTAAGTCAAATTTTGCAGTTTGCCTTGACCGGGACACTAACCCTGCTCTCCCAAGCCTCAGTCAATTGCATTAACCACTACGCTATCTAGGCATGCGAAAAGTCAGACTTTTTCCGTCTCGGTTTGCGGGCCGCAGTTGGCCTCCGGGACGTAGTTTGGACACCCCTGCTGTAAATGAATCTCTGCAGCCACAACGAAAACTAGGTAGTTTCCTGGCGTCAGCCCCGCAACAGACTGTTGGTGCCGACAGCCAACCCTTAGCATCTCCAACATGGTGGACAGACGACACTTTCTACATCATAACACAATATGTGACGTAAGCGCTCAACACAGTGAGCAATGAGGTACAACAGATTTTACACTGTAAATAAAGAATATGTGTCTGCAGTGAACTTGATGTTATAAACTTGCATCTTTTGAGCTATCATAAGTTCACACTCACCCTCTCTCAGAGGTCCAAACTTCAGGAGGTTGTGGTACTTCCTTCTTCTCATCTTCCTCTATCTCCTCTTTTCTATGTGACTCGTCGTCAGCTGCTGACTGCTGTTCCTTCCTTGTTCCCTCTTCTGCTCTGCAGTACGACTGGCTGCTGTGGACCTACACTCGAAAAACAGATGGGCAAATTCAGCAACTCTGCTCCAGCATGCCCAGGGAGAAAAAAATTAGGATTTATCATTGACAATGTCTTTAATAGTGTTTTTCCAAAGTCCAAACATTTATTTCTTGTTTTTGGAGTCATCGTCAGGTAATTTATTTTAATTTTTTACCAAGACCAGCAACATACATTTTCTAACAGCAAAGTTAGCACAGAGTTTGCAAAGTACCTTTCCTTCCCTTTTTTGGATTTAGGTGCCTTCACACAGCACGTGAGGGAAACGATGAACGCCACAAGATTACATACAAAGCCAAGATACGGACACTTTTACAGACATTGCGTGTCATGCGATGAATGCGTTGGGAGCGGTGTGACAACATTTCCAGCTCAGCCAACTCTTCCACAACATCGCTTAAAGTTGAAAATATTGAACTGTTTATGCGGCACCTTTAAAGCTATAGTGCGTCACTTTCTCATGTAAATGAATGTCGGTTGCATTCAAGCCAAATGAGTTGACATAAAGTCGATTAAAACTATTTGGAGTGTACAGGATTCTTTAACTTTGGGCACCAAAAATCTAAACAAGTTATCTTAGTTAACCGATGGCAATCTAGGATACATGTCCTTATCTCCTGAGGGTTTTCTGAAAAACTACTATGAATTGTAAACGTCTACCAAAACCTTAATATCTAAGCCTCTGTAGCACATAGAAACATGACATAAAATACATTTAAAAGGTGAGGTTCACAGGTTTGGTTAAAACATGCTCCCTAAGCACTTACAAACCAAAGCTTTTTTTAAATAAAAATCGTTAAAATTAGATGGGGAAAAAAATTAATACATTATATAATTTTTTTTAAAATAATGTGCTAAATGAGGTTATAATCCTGCTTCCTTTAAGCATGGATAGTAGTGATTGAGTGTGCAGTGGAGAGAGAAAGATAGATAGATAGAGGGAGGAAGAGATAGCTTTATTTTATAATTTAGTTCAGTCATCACTGGTTTTAGATTCACTCCCGACAGTCGGGAGCCGATAAGCTGGTCCAAACAGCTGTATAACACGGAAATGAAAACAAAACTATCGCCTGGCTGGGCTGACTTGAGGTGGAGCAGCCACATATAGCTCAAATCAATAAATATTGTTACTAAACAGAAGTAATGTGTTGTGTGATTTTCATCAGTAGCCTAAAGTAGACCTAGATTTTTCTGCGCTCCGAACGCCACTAACTGTTCTGTAATACACTATCGTCGATCATGTGAACACACAGCCGGCTTCTTTTTTGTTTTTTGTTTTTACCTGATTTTTGGCAAACCACACAACATTTGGGTGGCCACGTGGTTTAAAAAAATCAACAAGACCCACCTCATGTGTATTTGAACCAATGGCCATAAAAATGATATCAAAATAACAATGCTGCGCCACGTAGCAGCCGGCAGGAGATACAATGTTGCGTCGCGCAGCTTCCGGTTTCAATGGGTGAAATGGGATTGTATTGCATCTCATCACCTCTCTTTGAGACTTCTGTGTCCTTCTACATTTTGATATGTGTAATACATAAATTACTGAAATTACCCCAATTTACATACAGCGTTATCATAAAGAGTTACAAATTGGGATCAGTGGTTAGTGTTATAATTACCTCAGGGGGGAATGGTTTTTTGTTGTCCTCCTTTTCCATTGACTCAGTAGTCCTGACTGACATGGGGGATGTAGTGTAGATGGAGGGACTGAGCCTCTGCTTACAGTGCAACAGAGAGAGAGCTGTCTTGCTGGAGAGGCCAGGTGGGTTGGGGTCATAACTACTAGTAGACCATGATGAATACACTGAGGGCTTATGTTGATCCAGAGAAGAAGGGTTTGGTTTAACGTAGTTCAAATAGCACCAGCTATTACAGGTGCTAGACTGCAGACTGGGGATTGATGGTTTGACATGTGTTATTGGAGAACAAACACTAGGTACACATGACTGATTCTCCTCTTTGAGTTCCTGATTGGATGTATCCACCGGTAACTTGTCAACACATCCCACCTTTGTATCCTCTTCTTTTACTCTCTTCTGCTGCTGCTGTGACTCAGGGGGGCTCTCTATACTGGTTGAGGGGGAAAGCACTCGCTTGTTTCCCCCTGAGCCTGGTATTCTCAGGCGATCGTCAGACCACATTTGCAGGTCTGGATTTGGGTTCCTATGATCTCTATATTCAGCTGTTGGTATTCCTAGATTGTGTGAAACAACACCAACCCTTTCTTTGGGCGTGGGGGAGGTGGACAGAGACAATGTGGTGTATATGGCACATGCTAGGGTTAGGGTGTCTGTTTGGTGACGCACTGCTACTGATTGTGATGTGACTGGCCTTAGTAATTCCAGGCTGGAAGTGATGTGAGGGTGTTGGGGTTGTTGGGGACTTACTCGAACATCAGAATGATCATCATGTAGTGAGGGAATCTCTAGCTTTAGCCCTCTAGACATGGGGAGGTAGCGAGCTCTGGCTGGCCCAGATGGTCCAAGTGTAGGATAGAGCTGTGGTGCTTGAGGTGAGGGCTGCCCTGTAAGGATGTGAGAGGCCTCTTCTTTTACAGGATCGACCGATGTGCAGTGAGTAAGGGAAAGTTCTGTGCTGCCTGTCAACTGAATATTTTCACTGAGTTTCCACTGACAGAAAATCTCTTTACATGGAAATCTTACTGGATTATGCAAAACAGTTTCACCCAATAATGGAGAAGCAGAGGACATACTGTAGTAAATAGAAGTTGGGTTTGCTTGAGAGGGTGTGCTAGGACTGACATATTCAGGACTACAGCTTGGTATGGTACAGTTTTCCTCCACCTCCTCACCTGGATCTCTGATAGCAGTGTGTCTCATAAGGAGACATTTTCTTCTTTCCCTCCAGCCAACTGCAGAGCGCTCAGGGGACAGACAACTGAAGTCAAAAGACTTACTTCGGGTCTCAGCCATTGGGACATACGATTGCGTGTCATGAGGCGCCTGCTCAGATGCTGAGCGCCTCATCTCTCTGTGCTGATGCACCCCAGGCACCGTGAGCATGTGTGAAGCTCTTGACCTCCTCAGTGGCGTTGATGATGCTATCCCCATGTTTATTTTATTTGACTCTTCGAAGGATGTAGAACGACTGGATGCGTAAGATGCACTACTGTCTTGACCAGGGCTGCGCGGCAGGGATATAGAGTCAAAACTGGATTCCCCAGAGGACTGGGCAGCCTCGGCTAGACGTAAGCGTTTCTTTTTTGGGGGAAGCTTTTCAATTGGAAGCTGGGCCAGAGAAGGGCTTCTCTGTGGCCACTGAAATTCATCTGGTTTTTCTGATTGTTTTGCTGCGGAGGGTGGCTCCATTGAGGCCTCTATGCTCATGTTGGAGTCCTCTGTGACCAGTATTTCTGGAACCTGCACACTGTGTTGGCGGACAAGCTTTCTGGATGCAAATTTTGTCGACTGTTGTTGTGGTTTCTCTGGCACAATTTGATAGTCTTCGTGAAGTGGAGAGTTTTTTATTGCCTCAGTTCCTTGATTCTCGTTGCACAAAGAGTCTTGCTTTTCGAATGAACTAGTATGTTGAATTACTGAACAGGTTTGCAGGGTAGGTCTACTGGGGCCCTCATAGGCTACATTGCTATCATTTTGAGATTGTCCTGACAATAAGGCAGGAGAAGTTAGTAAAGAAGAAGCAGGTTCATCATATTCAAAACTCTCCTCTTTCCTTCTCTTGCGCATTGCTGAAGCTCCTGCCCTGACTGCATGACTAATTAAGGGTGAGCACCCCATTTGACCAATTAACACCTCACTTCTGGGATGATTGGCTAAGCACAGGCCTTGCCTGTGTTTCTTATAACCTTCCCAATCATTGCATCCAGTGCCACAGGCCTCACACTCGTATGGCTGCGGTTGACTTTGCTTTTGGTCAGGCACAGTGGTAATGTTGTCAGGGTAAAATAAATGAGAACCCTCATGTTCCTCTTTTGTAAGTTCGGCACCAAGTGGGATTTCAAAAGCTGGCTGCCGCCTTAGCATCCCATAACGACGGGATGCCTGCATTTCAGAAGGCTGTCGTTCATCAAAGGACTGACTTAGGCGGAACTTACTGGGGCCACCACTGGAGGCGTCAAGTGAACTAGCTGCAGATGGCATTGAGTGACTTCTCAATAGAGGGGCGATGGATGTTTGGCCAGCTGGCTGCTCCACATTTAGGGATGGAGGATGACATTTTTTACATGGAACTCCCATGGTGATTGAGCCACTGTTTTTATAAGCCAGATCTCCAGCTTTGGGGCTATGAATAAGGGGGTCCTTTATTGCTGAACTCTTTTGAGACTCTGAACTATTCTTTCTAGAGAGAGAGAATCTCCTTGGTTTTACACTGTCAATTTTACTGGTGTCCACCACTGCCTCGTTGATAGTGATGAGGTTGGTGATATGATCAATGACCTGCTTCTTGGGGACTGTGAATGGGATGCTTTTGTCTTCCTGACCGGAGGGTTGCTGGTTCTTGTGGCGAGACATCCTCTGTAGGTGTCCAAGACGTCCATACTTTCCGAGGATGATCTCTGCATAGCTTTTGGCACTTGTGTTTGGGGGGCTGTCCTGTGACTGCTCAGTACTTTCAGAGCGAGAGAAATAGCCAGATTCTGTGCTGCCTCTACTCCCTAAAATTAGAGACGAGGTCTTTTCATCAGATAAGTCCTGAGAACCATGTTTTCCTCGACTTAGACGCAGGGCCAATCTCTTTTTCACTGCATAGGAGTCAGTGTTTCCTCCAGTACAGTCTTTGGCCTTATCTGTAACATAAGTCTTGATTGAGGCCACACTACCTTGTCTTTCTGTATGGGAAGATGCTGATGATAGCTGTTTGGTTTCATCTTCTGATTCAGTGATTTGCTCCTCAAAAGATCTTGGCTCCCCAAGTGCCAGACCTGCCTTCACCCTGTGTGTATGTGATTTGCGGTGTTTGTACAAGTTACTCTTGGTCTTAAAAGAGAAACCACATGGAGCACAGGGGTAGGGCCTTTCCCCTGTGTGTGAGCGAATATGTTTCTGTAGGACACTCGGCTTTGCACATGCTCGGCCACAGTAAGTGCAAACATATTTGCCTGGTCTCTGGGGCTTACACTCTCGTTTCTGTTTGAGGGTGCCCTCTTGGGTTTCTGGTTTAGATTGGGTCGGGACACCTTCTGTGGAAAGTGGGACTCCTGATGACCCACTAGAAACTGTGGTGGCTTTTGTTGCTGTTGTAGTCTCATGCTTGTGTTCCAGTGCTTTATCTGAGTCAATGCTCTGCCGCTGGTGTCTGAGACGTTTACGTTCAGGATGCTGTCGTCTGGACTTTTTGGGTGTGCCATGGGGCTTTGGGGAGCAAGTTTGCTGTTTCTGACGTGGCTGGGAGGGAGACTTTGGCTGTGGGCCTCTGTGAGGAGACTCTGTTTGACAATACTCTTGACCTCCGGACTGCTCCCCAGTCGTCAGGCAACTATGCAAGGCCTCCATAAAATGGAAAAACAGCCTTAGGTAGACAATTGGGCAGTGTCTGCCCTTTCCAGGCTACAGAGTTCAAGCCAAATCATTAAATAGAATATGGGTATAATGTGACTGAGTTCTATCAAATTATATCCACTTTAGTTGGCCGTCAGACTTCATAATTTTCCCTCGTTGTGCTTTATTGCTTGACAGCAGAATGATGCCATCAAATGTAGAATGGTGGCATCAAAGAATGCAGCTTTGATAAATTATCCGCTGTGGAGAAAATAAATCCGCTGCCGTACTGAACAAAAGAATCCCATCCTGAAGCCAGTCTAGCTGCCACGCTATCTGATGCTCAGTTGAATATATGATTCTTCAGTCTTCTCAACAAAGATCTGTGAAGACAAAAACCTCATTATGTAGATTAAGGGATACAATTCTTGAGTCACAGATACACCTCTGACCCGCTTCTGGCAAATTATGGATATTTACGCTTCTTATGTTGCCTCTGCTCCACGCTGACTACTTTTAAATTAGATTGGTTTATGTAATAATCTATATAAAAATATGCAAGCAGAAAGTAAAAATGATGATTATGCTTACATCATTACATGTCATTTAGCAGACACTTTTATCCAAAGCGACTTACAACTAGAGCACAATTCATACAGCGATAGCAGCAGCTACCACACAGGGTGCACGCTAACTATCTGGAGCAAATAAGGGTTCAGTCTCTTGCCCAGGGACACTTGGATAGGGGAGACGGGGGATCAAACCACCGACCTTGCAGTTGTGGGTCGACCACCCTATACCCACTGAGCTACATCCCCATGTACATCACCAAAGAGAGGCAATATTTCCAATGACTGTGATAGAAAAATTCCAGTAACAGCATGTTGTCATTGGCTTTAATAATGTTTTATAAATCGTGCATTTCAAAACGCTGAACCACAATATCTTTCTTTGAGACAGCATTACTTATCCTAACCCACTCTAATAAAACGAGTCAGATCTTCCTGTTGCAAAATGATACCCAATGAAGAGTTAACATTTTCCCAATGACATGTAAGATCATACCGGTTGAGGAATTAAGTTACTAATAATAAAATGTCTTGCCATAAAAACATCTTTTTCTTTTCATGGTTTGAATTAAATTGTTTTGCTCTAAATTCTCTTAACATAATTAAATAAACTGGGATTTACGGACTGTGGTATGTGGACCTGGCAGAGTGTCTTGGATGCTGTTGGTAATGCTTTACATTTGACGTTATAAGATACACAACATTTGAAGTTGTGTATCCAGTATTAGACTATGCGTCCTTCAGAATGATGATCATCAGAGGAAAGTACTGCAAAACAATACTGCTGTATTAGAGCACAAGTGAAATACTATAACTGCTTCATTACATTACAGAAAGTCATTGTATTTGATTAACTGGATACTTAAAATGGCAGAGCCAAATGCAAGCAAAGAATGGTTGTTAGTAGGGCTGTCAAATTAACACATTCATTTCGATTATTTAACCACAGAAAAAATAACGCGTTAATAAAATTAAGCATTTCACTTGTGCTCTAATACAGCAGTATTGTTTTGCAGTACTTTCCTCTGATGATCATCATTCTGAAGGACGCATAGTCTAATACTGGATACACAACTTAAAACATTGTGTATCTTATTACATCAAATATAAAGCATTACCAAGAGCATGCAAGACACTCTGCCAGGTCCACATACAACAGTTAAAAAATTAAGGCAGTAGTGCATCAAAAGGGGTGCGTTTATAACGCAGCTACACCTGTTTTTTTTCCACAATATGTTTATCTTTTTTTTCCTCACAAAACACACAAACATCTGCACCATAACACAAGGACACAAACCAAGAAAGAATAAAAAAATACAAAAATAAATAGATAAATAAATAAATAATATACACTCAACAAAAATATAAACGCAACACTTGTTTTTGCTCCCATTTTTCATGAGATGGACTTAAAGATCTAAAATTCATTCCAGATACACAATTGTACCATTTCTCTCAAACATTGTTCACAAATCTGTCTAAATGTGTGATAGTGAGCACTTCTGCTTTGCTGAGATAATCCATCCCACCTCACAGGTGTGCCACATCAAGATGCTGATCTGACATCATGATTAGTGCACAGGTGTGCCTTAGACTGTCCACAATAAAAGGCCACCCTGAAATGTGCAGTTTTGTCTCACAGCAAAATGCCACAGATGCCACAAGCATTGAGGGAGCGTGCAATTGGCATGCTGACAGCAGGAATGTCAACCAGATCTGTTGCTCGTGCATTGAATGTTCATTTCTCCACCATAAGCCGTCTCCAAAGGCGTTTCAGAGAATATGGCAGTACATCCAACCGGCCTCACAACCGCAGACCACGTGTAACCACACCAGCCCAGGACCTCCACATCTAGCAGGTTCACCTCCGAGATCGTCTGAGACCAGCCACTGAGACAGCTGCTGAAACAATTGGTTTGCATAACCAAACAATTTCTGCACAAACTGTCAGAAACCGTCTCAGGGAAGCTCAACTGCATGCTCGTCGTCCTCATCGGGGTCTTGACCTGACTCCAGCTCGTCGCCGTAACAGACTTGAGTGGGCAAATGCTCACATTCGATGGCGTCTGGCACGTTGGAGAGGTGTTCTCTTAACAGATGAATCTCGGTTTACATTGTTCAGGGCAGATGGCAGACAGCGTGTGTGGCATCGTGTGGGTGAGCGCTTTGCTGATGTCAATGTTGTGGATCGAGTGGCCCATGGTGGTGGTGGGGTTATGGTATGGGCAGGCATCTGTTATGGACGAAGAACACAGGTGCATTTTATTGATGGCATTTTGAATGCACAGAGATACCGTGATGAGATCCTGAGGCCCATTGTTGTGCCATACATCCATGAACATCACCTCACGTTTCAGCAAGATAATGCACGGCCCCATGTTGCAAGGATCTGTACACAATTCTTGGAAGCTGAAAATGTCCCAGTTCTTGCATGGCCAGCATACTCACCGGACATGTCACCCATTGAGCATGTTTGGGATGTGCTTGACCGGCGTATACGACAGCGTGCACCACTTCCCACTAATATCCAGCAACTTCGCACAGCCATTGAAGAGGAGTGGACCAACATTCCACAGGCCACAATTGACAATCTGATAAACTCTATGCGAAGAAGATGTGTTGCACTGCATGAGGCAAATGGTGGTCACACCAGATACTGACTGGTTCTGAGTCCCCAGACCCCCAATAAAGCAAAAAAATTCACATTTCAGAGTGGCCTTTTATTGTGGACAGTCTAAGGCACACCTGTGCACTAATCATGATGTCAGATCAGCATCTTGATGTGGCACACCTGTGAGGTGGGATGGATTATCTCAGCAAAGCAGAAGTGCTCACTATCACACATTTAGACAGATTTGTGAACAATGTTTGAGAGAAATGGTAATATTGTGTATCTGGAATAAATTTTAGATCTTTAAGTCCATCTCATGAAAAATGGGAGCAAAAACAAAAGTTTTGCGTTTATATTTTTGTTGGGTGTATATAGTGCTTTATTGGAGATCATTCAAAGACACTTTACATCAAACATATAGAAAATCATACGTATAGAAAAAGAAAACAAAATACAGACAAATTAAAGATAAGTTTTGCGGAGTCCGGTGTAATTATGCTTTCTGAAAGAGGTGAGTTTTGAGTTGACTTTTGAATGAGTTTATTTAGTCTGAGATGCTGATGTTTGGAGGGAGGGAGTTCCAGAGGGTTGGGTGCAGTTACATAAAATGCTTAATGTCTGAGTTTAAAAATGCGTCACTTTAGACACATTTATTTTAGACATATTTGTAACACTTTTTTTTTTTAGATAATGCATATTTCAATAAATAAAAAGTTCCTGTACACCTATTGACAGTAACAAGTATTTATATATATTTAAAGGTTCAAAAAAGTAATTTTTTTCAATATATATTTATGGGATTAAAAAAATTATAATAATCGGCCGATTTAATCGTTATCGTAATTTTTCTCAGAAAATAATCGGCATCGGCATCCAAAAATCCATATCGGTCGGGCCCTTGTTGTCATGTTGCTCACTTTACCCCAGCTGTGGGGTAAACTGAGACAGACCAGAAAAATCAAGGGGGTAAACTGATCCACTTACTTTTTCCACTCTGAAACTACTATAACAACACATATTGTAACAGTTAAAATCCTGAAAGCTAGCCACACATTCCAGAACTAATGTCGGACTAGTAAAAGAATGATGGGGTTTGGTCAATTAAGCAAAGCAAATTTTCCAAACACTTGAAAGTAACTCTGAACAAAATCAAATACAACATATTATAATTCAAAAGGTTTTAATAAGATTCAAATGAAAGATAGAACCAGTTAGATTAGAAGACAGTCTGGGGGTCAGAGCACAGGACCCTTAGAGCCAGCTTGTGTCTGGGGGTCAAAGCATAGGAAAATCAGAACCAGCGAGAACAGCCTGGGACTCAGAACACAGGAGAAGACCCAACTGGATTATAACATCAGCCTGTCATACTCTACAACTAGGCCTACTCTACATTCCAGCCCTGAAGGTTACAGGGAAAGATGACAAGGTGCTCTTTCTGTGTGATTGCCTCAGGTCGTCTTCCTGGTGTATTTCCTTGGCATGATGGCTTTTCTACAATGTGTATGACATTAAAATAAAACATATGTTGTGTAATATTACATTAACATATGTTTAAGACTAAACTTAACTTGTGGTGGGGGAAAGTGAGACAGTGGCTCACTTTCCCCCACAGGGGGCGGCAGTGGCGAAGTGGGTAGGGAGTTCGCCTCTGGTGTGCTGGGTCGGAGGTTCGATCCCCCGTCTCCCCGCCACATGTCAAAGTGTCCCTGGGCAAGACACTGAACCCCGAATTGCTCCCGATAGTTAGCTTAGTTAACTTAGCACCCAAGTGCTAAGCCTACCCTGCGTGGTAGCTGCTGCTATCGGTGTATGAATGTGTGTGTGACTGGGTGAATGTGTACAAAAACAATGTAAAGCGCTTTGGGTCTGTGATAAACGGAAATATAGCGCTATACAAGTCCATTTACCATTTTACCATTACCACAGCATTTGGCTCACTTTCCCCCACCACCACAATTTGAGAAAAACTACCTCTCTTAGCATTTCAGGCTAATCTTTGGCTAATATCATCACATGGTTTTTATATGTTGGTAGTTCATCAACACGTATGATAGAAGTTTTTTGACGTGAATACATTTGCTTTGGCACAACAGTTGATTAAGTTGACAGCAAGAAAATTTACTTTTACATGCAAAATACCTATTTTGGTGAAAAAAAAAACATGCTTACCTCTGCACCATGAGGTCCTCTCTTTCTGGGCCAAGGGGAAATGAGAGGGGCTTGAAAACATATCTCACATGACCAAAAATGTTTTCCATTGCCTAGATACAGGGGGTGGCTCACATTACACGTTGCCTCAGATTCCCCCGTTCTCCCAATATATATATATATATATATATATATATATATATATATATATATATATATATATTTATTTGATCTTTTTGTAGTGGTTTGGCGTTTTTTCAATTTTATTTTGGCATTTTCGTGCTACCCGTGTCAAGCCTAGAGCATGTCACGTGATGCCTGGGGAAATGAGAGGGGCTTGAAAACATATCTCACATGACCAAAAATGTTTTCCATTGCCTAGATACAGGGGGTGGCTACATTAACGTTGCCTCAGATTCCCCCGTTCTCCCATATATATATATATATATATATATATATATATATATATATATATATATATATATATATATATATATATATATATATATATATATATATTTATTTGATCTTTTTGTAGTGGTTTGGCGTTTTTTCAATTTTATTTTGGCATTTTCGTGCTACCCGTGTCAAGCCTAGAGCATGTCACGTGATGCCTTTTAGCGAATCACGTTGTCATAAATGTGCATTAGCCAATGAGGCTGCGTTCTTAGCATTAAAAGGTGCTGTAAGCGGAATGGTTCTTTAAGCTAACTTCCTGTCAGTTACTGCAGTTAGCAGTCCCCTCGCTCGTCCCTACGTCACCACATTAATGCACTGCAAAAACCATCATAACAGACATTGGGAAGGACTTTTACCTGCTCCGCCATTGTAGGCGCATAAACATTCACCCATCTGTCGCTCTGGCGTGCACCGGCAGTGAGACCATGAGTGAGACGGGTGTCGGTTTGTAGCGTTCTCTCTTGTGATTGGATATAAATTGTGGGATCCTCAAATAAGTTTATTTGCCGATTGAGAAATCGGCTTTATGAAACGCGCACATTATGTATATGATCACTGTATGAATAAAGAGCGATTTAACACTTATATTAACATAAATAAACCGCTTACTTCACCTTTAAATCCCTCCTCACACTTTCACGATTAGTTACTGATACAAAGGAAAATCTCAATATTTGGATCCGATAAAATTGTTCTTGAGAGAGAGAGAATATCACAGATTCCACCGTGTCAGACTAATAACTTATAAAGAAATATAATAATAGGAAAGTAACTCTTGTATTTTCATTCACTTCGCCTTCACACTGTTTTAATAATGTGAGTTTTGCATTTTAAATTTATTTTTGCCTCTTCAACCTATTTTTTTTCCCCCCTTTACAGGAACACTTTCAGAACTCAACGGGGTTTCAGCCTGTGTTGCTGCGCCTAGAGCTCCTGCTTCATCGACCCCCTTCCACAGCTTGGATAACTTGAGAGGGATCTGTACCATACACTGTAGATATGTTTTCTATGTACCTAGACACATGGTCAGTGGGTCAGCTGAGTGTGGGATAAAACCGTACTTTTTAAAAGAATATCTACAGAAACATTTAGAAAAAATAAGAGTGAAATAATTTAAGACAAACTGTATAAAACTGAAGATGGACGTTCCCTCCCGGTGCCCATACCCTCACTTTGTTTTTCTTTATCCTTCCTGTGATAGAAAGGAACACTCTATGTCCTGTACTTGTAGTCTTCTGACGTTGGTGGTCTTAAGACGTTAGCGGTTTATTTTTGAGTATCAACGGTTATTTGTAGAGTTTGAAATTGAATGTCTATGTATATTTTGAAATATAGTTGTCTCTTATACATGTGAACACTCTTCTTGGCAAAGACCAATGTGTCTGTAGCAATTGTTTTTCTCCTCAACTGCCATTCTTTTAATACAGTGAATTATTTGTTTGATTATAATATTGTTCTTTATTGCTATTTTTTAAAGATGACAGAGGTGGAAAGAGTACGAAAATATTCTACTCAAGTAAAAGTATGATTACTTGGATGAAATTTTACTTAAGTAAAAGTAAAAGTACTGGTCTAAAAATCTACTAAAGTAAAAGTAAAAAAGTAGCTGATTTAAAATGTACTTAAAGTACAAGTTACTAGTTACTTTTTAACAGCGGGAGGGGGCGGGGGTCTCTTCTGTGTAGGGCATTATATATATATAGACAAACTAGTTTTGTTTAATTAATGCAACACTTTTACATATTAAAGTGCACAAATTAAACAAATCATGTCACCACACATGTATGGATGTATACTGTGTCATTATACTTTAGATAAGCAAATATGGAGCGAAGAGTCTGTTAATGTGGGAATTTAACCGGTCTACAGACCTAAACAGACTGCAGCTGCAGTTCTAATAATGTAATTGTGTATAATTGATCTAAACCATGGACATTGCAAGGTTAGGCTGCTCGATTTTGACAAATCATAATCATGATTGACATTGTGTAATCACAATCATTATAGGCAATTATTCATTGATTTAAGAACTGCAACATGCACTTATTTAACATTTGAAACCATGACTTTAAACATAGCCTATCCTAATTGAACTGAAAACAAGGAAAATACAAATAGCCTAAGAAAAACATATTTTTAATAATTAAATTAAATAAGTGTCAAAATCAAAATAAACCGTTGCAAATGTTGTTGATAGGGCACGTCTTTTACTAGCAGGAATGTGAGGGCATATTTTATTTATATCTCATGGAGCTGGCTGGATAAGCAAAATGCATTGTAGGCTACAGTGTTCTTAATTGATGACTGTTGTGGTGACAAGAGTCAAGGAGCTTTAAACTTCCTGTGTTTTTATTCCTTTATTGCTTGGTCATAGACCACTAGGATTCAACTTTAAAGCTGCAGTTGAGAGTTTCAGCCGTTGGGATCCCAACGGCTGTTTTCCCAACGCTCTACCTGCTGTAGCTCCTCCTTCCGAACGACAGCTATGCGCGTTCATGTGAATTCAGTTCAACACCATGTCCGATTCCGAGGTGATTAAACATTAGTAATGATAACTACATACGTACATATTGAGCATACATTTTAATCACAGACATACCATGTATGTTAGCTTAAAATCATTGTAAGTGTGCTGGTAGGCCTAACAAAAGTAGCTGTAACAGCCAGGCAAGATGGCAAACTAATTGTAACAGAGCGGAGAGGTGTGTGTGTATCTCCTACTATCTATGCTCCTGCTCTGACCGCAGCGGGAGCCCTGACACGCAACCGCGAGGAGTGAGCTGCATGTCAGTGCTCCCGCTGCTCGTTGAGAAGAGGTGATTTGCTTTGGCGAAAAAAGTCACCAACAACACCAGAAAAAAAGCCAGATTTGTCGCTTGTCGCTGTTTTGAAAAAAAAAAGTCGCCAGGGGGGCTGAAAAGTCACTAAATATAGCGACAAAATCGCTTTGAGTTGGTAACACTGAGCACAGGACGAGGGCTATATAGGGCCAGCCGGACGTCCTGCTAGCGGCAGGCAGCCTAGGGGCAGAGGAAGGGGACGAGGTCGCGGTCGGAGAGGTCTTGATGTGATAGGGCAAGAAGACATACCGGTGTAGACCTACTTTTTTTTCGAGCTCTCTCCGTCTCCCTTTCAGCAGTTAACTTTTCAACATTCGTCTTTCCTTGTTTTTTTGCTGTCTTAGCGGTGTTAGTTGTTGGTATCCTGGGAATGGTAAATTGAGGGTTCGTTTGTGAAGACATTGCTACTCGCTGTCCGCCGTAGTAGTCTAGTACCAAACAGTAGGCTAGTGTCAGACTGCTAGGGTCGTGAACGCTCACGCAACTGACGCATCAATGTCGTTGCCAAGGTCCCACAGCCAATAAGAACGGAGAATCTGACCTCGCTCTGATTGGTCAAAATTAACATGAGCGGTGGCAATTTTGGGGGGCAGCACACAGAGGCAGGGGGGAGCAAAGTGATAAAAAAGTATTTTCAGACCACTTCACCTACATATAGCTGAATGGCTATTATGACAAAATATTACAGTAAAAAAAACTCTCAACTGCAGCTTTAAGTGAGTAAACTAATTGGTCGTGATGTTTTGAGGTGCAGCTGGGTCGCATATGCGTTTTTTCTATCTCTCTCTCACGGTCGCGTATGTCATCTGACTATCTTGCACATTATTTTAGTCTATTAGTTTTACCTTTCTTCTCGACCAAAGGCTGCCTTTCTGCCGTCTTCTGGAAGTTTTTCAAAGCTCCCGGCAACACGCACCGTCTCCATCCTACTCTGCACTGTTAACCCTCCTGTTATGTTCCGGGTCAAATTGACCCGTTTCAAAGTTTGAAGATCTAGGAAAAATAGTTAAAATAATTTTTTCAGTATGAAACTTCTTCTGCTTGCCTTAATTAGGGTAATCAACATATAATATGAAAATATTTCATCTCACACATTTGCAACCACCCCCTGCATGTTTATATCACATAGATACTGTTCGGGTCAATTTGACCCAGCAGTAAAACTGGTGGTAAAAGGGTGTCAGAAATGTAAGACTATTTCTTTCTTTACACCTGTGAGACATATTTCACCCAAATCTCACACAAGCACACACATACGCACGCCCACACACGCACACACACACACCCACACACACACAAACACACACACACACCCACACACACACACACACACACACAGTTGCAAGTGTTATGACTTTTGACAGGAACCATTTATGTTCCCTTTGGAAAACTCCACCCACATTCAGTGGACACTCAACAGGGGAGGGGCAAAACATATGAAATATTCTCTGCATGGGAGTCCTACCAACATTACACTCTGTCAGGCAGACCTTTACAAAATGAGTAGCAGAAACAAAAGGATGACAGTCCAGGAGGCTCTGGAAGTCATCATTGATCATGACAGTGAAATAGAGGAGGATGTATCTTGAGCTAAATTCTGATTCTAATGATTCTGAATTTGAACCAGATGAGGGAATTGCTATTCCTATTCCTCCAAGCAAGACATTCATGTCAACAAATTGTGAAATTCATCCCCAAATATGCGTCTGCAGAAAACATACAGGTGTAACTCATATAATTAGAATATCATTGAAAATGAATTGGAATTAAGGCAAAAAGTCATGCAGAATGGACCCAAACCAAGTACTGAGTACACATGCATGATTATACTTTATAGAGGGCTGATATTTCTGTATTAAAAATCCCTTTTTTTATTGATTTCATGTAATAATCAAATGTTCTGAGATTTTAAATTTGGGGTTTTCATAAGCTGTGTAAACCATAATAATCTAAATTATAACACATAAAGGCTTTAAATATCTCACCTTTCATGTAATGGGTCTATATACTATATTAGTTTCACCTTTTGAGTCAAATTACTGAAATAAATGAACTTTTGCATATTCTAATTTTTCGAGTTTCACCTTAAAGATAGTGCCAGGGCCCACTAGGATGGCACTGACTCGTGTGACTGACATCAAGTCAGCTTTTGAGCTGGTCATGCCAGATTCAATACAGAAAATCATTCTGGAAATGACTAATCTAGAAGGGAGGTGTGTTTTTGGGGAAAAGTGGAAGGAGCTGGAGAAAACACATTTAGATGCGTATTTGGGGCTCCTCATCCTGGCTGGGGTCAAAGGATGAATCGACAGCCAGTCTGTGGGATGCAGAGACAGGCAGGGCTATATTTCAAGCCACAATGTCTCTGGAGACTTTGCATTGTCTCCAGTGTTCCAAAAGTAATAAAGTGGTGAAACATTACAAAAAAGTTTGAACATGTATTTTTTTAATGAAAAACGAGTGAATTATCCTTATTGAACCATTACCTGTTAGAGGTAAGGAACACCACATTGCTCTAAATATTGATAGAATAGTTAGTAATGGAGTTGGTAATGACATGTGACACTGCTTGTTAGGATTCTTTTGGTTTAGGACATCTTTTGGAGATTTAAACATGACGGGTCAAATTGACCGGGAACACCATTGCTGTTCCTGACAAATGAACATAACAGGAGGGTTAAACTGAAAACTAAACTATCAGGTGAGGGAGGGGCCGATCGCACGGCTGGATGAAAGGTTTGCTGCATTTAAAAGCCTTCACGTCTTCACGTGCGGTACAATGATAGTTTAACTAGGGTTATTTTGTTTTAATGATAAAGGGAAGCAATGTTTGTTGTTATCATGTAGTCGCAATGTGTTCTTTATATGTCCATGGTTCTCTCCTCCTGTCGATCATCCACTGTGTTAGTTTCCGGTATTGTGCCGTAAAAATAAAAGCCCCCCGCGATATTTCTTTTCTTTTCTCTCCTTTCCCTATCTATTTTTTTACTCAGTAACGCAGGTGATATAAAATGTAGCGAAGTACAATACTTCACAATAAACATACTCAAAGTAAAAGTAAAAGTATAGGTTTTAAAAATCACTTAAAAAATTACGAGTACACAAAAAAACTACTCAATTACAGGAACGCGAGTAAATGTAATTCGCTACTTTACACCCCTGAAAGATGATATGATGAATTGTTTGATATTGTTGTTTATTGCTGTTTATTGCTATGTTTTAAAGATTGCGTGGCATTTTGAATATATTTTTTAAACTGATTAATTAACATTCATGATTTTTTTATTTTTCAGTTGTTTGATATTATTATTATATTATTGTTATTTAATTAGTGTGAATGCTGGAGCATGTATTTGTTATTTTAAATATATCAGCTTTTTTTAATCAAGCCTTCAACTGTCATCTGTCAACAACCTTGTGAAAAATTTATTTTATTCTGAAAAATAGAGCAGGTTGTACTGTAATATAAATAACAGTAAAGGGACTACTTTAGCAGTATAAATAGTATACTACTGTACTTTTAAAATGAAGTACAGTATTGTACTGGTGTGTATTTAACAGTAGTAGTAACAATAACAGTGAAATACTATATTTCATTTTACAGTATACTAAAACTACTGTAAAACAAATGAAAGTACCACTGTACTACTGTAATTTGTTTTACAGTAGTTTTACTGTGATAGGTAATACACCAACTACTGGATAATTGTTGCCAGTAAGTTACTGTTAATTTAACATGAAATAGTTTACAGTGTGTACATGTACAGTAACTATAAAGAGGCAGGAAAGGAATGTATCCTGAATCCTGTCAAGATTCACTGGAAATGCATTATCTTTTGTAAAATGTTTTGTTGAAATAATTATGCTTTGGGTTTGTCAGAGCTGCACATGATCTGACACCCTTTGAATATCTAGTAGATCATTAGGGGGCCAAGCCCGAGAAGGGCCTGGGACCACATTTTGCAGAGCAACGCGGTTCCATAGCCCCGCTGGGCAGGGAACCCTATTGTTTTTGTTGGGATTATTATTTTTTCTTACGTAAAACCGTAAAGGGTTGGGACATGCCACTTGCATGACTAGATCCAGGTCCGTGCCTGGTACGCAGACAAAAGAATTCAGACATGCCGGCCACTAGGTGGCGCTACAAAAAAAGGAAAACGTGTATAACTTCCACACCGAAAGACCGACAGTCAAAAACTTTATATCCACAGATACCCTCAAGTCAAGCTGCATCTTTTGAGATAGGCCACGCCCATTTGCGTATAGATTTTTCGCTACATCGCAAAAACTGTGTCAGTCACCAAAACATACTCCTCCTACAGTTTTTGCCCAATTTGGACGAAACCAAAAGCATTATGCTCTACCGACTCCCACAAGCAAAAGTTGGTCAAATAATTTTTCTACGACCATCGGAAGACCAAATGGTAGCGATTTAAAGATTTGATTTTTCAATTTGGTGCTGCAGCTCAAACCGTAAAGGGTTGGGACATGCCACTTGCATGACTAGATCAAGGTCCGTGCCTGGTACGCAGACAAAACAATTCAGACATGCCGACCACTAGGTGGCGCTACAACAAAGGAAAATGCGTTTTGGGCTATAACTCCCACACCGAAAGTCCGACAGTCAAAAACGTTATATCCACAAGTCAGCTGCATCCTTTGACTTAGGCCACGCCCATTTGCGTATATATAGATTTTTCGCTACGCCGCAAAAACTGTGTCAGTCACCAAAACATACTCCTCCTACAGTTTTCGCCCGATTTGGACCAAACCAAAAGCATTATGCTCTTCCGACTCCCACGAGCAAAAGTTGCATAAAGAATTGTTCTACGACCATCGGAAGACCAAACGGTAGTGCTTTAAAGATTAGCCGATTAGCTTCCTTGTAATACCTTGTACGTAAGTGATCATAAATCCAAAACTATACATCGTGTTAAGACAACATTTTAGAAATATGGTCGTACTGTCTGAACAAACATCCTCAATTTTTTTTTTTAAATTCGCCAAAAGGGTACGCCAAACACACAAAAAGTATACATCTCCTTATCCACTTGAGCATCTTTTTCTGCAATTTTTTTGCCTTTTGGTCTATAACTCCCAAACCGAACATCCCACGTTCAAAAACTTTACATCCCCGGATTCCGTAAAGCGAGGGGCCGGCGCCGCGGACGACGATGCCCGATCCCGAGTCGCGTGGGAGGCTTGGCCCCCGTTCACAACTGCTTGCAGTTCTAGTTTGTATTGTGATCACTCATTCATAATAAAGTTGTGTGTTGCTTACTGTCACTGTTTGCTACCTGTAGTAAAGGATCACTTGAAACTCACATTTTCATAGTGAGGATGTTGGACTACATTTCTGATCGATCTACATGCATAGACTTAAAAGTTTTTCATTTCACCCCTTTATCTATCCGAAAATTTTCTCTGATAAAACATTATCATTACATTTAAAAAACAAAACAGTCAGGCAGAAAGCAGGTACTAGCCTGAAGCTATTCATTCAGTCATAAAGACTCTCACAGCTCAAACGGTTAGCCTAAAGCTAACGGACGCTAATGCTAATTACTAAACCCGGCAGCATTCTCTCATTTCAGTCTGTGATGGTTATTATACAAATACGAAGAATACGATAAAGCACATCACAGACATTCAACTAACAAACGTCCAGAAATATTTTTAAAATAGGACTATTTACATTTCAGACAGATGGTGTCTCTCAGTCTTCCTGGCACACAGTCTCCTCCACAGTCCAGTAAAAGGGCTTTGATCACACTTACAGATTGCCAACCTTTGCTGGACGTATCCTTACAAACTAATTTAGTGAATCCATTTAGCTCTGGTGTGCTTAGAAGCTGGGGTGTGATGGTAGCTTGAGGATAAGCTAACACTGCAGCTTGCAACTACTCTATGTTGCTGCATTAGCAAGTGGAGTTTCAGGTGTGGTTACCTACGGGGGTGTCTTGATATGTCAACAAACTGCCGATTTTCTGGCAAGTTATCCCTTGGGAGTGTAATATGTTAAAAAGCTTGATGCTTGCGTCACTGTTCAGTATTTTAAGGCAAGGCAAGGCAATTTTATTTATAGAGCACATTTCAGGCACAGGGCCACTCAAGGTGCTTCACAGGGTTACAATCAATTAAAGAATACAAATACAAAAAAAGGAACAAATTTAAAACATGGATAAAAACACAACATTTAAATAAAAGAATTCAAACATTTTACAAAAAAAAAAAAAAAAAATTACAGGTTAAAAGGGAAACAAGGACGTTTTGAGACCCGATTTAAAAGAGCTGAGAGCCTCAGCGGACCTCAGACTCTCTGGCAGTCCGTTCCAGACATTGGCCGCATAAACGCTGAATGCCGCCTCTCCCTGTTTAGTCCTAGCTCTGGGGACTTTTAAAAGACCTGTCCCAGACGACCTAAGGGCTCTGGGCGGCTCATAACGTATTAGCAGATCAGTAATGTATTTTGGCCCTAAACCATTTAAGGCTTTGTAGACCATCATCAATATTTTAAAATCAATTCTTTGAGTGACAGGAAGCCAGTGCAAAGACCTAAGAACTGGGGTAATGTGATCTACTTTTTTGGTCCTAGTGGGGACTCGAGCAGCAGCGTTCTGAATTAGCTGAAGCTGTCTGATTGATTTTTTAGGAAGGCCTGTAAAGACACTATTACAGTAGTCAAGTCTACTAAAAATAAATGCATGGACAAGTTTTTCTAAGTCCTGCTGAGATATCAGCCCTTTAATTCTCGATATATTTTTAAGGTGGTAGTAGGCTGACTTAGTAATTGATTTAATGTGTTTTTTGAAATTCAAGTCGGAATCTATCACTACTCCAAGATTTCTAGCTTGGTGTGTGCTTTCTAACATAACAGATTTAAGCTGTGCGCTGACTTTTGATTGTTCATCCCTGGCACCAAAGACAATTACTTCAGTTTTGTCGCTGTTTAATTGAAGAAAGTTTTGGCACATCCAGTCATTGATTTGTTCAATGCATTTACTTAGTGCTTGAATCGGACTATAGTCTCCTGGTAAATTTGTGTGTCGTCTGCATAATTATGGTAGCATAATTTGTTTTTGTTCATAATCTGAGCTAGCGGTAGCATGTATATGTTAAACAGAAGAGGCCCAAGAATGGAACCCTGGGGGACCGCGCATGTAATATTTGTTCGCTCGGATGTGAAATTGCCTATTGACACATAGTAGTCTCTTTCCTTTAAGTATGATTCAAATCAGTTTAGCACAGTTCCAGAGAGTCCAACCCAGTTTGCAAGTCGATCTAGCAATATGCTGTGGTCAACTGTGTCGAACGCAGCACTGAGATCCAATAAAACTAATACAGAGCTTTTGCCACTGTCTGTGTTTAAGTGGATGTCATTGAGGACCTTAACCAGAGCAGTCTCAGTGCTGTGGTGTTGTCGAAAAACCTGACTGAAAGACATCAAAGCAGTTATTCATTGCTAAGTAGTTATTTAGCTGATGATGAACAGCTTTTTCAATGATCTTGCTTAAAAATGGTAGGTTGGATATCGGCCTATAATTGTTCATGAGTGATGTATCTAGATTTTTCTTTTTTAGGAGTGGCTTGATGACAGCTGTTTTCAGGGCCTGTGGGAATACACCAGTGCGAAGGGACATAAGGAATAGTGTTTAAAATCACCCATTTTTCTAAATAAGTATCCCAGTAGAAACTGACGTATTTCTCTTTTTGAAGCTTGTTTGTGCTGGTAGGGACCCCAATAACCCAGGGCTCAACGCTAAGGTTTTTTTTCACTTGCCCGGTCAGGCAAGTGGATCTGAATTCTCCTTGCCCGAAGTCAATTTTTACTGGCCCCTATACAATTTTTTTTCTATTAGTCGTGTTCAAATAATTGTTATATTTGCTCTTTATTGACAATGTATAAACAAATCATGGACAGTATTATAGATGAGTTACAAAATTACAAATGTTCCAACTCAAATAATATTTGTATAATAGCCTCCTATTATACAAATATTATTTGAGTTGGAACATTTGTAATTTTTTTGTTTCTAAACCTACAATAACTGCAAACGAGACATGTTTTATGCAAACAAATCATGTAAAGAACTTTAACAGCACTTATTTTTATTTGTTTTACCTTATTCCTTTTACAACAGCAATTCTTTAAAACTTCTTTCTGCAAACATTTTTTTAGGCCTACAACAATCTGTTTTAAAGTTGTTTTTTCACTATAGGCTATTATTTTAATATGTGTATGAGTGATTTGATTCAAAATCTCAAAATTTGGCTCAGGCCAGGCTGTTTTGAACACTTTTCCAGTAGCTTACTTTTAAGCTTTCACTGCCTCATGGTATGTGAAGTCAGACACCTCTGGGCCATTTATTGAGATCTATGCAGGCTGTAAAGATGCTCCTCTGATAACTGTTGCTGATGTTTGTGTTGAACTGCACATTAACTGGTAGTAGGCTACTAGCAGCAGAGCTAACGTTAGCATCCTCGCTACTACTAGATTCACGTTGGGTGCATAATGCATTTAAAAAACATGGATATTTTCGCTGCTTTTCAGACGGTCGGGGTCGACTTCACTCCATTTATAATGTACTCGTTGGCTTTTGGACTTTCTGTCACATCAACCTACTGCGTCTACCTCTCTGGGTGTGTGTGCTCACCGGTGTTGTGCCGAGTCTGCGTGTGTGTGTATATAAGCAGTGGAGCCCCGCCACTGAACAGAGCAGAGAGGAGAGGAGAGATGCAACGTAGCAGACACTATGCGCACAAAAATGAGTGTTAATGTAATAATTAGCACCAGTTAAATATGAAAATAGACCTTAGTGTATTACGTGTATTTGGCGATTAAAAAATAAATAAAATAAGAAATATGATTTTTTTTTTATTATTATTCAAGAATTTCAGCGGAACCTCCCGGTTGCCCGGTCGGGCATGCCAGTTGTCATAGTTACTGGCCCGACATGGCATTTTACTTGCCCCGGGACGTCGGGCAATCCTTATTGTTGAGCCCTGTAACCTAAAAAGTGTGCCCAAACACCGGTCAGTTTTTTATTATATGTCATCCCCTTTAATGGTTGCCATGTGGAAAACACTTGCAACCTGCAGAGTGTACTCAAACTCTACAGCTAGTGAAACATACAACCTCAGAAAAAGGAAAAAAAACAACTCCCTTACATAAATTTGTGAAATGCAGCATCCATTCACACAGCACACAGTAAAAAATAATATTATATAAATAGTTATCTATTTTAAATCTTGTCAATTTCCTTTTCTCACTCTAATGGGCACCCAGCGGTGGTTCCTATAGTAACGGCCCTAAACCATGTGGTAGCAGATGGAAGGAGAGCTGGAGGGCTAAATTTATCTTCCAGCATCCTTTCTGACTACAGAGAGAGGGAGAGAGAGGGAGGCAGGCGAGGGATGTCTCACTCCTAGGAGCTAAACGGCTTTTTGGAGGAGAGAGCAGTGCACGTCTCCAAAGAAATCAATACTTTGAGAGTCTTAAATTCGTACTCCACCAGTACTAACAATTCAATCACATTTTATCTTTATTTTATTTTCCTAATAGGTTGACATAAAATGGCAACATTTTATGTGAAAAGGGTGCAGTATTTGGAAGCCAAATGCAACTAAAGTATGCATAGATTTAAAAAAAAATATATTAGCTTGAATATAATCGACCACAAAAAAAATTACAAAAACATTTTTCTTACTAAATGCATCTGAAGCAAAGCATATCACTTCATAATGATTTTTTTTAAACAGCATGCTAATTTGGATTTATTTCACCATCATCCTCAATCACCACCTTTCAGACGACAACACTGTGGATGCCCTTCTCTTTTGTTGTGTTTCAAACACAATGTCAGTGGAGGATTAGCTATGCCGTCAGGACAGAGAGCGCAGCTTCATCAACAGACCGATAGCAGCGTTCTCCAGGGACAGAGCAGAGCCCTCTGGGAGGCAGTGCACACAGCCATTCCTCTGTGTGTGTGTGTGTGTGTGTGTGTGTGTGTGTGCGCGCACCTCGGGAGTGCCCCCCCTGTCCACATTAGGACATGCCAGGCATAGAAGATTGGATGCAAAGCACAGGGAGCTCATTCACTTCTAGTGTGAGCTGTGAGCTTTAATACATGAACCACTCGCTCTATGCACTCTCCCTCGCACACGCAGGCACGCACGCACGCACACACAAACACCTTCACTGCAGAAGCTGCACATATTTAAAAACGGCTAAAATAGTCACCTCATTTCAGTCCCTGTTGGCTCAGGGTATAGCTATGATTCCACAAATGATTCTTAGTTTCTTTCCACCACTCACCGGCTTATTGATGGAGCAGCCTATTGCAATAACAAAGACCTGAATGGAAAAATCCCCCCCCAATCCACACATTACGTCAGTGACACCCGCCCCCCTCCCCCCTTCCCCCCCACAAACACACATTAAAATCCCTAGAAATTACATAAAGAATACAGCATAAATGGCTTTTTCTTTTTTTTACCTGGTAGCAGGTGGTGCTGTCCTCCGGTTGTGAATGACTGGAAAACAGGGAGAGCAGAGAGAGCCACAGGGAGGTGAACGGAAGGAGAGAGAGAACGAGAGAAAAAGGATGAATGAGAGTGACAATGAAGATCGAGTCTCTGCTCTACGTGCACTGGGCTTACAAACAGGTAGCTGAGTATATTATGTGTATGAATGAGGAGGAGGGGACACTCTCTGCCTGTCTGTCTCCACCTCTTCCATACACCCCCCCTCCCACTAGTGTCTTTCCATCAGGTCAAAGTCAAGTAGCAGCTCCTTATTTGGAAGTTGACATAAGCTGGTGTTTCTTTTGGCAGCGGCCTGGGACTGCACAGCTGGCAAAGCAGTGAGAGGTAGCGAGGGGCAGGACCAGTGGTGGGTCTTTTAATTTGACAGAAAGTCTACCTTCATATTTTTAAAACACAGTTTCTCAATTCCAGTCTCATTTTCTAGCATACAGTAGGTGAGAAGAGCTCTTACTGCTGCATTATTCTTATAAAACCCTGGGAAATTTGAAAAAATACGAAGGAACTGTGTGGGGGAAAAAGGCACATGGATCCAGCACTGGAGAATGTCCACACAGCGCAGCGTTGATGCTCTTGCCTGGGGTCCCAGGCTGCTCTGACATCACTCTACGCTCTTTCATGCCATGGGTTTCCTCACCCCCCTACTCCTCCCACTCCCCTATTCTCTGCCAAGTGACTTTTTTCTTTCCCCGCTGAAAGCTTGCAGACATGTGGAGCGTTTGGGGGGGCGCCTTTAGCTCAGTTGGTAAGGCGTCCCCCTCCCGGGCCGGGCCCAGCAGCAGATCCGGGTTCGACTCCCACCCGCGGTCGTTCTCTGCATGTCACTCCCCTCTCTGCCCCATTTCACCTCTGTCTCTCTGCACTATCAAATAAAGCATAAAAATGCCCAAAAAATATCTTAAAAAAAAAAAAAAAAGACGTGGAGCGTTGAGGGAATACCAGGCGGTCAGCTGCTCATCTGGCTGGGCGCGTTAAGAGGTGTGTGGGTGGGTGGGGGGACAGACTAGGTAGGGGTGTACAATATTTCAAAAATATATTTTGGTGGATTTTACGGATAACGATAATTGAAGATTAGAGAGCTATTTTGTATCCCTCAAAATGGTGTAAAAAAACTCCTCAAAATTGGGTTTGTAAAAGTGTAGGCTACTGTTCTAGCTCCGTTTAATAGCATATTAGATTTCAGTGATTATATTAATAAAAATAACCTATTTAAGATATTTTTTATTGACTTAAAACTGAGGGTTGGGCAATGTTGGGGGCGAAGGTTACTGTACTGATGTTCTACTGACGCAAGTCACGCAACACATTAATTGTGATTAGTAACAATATTTATTTCATTATATTTATAAATTAATTGCTTCCACCTCAAGACATCCCTAGACTTGGGCTACAAGTAAAAAAGATGGGTCTGTTCTGACAGGTCTGGATTAGCAAATCGGAGCACCAGGATAGTTCCCAGTGGGTCGCTCTGGCCCTATCATGGCACTGGGTTGAAATATCAGATTGTTTTTTAACTTACAACCCCGATTTCGAAGAAGTTGGGACGTTATGTAAAATGTGAATGAAACGGAAGGTGATAATTTCCTAGTCCACGTCTATGCAATACATAATAATACAAATACATCATCATTTATTTGTTTAAACTGATAAACTTCATAGTTTTTGTAAATATACACAAATACCCTATGGGTCCGAATATAAGACGATCCTGATTGTAAGACGACCCTCCGTTTTTCAAAACTCATATTTGGAAAAAAGATTTGTCGGAGGGGCCACAGGCGCTGAATGGCTCACCACCTCCATTATGACCGTGTGTGAATGAATGGTAGCTGGAACCCTATAAAAGTAGCCTGGCATTTCCAGACCTGCCACTATAGGCGCTGGCAAATTAAATTTGCTGCGCCTGTTGGTCTGGACACTCTCCATTGCAGCTTTTTCAAAAAGTCTAGAAATCCGGACTCACGTTTCAATTGGTTGTATCTAATATGGGCGGGCCAGAGCCCTATGTATGGGGCGGATTTCCAGGCTGCTGTAAAAGTGCTTTGAGTACGAGAAAAGCGCTATATAAATCCAATCCATCAGCCTTCCCTAGGGTCCAGCAGCGACTGAAAGATGAGCCCCTCCTGCCTCATTAAGAATTTAGTTTTAATTTAATAAAAAATAAGATAAAATGATAGGGGAGTGACTTCATGGGGAGAGGAAGCAAAGCAGGGGAGGAGGAGACGCACCACCCAGTTATTTACTTTAATTTCTGATTTTATTCTAAATTACTCTGCCAAACTCTACCTGTACAACCACCCACAGAAGTTAGCCGCAGTACTTTTCCCTCCCATCAAACACACACACACACTCTCTCTCTCTTGGTTGTCCATCGATTTCGATGATGACGTCCACTTTTAACCTTTTCGTAAAAAAACATTTTAAATAAACAAAAACATACTTACTTACTTTACTTTCCCTATCCTATCATATGGCTACCACAGCCCAAACAGCACAGCCACCTTCAACAGACCCAGGCTCTGTACAAACAAGCTCCAGGTAGTGTCAATGCTGATTCTACCTATCCTATCCTACTGCAAGGCTATCACAGCCTAAAAACAGCAACGCACCTTCAACAGACCCAGGCTCTGTACAAACAAGCTCCAGGTAGTGTCAATGCCGATTCTACAGATCCTATCACATGGCTAACACAGCCTAAAAAATAGCATAGCCACCTTCAACAGACCCAGGCTCCGTACTAGTAAGCTCCAGCTAGTGACAATGCCCATACTACCCATCCCCATTTTTCCACATCTATCTATGAGATTTAATGTGGCTATACAACCCAATCCTAGACCTACATAACCTCTGACAAGTAGGACATGTAAATGTGTCAGTAGACACTGTGGGCTCCACAGGAGCTTTCCTCCTGTCCCTCTTCTGCTGTCTCCTGGCTGTCCTGTCCTCCTCCAGCCTACGGATCCCCTCCTTACACACCTGCCGCCATGTGGTGCGGTCAGCAGCAGTAACTTCCAGGTCCTCAGGGCTGATGTTACATTTCTTCAATGTGGTCTTCATCTGGTCCTTGTAGCGCTTCTTCTGCCCCCCAGCCGAGCGTTGGCCATGACTTAACTGGCCGTACAACACTCTGCGGGGCAGTCGGTCCTGGGGCATTCTCACCACATGTCCAAGCCATCTCAGCTGGTGCTGGGTGACCAGAGCCTCAATACTTCTACAGTTGGTCTTCGCGAAGATTTCAGAATGAGGAATATGATCACGCCAAGTGATGCCAAGGATACGCTGCAGACAGCGCATGTGAAAGTTCTCCAGGGACCTGAGGTGGCGGCTGTAAGTGACCCAAGCCCCACAGCCGTACAGCAGAGTGCTGATACAGACAGCATGGTACACAGACACCTTGGTGTGGAGGTTTAAGTCCTTGTTTTGAAAGACCCGGTGTCGCAGTCTACCAAAGGCAGCAGACGCTTGCCTGATGCGGTTTTGGACCTCTTCATCAATGCTGCAGTCATCGGAGAGCATACTCCCCAGGTATTTAAATGACGGTACCACTGATAGCTGTTCATCAGCAACAGTAAAGACAGGCACAGTGGAAGGGGGGCTGGCACTCCATTGACAAATAACCTCTGTTTTGGTGGTGTTGATGGTTAAACCCATCCTGCTGTATGCTCTGGCTGCAGCATTAAGGACAGACTGGAGCTCTACTGGAGAGTTAGCAATAAGAGCGCAATCATCTGCATATTGTAGTTCAAGGATCCTGTCATCAAGCAGTTTGGTGGTAGCTTGGAATCTCCTGATATTAAAAAGGTTTCCATCCAGTCTGAAGTCTACATGCACACCACTGCTATTCTCAATTTCCTTATGGAGAAGCTGAGTAACACAGAGAAGGAATATGTTAAAGAGCACAGGTGCCAGCACACAGCCCTGCTTGACGCCTGTACGAACAGGGAAAGGAGCGGACTCTTTTCCTCCCATGGTCACTCTAGCAGTCATATCATCATGGAACTGACGGAGGATGTTAACACATTTTTTGGGACAGCCAAACTTTAGGAGGATGTCCCACAGAAGTTCTCTCTGAACAGAGTCAAATGCTTTGGAGAGGTCGACAAAAGCTATAAAAACATCCTGATGTTGTTCCCGGCATTTCTCCTGAAGTTGACGTGCTGTAAAGATCATGTCGACCGTACTCCTGCTTTTTCTGAAGCCACATTGTGATTCAGGCAGCATTGACTCTGTGATGTTACTGACCAATCTGTTCAACATCACCTTAGCCAGGACCTTACCAGCCACAGCCAGTAGTGAAATACCCCTGCTATTGCCACAGATAGCCTTATCACCCTTGTTCTTATAAATTGTGACAATGTTGGCATCTTTCCATTGTTGAGGAATTTTCTCTTCAGTCCAGACTTCAGTGATATACTGATAAAGAGTTTTCGTACATTGGAATCCTCCCTGCTAGGGCTGGGCGATATATCGAATATATTCGATGTATCGCGAGATGTGCTCCAGGGGATGTATAAAATGACCCTATCGCGACCATCGAATACAAATTGGCACGTAATGTGTTTTTTTAGCCGCCGCCGCCGCCACCGGCTGACTCGCTGGTGTTCGCTTCTCTCGCTCTTTCCTGTGGCTCTCTGCCTCAGACTACATGCATTGGTAACTCACTCACTCACCCCTCCCAACCAGAGTCTCCTGGGCGCGCACCTGTGACGTAGTCTGTGCCTTGTGAGTGTTTACTTTAATCGCCATGTGAAAACAACGACGAGAGGGGGAGAAAAAAAGACGAGGGCTCTGATGCTCTTATGACAGCCGAACGAGCGGGTGGAGGGGGCGCGAAAGACGGCGATGGTGGCTGTCGTTCATAGCATGGACCTTTTCTGTAGACGGGCGCTTGACAGCATAAGCGGCCGCTGTACAGAGCCTGGTCCTTATGAGAGGAAGGCGAACGAGCGCCGGGGGAGTTTTTGGTCCAGCGTCACACAACCACGGCATCCGATTTATTACGGGCAGCCTCTTATAATAGGTCCATGTCTGCACCAAGGGAGGTGCACACCGTTTATTAACTAAAAGTCTATGTAAAGTAGGCTACATTTGCGATTATTTTTTATAAAATAAAACAGTGTTTTAGTGATAATGCAGGAGGGCTAGATCAATAGGTATGAATAGCATCCAGGAATGGTGCATCGGTTAGAATACAAGGAATGATGATGATGAGACTTTGCTTTCTTTAGACTATAGGCTATTATTCTCAGCCGTATTTATTTAAATCCTCTGATTGTCTTCCAGTTTTATTTTCATTAACTAAATACAGGAGAATCAAACAAGGCAGGTAACAGAGGGACGATGAGCCACCTGCTGTTTGCGCTCGCATGAATCTCTCGGACTAACAGGCAGAAAACGAAACTTAACTTACACTATAGAGCAACTGCTCTTAAAGCGACAGTAACCATTATACATGTCAGAGCCTTTCATAGACTACTATTATGGATCAAAACCGGTTCTGCATTTAAAGTGTGGCTGCTATCTTCACGGGGTTAGTGGTGATAAACAATTAGTAAGTGGTTGTAATGAGTCATAATTAGTGTTCTCAGTTTACAGATTACCAGAAGATGGAAAAAACTGTTTCCAAATAAAATAATGCTGGATCCATTGTATGGGAGTGGAAGGATGTAGAATAATCAATACAATGTGCAAACTCTTTGCCATGTGCAAGTTTCAAATTGTTCCAATAGAAAGCACTAAAGAATATAAACATGGTGCATGTAGCCTAATGCATTGTTAGTGCAGACACATTTTGCAGGGACTATTTAAATCATATTACTGGTGTGATGTTATGCAAAAAAATAATTTAATTGAGCATTTAGGATGTGCTCTAGAGGAGATTTGAAATATATCGAGATATATATCGTGTATCGAGATATAGTAAAAAAATATCGAGATATTGATTTTTGCCCATATCGCCCAGCCCTACTCCCTGCTTAAGCAGCTCAGCTGGGATCTTGTCATTTCCAGGAGACTTGTTGTTCCTGAGGGAACAGATAGCTGACTGAACCTCCGAAAAGCTTGGTGGCTGATTAAGAGTGTCAATTTGGGGGCGATCAGGCAATTCTTCTAAAACAGTGAGGTCCACATCAGCCTCCTGATTAAGGAGGCAATCAAAATGATCGGCCCACCTCAACAGAATGTCATTTTGATCTTTCAAAAGTGTCAGACCGTCTGCTGACTTCAAAGGAGTAACAGAGCGATTTGTTGGGCCATATATAGTTTTTAAAGCATTGTAAAAATTATGCATGTCATTTATATTGGCATAATACTGAATTTCTTCAGCCTTTTTCACCCACCACTCGTTCTTTGCGATCCGAGTGGTCCTCTGAACTTCCTGCCTTGCTTTCTTCCATTGCTCCCTTGCAATACTGCAGGATGGATTTCTGAGGGCTTTACGATGCAATCTATGCATATTCTCAAGCATGTCATGGATGCTGTCAGAGTTTTCATCAAACCAATCTTGGTGATTCTTACTCTTAAAGCCGACTGTTTGGGCTGCTGCGTCATAGAGAGCAGAGCTAATGGAGGTCCACTTCTGCTCCAAAGTTTCTGACTTTACTGACAACTCCATGTCCTTCAGTTTCCCAGCAACAGAGCTACGGAAATCATTTCTGACATGTTCGTTCTGAAGGCGGGTGCAATTCAGCTGCCTCCTGTTACTTCCTTTTCGCCGCATGGGAGGGCAAACTGTCATGCGTATCTTAGCCACAATCATACGATGATCTGTCCAGCAGTCCGCACCCCTCATGGCACGGGTGATGATTACATCACTGATGTCACATCGTCTAACAATGACATAGTCAATCAGGTGCCAGTGTTTTGAGCGGGGGTGCATCCAAGAGGTTTTGTATTTATTCTTCTGTTGGAAAAGTGTGTTTGTTATTGTTAAGTTGTGCTCAGAGCACAGAGTGAGTAGTCTCATGCCATTTGCATTAATCTGACCAATACCATGTTTGCCAAGTACTCCATCCCATACCCTGTCGTTCTGTCCCACTCGAGCATTAAAGTCCCCAAGCAAAAGAATCTTATCAGTCTTAGGGATCCGACCAAGAACTTTGTCAAGGGACTGGTAAAACTTATCCTTGTCTGCATTCTTAGATGGGAGGGTTGGTGCATAAGCACTAACAAGTGTGGCAAAACGATTTTTGACAAGGGGGATACGGAGGGTCATAAGCCTTTCACTAATGCCAACAGGTGTTTCAGTGAGTCTTGGCAGTAAACTGTTCTTAATGGCTAAGCCCACACCATGCTGATGCTGACCACCTGAGGGGTAGCCTTTCCAAAAGAATGTGTAGCCCATCCCTTCCTCTGTTAAGGATCCATCCTCCAGGAGCCTAGTCTCACTCAAAGCGGCAATGTCTATATCATAGCGCTTGAGCTCAGCAGCAACTAATGCTGTTCTTCTATGGGGTCTGTCAGTACCTATTGTATCAAGGAGAGTCCGTACGTTCCATGTAGCCAGTTTCAAAGTGCAAGTCATTTTTTCATTTGTTTTTGTTTTTCGACCGCAGAGGTGGAATGACCTAACAGGAGCGGTAACCTGTTCAGGCGCATATTGAGTGGGCATTTTTAGGCCACCTTTTCTAGGCCCTTCCCCATTAGGGGGTGAGCAGTGTGGTCCCTGAATAGGGCTGCTCAGTCGCACAGGGGTCTGCCGAAAACAACTGCCACTCGTCCCAGCTGCTAGCGACCTTTAGCCTGTACCGCTGACGTGTAGGGTTCTGACTAGAAGCTCCCAGTCCATTCATACCTGCCCCCGTTATCAGACGCCCCCATCGCCGCCAGACTTCAACCAAAATAAGGTAGATACACCTAGGTCAAAAGTGGATACCTGCGCATTGAAATTTAAAGTGTAAGAGGGGGTGCGCCTTCCCCAGTAGCACTATCTTCGCCAGGAAGAGGTAAACCTAGTGGCATGGGTGGTCCCAAGACAACCAGTCCCCATCCTGACTGCAGGAGGCTGCCGGGTCCTTGATATGTTAAGGCCCGCCTATTGTGCACCGCCAGCACACTGCTTTTCTGTCAGGGTTTGCTCCCTTAGCATTTGCCTAAAGAGGCTGACCCACAATGCAGTGGAGCTATATCCATAGCAGGGTGTGTGTATTCCTGGAACTTCCAACAAAACAGCTGCTTTTCTAATTAATTATTTTACATTGACCCTTTCATATATTATTTTAATATAAAAAAAAAAAAAAAAAAAAAGCAGCCTATTTTATTTACCTGTTCTGCACTTTTCTGATGTAAGACCTGACAGGACTACATGAACTATTCTATTATGTTCTTGTGATCACCATGGACATGTGATTCTGTTTTTGTTTTGTTCTGAAATATTTAGAATGTTCAAATCAAATTTTCTTTTAGTATCCTGATTGCCATGGTAACATACTTTAACCTATGAATGAAAAGTTTGAAAAATGCCTTTTTTAACAAATATAATGCTTTTATAATATTCAATTAAAATAATAATAATTATGTATATATTATGTAATTATGTATATGTATATGTAAAACACTCCTTGAAAATGATGTTTATAGCTAGGATTATGATACAATATTACTTAATTTACTCTGTAAATACAGAAGATGTCAGTCTCACTGTTGTCAGAGACAACATACTCAGATTCATCACAGACTATAATCTGACAAAATATTCCACTGTTTTGGATGCCGTTTGATAATTATCTTCTATACATATTCATACATCTACTTAACAAGTTTCATCCAAAAATTTTAACTTTTAACCAAAATTATCACTAAATTGAAAGGGAGCCAAACTTATCTGCTGCTTGCTTCTTGGAGTTCCGGAAACACACACACACACACACACACACACACACACACACACACACACACACACACACACACACACACACACACATATGAGCTACTACTAGTCTATTTCTGTATTTTTATTTTTATTTTTTTATTTTTTTAAATTTATTTTCTCCTATTTCTAGCACTATTTCTAGCACTAAAAGTTCTTAGCAAGGAGTTATTTCTTAAAACCTATTCACAAAGCTGATAAGACCAACTTTTACTAAGGAATGGGAGGGACTCCTAAGCTAAAGGTGCGAACACACCAAGCCCGCACCTGATCTGGCGCTTGGTCATTTTGTGTCAAAAAATTGTTCAACGCACCCAACACACCTAGTCTCCTCTCTCCCCCCCCCCCCCCAACTAGATTGGATTATCACATATATCGAACAAGACACTCGAACGGACCGTGTCACTTGTCTGAGTATACATGGCCTTTCAGAAATCGGATAAATGTCCGATGCATGGCTGTCTCCACTATGCTAGGTGGCGCTGTAGCCCTTTCAACCATGCTTTCAACAAGTGGTTTTAGAGCCACGTCCGGTTCTCTTCCGTCAATAACCCATGGTGTAGCCTATCACGCGCAGGCACACAAGCACAGAACGAGAAGTCCGATATGCGATATCCGATCCCTGTATACATGCAGAGAGAAAGCCGACAATGAACGAATTATCTAGGTGTTCTTATCCGACTTCTCTTGTCCGTTATTGTGCCGATTTGTGTCCGAAGTAGATCGGATAAAGGTGTTTACATGCAGTTTAAAAGTCCTGTTGAGGTCTTATTCGTTTAGTTATCCGATTATGAGTCTGCATGTAAATGCACTGAGTGATTGGCTGAGAGGGAATGAGAGCTAAGAGTGAATTTATGATAGAAACACTGTGGGAGATATCCATATCGTGTCGCTGTATTAAAGTAAAGAGTTTTTATATACAATTAATGTCAAGTGACACTGATTAACATGAAACCAAGATACTGCAGGGTTTCCCACACATTCGTTCACAATTAGCCTACAACAGTGTCACATAGGTAGCCTGGCATTCCCAGACCTGCCACTAGGCGCTGGCAAATTAAATTTGCTGCGCCTGTTGGTCTGGCCACGCTCCGTTGAAGCTTTATCAAGAAATCTTGGTCTCACGTTTCAATTGGTTCTATCTAATATGGGCGCGCCAGAGCCCTTTATATGGTACTCTGGGGAGGACGTAACCGGATGACGACAGTGACTTGCATGCGACGTCGAAGCCGTGATAGTAAACATAAAAGATGGCTGCGGATATGTTGTGTGAGTTTGAGACTGCTTTGGCCTCGACCCTTAACGATTTGGAAGACGGCACTCAAATCTTTCATTAGCAAGTAAGTGGAATGTTCAGTTTTGCTGACCGACAACAGCAAACGTTTAATTTAACAGTTTAACAGCTGTTCGCTAAACAAACGGGGCTTACGTCACCTTGTGCATCGCTCTGATTGGTTGTAGTGCTATCCAACTGCGTGCAGTGCAGGGCTGTACAGTGCGACAGTTTTGATCGCATTTGCTACTGAAATTGATCACGTGTGATGATGAATACAAGTAAACTCGCACGAGTGCTAATGAGCAGATGCTGTCTGTTTGAGACACAGAGGAGTGCTGCTCAACACTGCTTAGAGGGCTCTACATTAACACTCTCCAAATTCGGGTAAATGTAGTCTTAGGCAAGTAAGTTATTGAGTCCACCCTCCACTTTGGCTGGTGAAAGATGTGTGCTCGGGACCTGTGCTTGTGCGGCGATTCTAGCGTCTAATACACTTTACCAACGGTAATAACCGGAAGGAGACGGCATGCAGTTAAGTTAGCGCGTGTGCAAACAGAACATTTCTTGTGCGCCTTCACATTAAAAGCCTGTTACTAGCCAAACGTGAGTTGACTTTTTTGAAGCCGGTAAGAACAGGAAGTTCGCACTCCACAGCCCTGCAGTGCGCTAGCTTGAAAATCAACTGCTTCAGCTGCAGAGAGCAGTCAACAACAGTAGTCTATTTAAACAAAGTTTGAAATAACAGCCACTGAAGAACTACTCCCAACACATTCACAACAACCTATTTAACTTATTCTAAATTGTACCAATATGTATACTTATTTATTTAATTGGCTATATGTTTTAAAGTTATAGGTTTTAATTAACAGAAGGACATTTACCAAAAATGTTTATTATTATGAATATAATAATGATATGTGTATACAAAAAATATATAGATATTAATTTTATGGGGAGAAATAATTCTGAATCAGCAAAAAATTGCAATTGGCAGGCAGGTTAGATTTTTTTGTCTAAATTACAATCAGTGCACCCCTATTAATTTTTCTACAATTATTACTGCACACACTAGGATATGACATTTATTGAGAATTTCAAATGAGACCAAGATCACAGGCTAAAAGGTAATTAGAGCTAAATGCATGGGTTAAGGTTATGCAAGTTTTCGATCATACTTTGTGTGCTGCTGAATTTATTTTTGTGCTACTGATTTTTTTTTGCTTGCTAGCACCAGTGCTACCACCTAAAAAAATAAGCGTACAGCCCTGCAGTGGCATTTGAAATGCACGAGTAGGAGCAGCCCCTTGAGTTGGAAATTACTATTGATCGTGGCCAGACCCTCTATCGTTCAAGATATCAGGGTATGGATTTCCAGGCTACCACATAGGTCTATTAATTTTAAATTTTACAATGATTTGAATCGGAAAAAATATCCTCTTTTAACAGCTGCACGCCATGCACTCTCACTGTATTTCTCTCAACGGCAGACTATGCAGCAATAGTCAGACAGCAACGAACCGGGAAATTCACCATTTAGAAACAACAGCCGCCGAAATCGTACAGTGCATGCGGAAGGAAAAAGGCGAAACGCGCAACTATACAGTAGCGGACCTGTGGAACGGAGGAGATGCTGCGAAGCGCCACACTCTTGTAGGAAATTAAACCCAAACGTGTCACCAACAGTAACTTTCAGTGCATCGTAAACCCAAAGCAACTGCAGGAAAAGGAACTTAATAAATAATTTTTATATAAATGTAATAAATATAAATGTGTCTATACTTTCTAAATATAGCTTTACTAAGATCATTAAACCCTTACAGCTATTAAGGTACCTTTTGTAAAGCTCAATAGCATTAAATCTCTCCAAAACACCATCAAATGATTGTCTGTGTTTTACTCTTAGTTAGGGCTGCAACAACGAATCGATAAAATCGATAAAAATTATTACTAAAAGCGTTGGCAACGAATTTGGTCATTGATTCGTTGAGTCGCGCGATTAATACGTCACTCGTAGGCGCGGCACTGTTTACATCCAGCCGCCGACAGGTTCATGCACGCCCACAGCGAGCCTTCCGCACGTGAAGCGGTGCGGGAAAGCTATAGTGTGAGCGGCCACAGCTTGTATTTTGGTCATATCTAACACTGGACTGTAGGCCTATAAATGTTGTACCTTTGCTGTCTTTGGGTTAAAAAAAATCCTTCAACTCAGTACCCGTCTAGTCCAAAAATACTCTGTCAGCTGCTGATGCTGCAGACGGTGTGCAGACGAGCTCGGAGAGTCGGCATCGGCACATCAACATCATTCAAAGCAGCGGTAGTAATCACACAACCGAACGGTGTAGAATGTCCCGTGAGTTAAAAATAGTGATCCAGATTTTAAATCCATGTTAAAATCGGAAGGATATAGAGCTAGTTAGTTTAAAAAAAAGTAGCAAACATGTCAAATGTGATGTGTTCAGGCCGGCTCAGTGATATGATTGATGTGTTCAAATGCAACCCCAAAAAAAAAGAAATTTGAGATTTTGGCGAACACTTGTTTTCCCAGCAATATAAAATGGATAGTAAAGATGGAATTATGACCTGTTTAATGTCCTATCTTGAGCTATGATCATATCAGCAATTAAAGCAATAATACAAGTTCTATTTCAACAAAATAATAGAAATAATAATAATAAAATAGTATCAATAGTGATATCAATAAAGACTTGGATCGTTAAGGAGTCTCGAAAATGGTATCAATATCAATAAAAATTAACAATCTCCTGTCATCTGAGAGAAATTAAGATGATTTAATTTTTTTAACCGCTAGTATTTACCGGTTAAAAATCTTATCGGTTGACTGGTTTACCATGGACATCCCTTATATACTGTTTAAATGTACAGTATATCATACATTGTATGTTTTTTTTTGTTATCCCAGTTAAAGCTGCAGTTGAGAGTTTTTTTACTGTAATATTTGGCAAAACTGTCATAATAGCCATTCAGCTATATGTAGGTGAGGTGGTCTGAAAATATTTTTTTATCACTTTGCTCCCCCCTGCCTCTGTGTGCTGCCCCCCAAAATTGCCACCGCTCATGTTAATTTTGACCAATCACAGCGAGGTCAGATTCTCCGTTCTTATTGGCTGTGGGACCTTGGCAATGACGTTGATGCGTCAGTTGCATGAGCGTTCACGACCCTAGCAGTCTGACACTAGCCTACTGTTTGGTACTAGGCTACTACGGCGGACAGCGAGTAGCAATGTCTTCACAAACGAACCCTCAATTTACCATTCCCAGGATACCAACAACTAAAAATGCTAAAACAGCAAAAAAACGAGGAAAGACGAATGTTGAAAAGTTAACTGCTGAAAGGGAGACGGAGAGAGCTTGAACAAAAAGTACACCGGCCATGTCTTCTTGCCCTATCACATCAAGACCTCTCCGACCGCGACCTCGTCCCCTTCCTCTAAACGCCACACTTTTGTTTTTGCTCCCATTTTTCATGAGATGGACTTAAAGATCTAAAATTCATTCCAGATACACAATTGTACCATTTCTCTAAATGTGTGATAGTGAGCACTTCTGCTTTGCTGAGATAATCCATCCCACCTCACAGGTGTGCCACATCAAGATGCTGATTTGACATCATGATTAGTGCACAGGTGTGCCTTAGACTGTCCACAATAAAAGGCCACTCTGAAATGTGCATTTTTTTGCTTTATTGGGGGTCTGGGGACTCAGAACCAGTCAGTATCTGGTGTGACCACCATTTGCCTCATGCAGTGCAACACATCTTCTTCGCATAGAGTTTATCAGATTGTCAATTGTGGCCTGTGGAATGTTGGTCCACTCCTCTTCAATGGCTGAGCAAAGTTGCTGGAGACGGCTTATGGTGGAGAAATGAACATTCAATGCACGAGCAACAGATCTGGTTGACATTCCTGCTGTCAGCATGCCAATTGCACGCTCCCTCAATGCTTGTGGCATCTGTGGCATTTTGCTGTGAGACAAAACTGCACATTTCAGGGTGGCCTTTTATTGTGGACAGTCTAAGGCACACCTGTGCACTAATCATGATGTCAGATCAGCATCTTGATGTGGCACACCTGTGAGGTGGGATGGATTATCTCAGCAAAGCAGAAGTGCTCACTATCACACATTTACACAGATTTGTGAACAATGTTTGAGAGAAATGGTACAATTGTGTATCTGGAATGAATTTTAGATCTTTAAGTCCATCTCATGAAAAATGGGAGCAAAAACAAAAGTGTTGCGTTTATATTTTTGTTGAGTGTATATATAGGCTCTGTGATTAATTAATCTAAGTCACTTTTATGCCTGTTTATAAACAGCTGTATAGGCTACCGTTTCTCTCTCTGTCTCGTAACTTCTGTCTCCTCCTCTCAGCCAGGTTACTACATTAAAGAGGACCTATGATGCTTTTTGACTTTTATGACCTATAAACGTTGTTATGATGATTCATAGTCATGCTTAACCATACTAAATTATCAAATAATGACTTACATGCATTTCGACGTATTCCCTGCTGACCGTCTGGGGTGTCTGTGCAGAGCACTAAACACAGTTGAGAAGTTACGTGTTCAAAGCGGTCTAGCCTTTCATAATTTGTGATGTCACATAAAAATTTGTGAAGTCACCACGCGGATGTTTCCATGTATGGTAATGCTGTCACTTCCCTGTTCGCGTCTGCCTCGCACCCTTATAGGTCCATGCTCGCGCTTCCCGCCACTGAAAGTGTTCCGGAAGGAAGGTAACCAACCACAACGGAGTGGGGTTTGCAGGGGGGGGGGGGGGGGGGCGGAGATCGCCGAAGCACAGGCGGAGGGAGCGAAGATGCCCGAAGCACACACACTCAAGTGTTGACAGGACGTGCTGGATCGCCAAAATAAGAGAAAGAGCTTCCCGAAAATCTACATAGTTTTTTGTGATGTGATTCGTGTCAGGTTGCTCTATAGCAGTGTAAAACAAGAAATTAAGACCAGAAAAGTAGTATAATAGGTCCTCTTTAAATAAATTTAGGAACTACTTGCGCCGAAAAAAAACACAAAAAAAACAAGCAGGCTAAATGACTGTCTATCTCCCACAACAGACAGCGCTGCACTGCCACAGGTGCGGTGCACATAGCCTATGCCGACTCATTCACCGTCCTTCTCATAGCCAAAAATATTGACACACACACACACACACACACACACACACACACACACACACACACACACATACAAAGGAGGAAAAAAGACAGGCATATGCTTGGAAGAGTGAGAGGGGCGGGTGTCCGTTTGAAGGAGACGATCACAGCTAGCAAACAAAAGTGAGACACAGGGGAAGATTGAGAGATACTGTTTTGAACCTATTGTTAATTAGGCACCCACTAAATCAATAATGCACAGACACTGTGGAGAATAACATAAGACGTATTCCTACCTTCATGCTTATTTGCCCGGAGCTTCCCATAAAACGTTCCTCTCTATGCTTCTTTCTTTACTCTTTAATCCCGTGCGGGCCGTGTCAGCAAGCTACAGGTGCAGCTCCGCTATCGCCTCACCTCTTTTGCACCGGGTCAAAGGGCAATATAGAAGTGCGATTAATCTGCTTTAATTTTTTTAATCGCGTTAATTTTTCTTGGATTAATTAATCGAAATTAACGCGTTAATTTGACTGCCCTAATATATATATATATATATATATACACTCAACAAAAATATAAACGCAACACTTTTGTTTTTGCTCCCATTTTTCATGAGATGGACTTAAAGATCTAAAATTCATTCCAGATACACAATTGTACCATTTCTCTCAAACATTGTTCACAAATCTGTCTAAATGTGTGATAGTGAGCACTTCTGCTTTGCTGAGATAATCCATCCCACCTCGCAGGTGTGCCACATCAAGATGCTGATCTGACATCATGATTAGTGCACAGGTGTGCTTTAGACTGTCCACAATAAAAGGCCACCCTGAAATGTGCAGTTTTGTCTCACAGCAAACTGCCACAGATGCCACAAGCATTGAGGTAGCGTGCCATTGGCATGCTGACAGCAGGAATGTCAACCAGATCTGTTGCTCGTGCATTGAATGTTCATTTCTCCACCATAAGCCGTCTCCAGCAACTTCGCACAGCCATTGAAGAGGAGTGGAACAACATTCCACAGGCCACAATTGACAATCTGATAAACTCTATGCGAAGAAGATGTGTTGCACTGCATGAGGCAAATGGTGGTCACACCAGATACTGACTGGTTCTGAGTCCCCAGACCCCCAATAAAGCAAAAAAATGCACATTTCAGAGTGGCCTTTTATTGTGGACAGTCTAAGGCACACCTGTGCACTAATCATGATGTCAAATCAGCATCTTGATGTGGCACACCTGTGAGGTGGGATGGATTATCTCAGCAAAGCAGAAGTGCTCACTATCACACAATTAGACAATTTGTGAACAATGTTTGAGAGAAATGGTACAATTGTGTATCTGGAATGAATTTTAGATCTTTAAGTCCATCTCATGAAAAATGGGAGCAAAAACAAAAGTGTTGCGTTTATATTTTTGTTGAGTGTATATATATATCAAAAAAAAAGTTTTGACGCTTTTAGTTAATTTTTAGCTGACCCTAGCTTGCTTCTTCAGATTGCGTTTGTCTGATTTGTGTCTCTGCCATGTCATGTGCCATGTCCATGGTCTCTGCAGTAAGACTACGGCAGCCGTGTGAGCCAGTCAGATTTGGGCCGAAGGGCTAAGGGGCTCGTTCGCCTTTTGTCCCTAAACGCAATGCAATGTGTGTTGCACGTGAACAACTGCGAATGCGCGTGCTTGTAGTATTTCTCTGTTATAGTGGACGGAGATTATTTTACCCCAACGGGCGCTGCCCCTCCGGCACTGGAAAGGACATATATGGTCATTGGGTTCGTTCCACTACTGTAATAGTAGTGCCGCGAAAAGTCATGTAGCCGGAAGAAGAGAAGGACGGAGAAGGATAACTTTGCTAACACAAAGATGTCAGAGGCACACAAACGAAAATGAGTCGACAACTTGAATGAAGTAGATCATTTTTGGAGCACAGGTTTGAGACCCTTAGTCTGGAAGAGAAATTGGTAGGCTAGTAAAACCGCTTGGTACGCATAATCCACCGGACAATAGCCTATAATGTGGAGTGGTAGCTATGCTAAAGAAGGCTAACGGCTATCGATCATAAGAAGGCACTCTTCCCTCGTTTGCTGTTCGGTGGAGAAGGTATTTTATGGAGGACGGGATACAAGGATTTTAAAAACTTTTCTGAGAGGATGAGATGAGAGCAGCTGGATGCTGTGCTGGACGAGTGAACGTCGCTGTATTGACGGGGCCGCCTTTCTCTTCAAATAGTCAAATAAGTGCTTTGGTGAGTGAAATAATGCTATTCTGTTTTGCTATCGATTGAAATTGATATTTAATATGGCGTTGAGTCGGAGTGTCAGTGTTTTCATGTGTCAGTAGCATTGCATTTGAAGGTGTGTGTGCTGCTGGTTGTGCTTATGTTATGGGCGATCATCAGCAATAGTTGTTGTTGTTGTTGCCAATGCCATCGGAGTGTATGTTGTGAAGAGTGAGAGCTTTTTTATATATGTAACATATATTATTACTTTGAAAACTAAAGAGTTATCTGTGATTTTATTAGCCTGCCTTTATCTGACACCGCAGCAGCCTGCAGCGCGCAACCTTCCTACTGAACGGAATCTGTCTGTTTAAAATCACGGCATTAAAAGAACCAAATGACTTGCTTTAACGAATTTCGTTAGAATATAACGTGAAGAATTTTAGAATATTATTTCCATGAAGCTGTTTAGTCAGAAAGTGAGCAATCACGAGTGGCTCATCCTCGCTGCTGTCCAAGGCATTGGAGAGGCAGCATTTATTTTATGCTCATAGTTAATCATATAGCAGTGCTGAAACGAAAGCTTCTCTCTTAAAATCGCGATCCGATTGCTTGTCCCTAACCTTGGATACACAGAGACATGTCCCCAAACTGACTGTGCGATAGTCTGTACAGTGAAACAGCCGCCTCCCTCGTTAGTGTCAGTCTACAGCCTAGAATGCTAATATAACCACCACCTGCGCATGGAAAGCGTTTAAATAAAGCCTCTTATTTTTATTAGGAATTATTGAGCTGTTTTGTCGTCAGAAAATTAAGAATTACTTCAGCAGATTGTCTGTGATGTGTAGCTACATTGAGTCCACTCGGTGACCATAACGTCACAAAGGAATGCGTGAATGAGGCTTTACTAAGTTAGTCCGATGCCGTGTTGTCACATGACTCAGTTAGTTAAGATGCAGTTTGAGGTTCACGCTCCACACAGCTGCTGCTGGAGCCACCGGGAGTTTTTGCTCCACTTGAGAAAAATGGAATATTTGCAGTTTGCATAATCTATTTGAAATTGATATACATTTTTTGATCGTTCAAGATCCAGTCCTCATTCAAGTGTACTGTGTAGGTTATGTCACGCAAGAGAAACGATAATAGTCATCTATCACCTCAACATGAAGGAAAACTCCACCTTGAAATTTCGGTATCTGGATAAAATGGGGAAAATATTATAGCCTAGTCACGTTGAGCAACAATTGCAGCAAGTTTAAATGACCGTGGAGCAAACAACCCCGTCATCATAACACAGGTTATGGAAATAAAATTAGAACGCCAGTAATTTAAAATAAATTGCGAGAATGAATGTAGAGGCCACAAACTAGGAGCGTATGCGTAGAAGAAGATAACTTCGCTTCATTTTGAATAGCCTCCATTTATTTATTAATTAAAATTCAAGTTTTTGATTTTAAATTTTACAAAGGAAATGTTTATTTAGATGTCTTTATTGTGTGGGGGAAAAACACTGTACCTGTATTGGTCCGAGTATAAAATAACCCTGATTATAAGACGAACCCCCCCGTTTTTCAAAACTCAAATTTGGAAAATATATTTGAAGACCAGATCTTTTTTTTATAAATAAATACATTTTATTTATTTAAATAATATACGAAAATAAATACGCATTGAATAAAACACTTTTCTTCATTGCAAATAAACAGTAGGATAGTGCAAATACACCGAACACTGATGTGTTCACCACAGACTATTCCTCACACGCAAATTCCTCTGCCCCGCTGTGATCGCTCTCGCTGTCATCTCTCCTATGCTCTGGTTCGGTCGTGCATAGCGGGTCATCCTCGCTGCTGTCCTCGGCCAGGGCACGTTAACGTTGTCGAGGGAAAGCCCTCCGAGATCTCCGTTGGTTTCAGTTTACAGCCGACATAGTGACAATCACCACCATCACATGGACAGCGTTTAAAGCTCACATATTATACACTTTGCTGTCAATTTTATATGGCCTAAGTAGTCCCTAATACTTATTGTTTTAAATGTTTGCTGAAAAACCCGTTCAGATCATTTATTGTAGCAAGCCTCTATACCCTGACATTCCGCTGGTCTCCGGATGACCTATATTGGTGTCTGCTGCCTGCGATCTGGCTGGCCCCTCCCACCTCTCTGCCGGGTCCTCCCACCGTCTCTGCCGTGCTTACGTGATACTAGAGAGAAACTGCGTGACTGCGAACACAGTGTTTACCCGGAGCGAAGCCATACTTTGACATAACAGTTTGACATGACCTGACATCAGACCCGTCGCCAGACCTCAGTCTTATGGGGGGCATATGAAATGCATAGGGGGGCACAATTATTATTAGCCTACAGTACGTATATTTTTAATAGTCCTATACTCTATTCGCGCAGCACGTAATCATCACGTTAAACTAACCAACAGCGGTAGTATAGGCTATAACATCAGTCCTCATAATTTAAAGCAATAGGCCTACATTACATAGAAGCAATGTTATGAATATCCATAAAACACTTGACTATTCAACATATTAGATGTAGCCTAACACCACACGCATATCTTGTGTATTTTAAAGCAGTCAACAGAGGGATATGCATTGCCATTACACACACACACACACACGGTAGCCTACTTTGAGTGGAGGCAGGGCTGTGCTCTCTCCAGTCCCTTCTATCAGTACAGCGGGAGGCGGCGTTTCTCCGAGCTCAACCTCCTCATCAACATATATTTCGGCCTCCGGGTTCAAAGCAGCCAGTGCGCCAATGAGCTTGCTACTGCGCTCTCCAAAACGCGCATCCATCTCTCCTTGCACAGCATCAATAACACTGTAAAATACTCTTGAACTCAGTCTTTTCGTCTATGTCACTTTCTGACGGACCAACTGTTCCCTCAACTGCAAATCCGCGTAGGTTCTTGTAAATTGTGCGTCTTCTCTTGCTTGGACCGGGGTCGGTCGGCACAGCCGGAGACCGACAGTTTGACGATCCGATTTGGCAGAGGAGACTGTTGGTGGGCTTTTCAACCGTTACCGAATATCGATTATGATGAACTAGAAATGAAATAGTTAGCCGGCGAAAACTCATCCAGCTTCACTTTCAAAATGCGCGTTAACTGTTGAGCGGCTGCATTGACGTATTACGTAGGCCTACGTAGCTTTACTTTCTTTTCAGTAAGGCCGTGATAGGCTGTTGCAGTGTAGATAGACTCCCTTCAATCAAACAAAATCACACCATTGTTTATTTATATTTTAAATGTTTTGATGATAAAGAATGCAACATTAGTATGTATCAACACAAAATTAGCTACTATGATAGTATAAAATAAAAATGAAAGTATTTTTTTTTGAGAGATCTGTGCCCCAAGTGGGGGGGCACAAGCATTTCGGGGGGTGGGCCCGGACCCCCATAGCGACGGGTATGCCTGACATGATTAAAACCAGTGAAAACAGTAGCCTCACATTTGGTTTCTACAGGAATAACTTCCCACCCTTTGTGGTGTTAAAAACGAGGCATTATTAAACTCCAATGGGAAAGCTAAGTTAGTGTAATAGAAGCAAACGTTGGGTGCTAGATCCCAATCTACATGTGCGCTAACGGCTAAAAGTAACGCTCAGACGATTTAAAACCAGTGAAAACAGTAGCCTCACATTTGGTTTCTACAGGAATAACTTCCCACCCTTTGTGGTGTTAAAAACGAGGCATTATTAAACTGCAGTGGGAAAGGCAAGTTAGTGTAATAGAAGCAAGCGTTGGGTGCTACTCCCGAAGCTACATGCTACACTAGGTAAATAACAGGCAAACAACCATTGAGGAGATTCCTTTTAGTTTCAACGATGGAATTACTACACAAGTAGTTCCCTAAGTCTTGTCTCGTTATATATAAATGCGGCATTATTAAGACTGCTGTGATTAAGCTAAATTAGTGGATTATGAGCAGAATGCTTCTGTGTTGGTTTATGCAACACTCTGCATGGTTTGCTGTACTATGGGCATCTTGTCGCTTAGCGGGGAAACAACATGGCTGTCGCTTCGAAAATTTTCCAGAGGATCTCGGGGCCATGGACCAATAAGAAATGGGGGGAGGAGAGTTATCATATGTGTGTGTGTGTGTGTGTGTGTGTGGGGGGGGGGGGGGGCATGGACATATAAAGAAAATATGGGGATGTGGCTGCGCAGTTTATGACGTCATAAACGGCGAGAATTCTGACTCGAGTATATTGGGGGGGAGGGGTGGGGGTTTCAGAAAGGGGGAGAGTGAGAAAAGGAGAGATTGTTATTTTTTTTAATATTTTGGCAGTCTCTAGGCACACCGTGGACCTATGGATATATTAGAACACATTTAGAAAGTGCATTTAGCATAATATGTGACCTTTAAATAAAGTGTCTCATTCTTTTTTTTTATCAATATATTTATTGGTTTTTCCTTTATTTTAACTAGAACAACAACAACAATAGAAATACAATACACACCAGGGGCGGTTCTACAGGGGAGCAGCGGCCCTCCCACCGAAGAGCCTTGCCCCCCCCAGCTGCCCCCTAACTTTTGCATTCTCAAAAATGTACTTGTAAGAACAAACCGCCACTATATCAACAAGCCACTCAAATAATTGAAACAAACAATACATTGAACAAAAGTAAATAATTTTGAATCTAATCTTATACCCTGCCCCTCAAATACTTAGCCACGGCCCTGCATCATATGCGCACATCGGCGATCACAGTCTGTCACACACAGCGAGTCAGCGCGCTGCTGTGCCATGCAGCCCGGCGAAGAGTAACTGACCTGCTCCGAGCATCTGAAGGTGAAGTCAGTTTACCCTTGTGAATTTTAAACACACCAATTTAACTTAAAGTTAAATTTGTAATTAATGTAATGCAATGTAAAAGTAGCTAATTCATCAATAAGAGCACACCCATTCATCGTTGGCCAAAAGGGAAATCACTCGCGTGTGACCTGTAGGAGTATATTGCCCTTTTATTAATTTGTATGCCTATTGTAGTACAGGCAAGAGCTTGATAAAAACATTTTTAAAAAAACGTGCATGTTCCATACAATTTAACAGTGGGTCGCCGTTTCGAGAGAGAGAGAGAGAGTTGCCGTTTCAAAGGCATTAAGTTACTACAGTGACAATGCTAGCTAGGAGATCAATCATTTTTGTTTGAATAGCCAAACATAGCCTACTAAAAACTCTCACATATCACAGCAAACGAGCTGCACAAATTAAACCAGGTTACATAATCATATATTAAAGACATGAATAAATAAGTGAAGGAAAAGAGGGAAAAGAAGGAATAAATGTGAGGGATGAAGAGGAGGTTTTATATTCAGACGAGGGACAGAGGCGGGTAGTGATCAGCAGGCAGATGAAAGGTAGGCAGAGGGTCTGACTGCAGTCCCAGCCTAAACTACTGTATTGTTATCCTCCTTCCATATAAATTCCACTAGACTAGAATGATATGTCATGTTACTCAAAATAACATGTTTCAATGATTGCCTGTTTTCTGTTGTGCTGTAAAGGGTAAGCTATGTAGGCTTAAGATATAGGCTACAAATGTCTTATTTTATCAGAAATGATGATCAATATAATATATATGGGGATTCCCGCTACCGTCCTCCCATGCCCCCCTGCCAAGACCTCTTGCCCCCCCTTCGCCACCCATGTAAAAGGCAAAAACAAAAACAAAACTGGGGCAAACCTCTTGAAATTATTTCTGTTATGATTTTCCATTTTAAAAACAAAGGGAAGATATATGACATGTTGAGATTCTGTGCATTATTTTCTATCTTCAGACAAGGAGAGAGCAAGACTTCGGTCGTTTTAATCACTGATTCATTTTATAAATAGTTTTGGGCCAGGGTTGATAGAGAATTTAAATAATTTATAAAAGAAGACCATTTTTTTGTAAATTTGTTAGTGCAGCCTTTCACTGTTAATTTAATTTTCTCGAATTTAAAAAAAAAAACATAACATCTTGGAGCCAGATTTGAATTGATGGGGGATTAGGGGATTTCCACATAAGTAAAATACGGCATCTTGCCAGCAGGGAAGTGAAGGCCAATGTTTCTGATGTTAAGGATGAAATTTGGGGTTGTTGAGATGGGGTTCCAAATATGGCAATGAAGGGGTCTGTTTTAATTTGGGTTCCTAGAACTTTTGTCATGATTGTAAAAAAGTCATTCCAGAATCTGCTTAGTCTGGGACAGTAAAAAAAACATGACTCAAGTTACATGAGGAGGCATGACATCGGTCACATTGGTCAACAACATTTGGATAAATTTCAGATAGTTTAGCTTTGGTGAAATGGACTCTATGTAACACTTTGAACTGTATAAGTTGCAGCCTGGCACAAGGAGAAGATGAGCGTATAGTAGACACAGCTTTATCCCACCATTGATCTGTCAAATCTACCCCAAGCTCACGCTCCCAAGCATTTTTGCTTTTAACAGCGGAACTGTTTTCCAGAGCCATGAGTTTGTCATAAATCTTAGATATTAGTGATTTCTGTTGGGGTTTTAAGATCAGAAGGTCTTCCCATGGCTGGTTAATAGAGAGGGAAGGATAACATGAAAAAAGAGAGGAGGCACAGTGCCTAATTTGAAAGTACATAAATAAATGGGATGTAGGTAAATTAAAATCTTTAGACAAGTCTGAAAAAGTAGCAAAAGTGCCTTCTTTATAAAGGTCTCTGAAAACTTTAATGCCTCGATTTTGCCATAAGATGTAGGAGATATTTCCAACAGATGGGGGGAAATAGATGATTGTTCACTATGGGCATCAGAGTGGATGCAGAGGAAAAGTTAAAATGGCGCCTAAATTGGGACCAAATCCTCAGTGTAGATAGCAAAATAGGATTCTTAGACCCTGTTTCCACCTGGGATTAACATCTGACTTTTTGAATCTGGTTACAAGTGGCCAGCTCAGTCCGTGTGTTCCCACTTGTATTTTCAAATGTGACTTCTTTGTCTACTTGTGATCCGATTCCATTTACCCGCGCTGTATTTAAATCAACACACATAATTTCCGTTTGCATTGCTGTTTTTAACCGGTGGGGTTCAATCAAGTAGACATACAGGGCTGTACATTTCCACAGTTTTAATCGCATTTGCTATTAAAATGCATTACATGCGAAGATAATTACCAGTCTAGGTTGACGAGATAGGCTACTTTCTCATTTAGACAAGGAGGAGCGATGCACAACACTGCTTAGAGGGCTCTACATTAACACTCGCCAAATGCGGGAAATATCATAGATAGTATATAAAAGTAAAAACTCTTAGGCGAGTAAGTTATTACGCCACTTTGGCTGGTGAAAGATGTGTGTTTGCTGGGCGGCTTTTCTAACGTCTGCTACACTCTTGCAGCGCCGTCGTATAGGGGGGGTAAGTTATGACAATTATAAGGGCCCACAGCCCGCTAGGGCCCACACAAACCCCCAAGTAGCCTCTATGGCAAAATGATTATGCATACACTGAACTATTATATATTCATAAGAATGAATCCGAATCAAAACAAAGCCACAAGTCATACAATATTCTAATTTCAATAATTTCAAATACCCCCTTAGCCCCTTCTTAAATAATGGTTTGGTCCACCCGCCCCCACCCTCGCGTCTCTGAAGAATCTGCCAGTTACTCGCGCTGCGCTGTCTGTCTGTGTGTCTCAGCGCCGGTGCACACAAACACAAGCATGCACCCGCGGTGCATCACTCACGGCGGACGAGCGTTTCGGTTAAATACACTAATAACGTTCGGACCAGAATAGACGTGAATGACGCTGGTTGTTACTGCAAGTAAGTGAAATGAAACATAAGTTATAAAGCCCAACATTGTCCCATGAGTAGGCTTCACCTGTCCACGTGCATTCAGCGTGACCACGCGATATTTTAATCTGTTCTGTTGGTCCAGAGAAGCACAGCACGCTAGCTCAGCAGTTAACTATCTAAACAAATGAAGCTGTCTGTCTTCTAATCGTTCAGCTTAGTTTGCCACAAATCATAAAATAATGCATATAGCGCTGCTTACTAACTAGTGTAGCAGACCCTCCTCCCTATAGCAGTGACATACAGATGAGAGGAGAAATAGGCCTACTGTCACTGAACCATGTTTTTTAATTATTTTTTAACTTTCCTCAGTATTCTGATGTCAGAAACAGATTGAATGATTTAATCTATTTGGACATTATTGAGTTTATTTAAAAACATTTGGAAAACATGCCCTCAGTTGCCCATGCATGGTGTATATTCTATAGCCTATTTCACCCTCATCTATGAACAAAAAGATTGCTGGACAACAGAGTTATTCATGTAAAGTTAAGTGGTTTCTTTAAAGAAAAGAAAATAATATAGAGAGATTACAACTTTGTGGATGTTTATTTCCATAATATTCTATTTTATATTAATATTTGTATGGTAAATACATGTGTCTTTCTTCAATAGCTTCATTTCATTCATCTGACTCAGTGTCTCCAAATTATTCCAAAAATTAGTAGGCCTAGTACATAGAAAAAAGTTGTTCACACAAAATTCCTCAGATTTTGCCTCATAATCTTCCTCTCAAAGTGCACCAGATTCATGCATTTCATATCCCGGGGGGTCAACCCCCAGACCCCCCTAGGAGGGTCACGATCTCTGCACTATTTTTACCCAGCTGCACATTGGAGGCACTAGCGGAAAACACTGCTCCTCCCTTCACCACATGTCTGATACCCCGTTGGAGTGCACGCATAGTGGCTGTTTAAACAGTTGCAAATCACTTACCATCACTCCTAGAATAAGACAACTAATAATACATAACTTACATAATAACACTCTGACTTGTTAAGTCTTTAATTGTAAAAAAAGAAACAAATTGGGTGTACCATGCACCGTCAAGAACACTGAAAAAACTAGAAAATTTAAGGTGGCAATGAATGGGGTAGAGGGGCCCACACCGATATTCTTTCAGGGGGCCCAGAATTCCTGGCAACGGCCCTGACTCTTGTCACCACCACCAGTAGCCTACACGGCTTTCTATATGCAGTTAAGTTACTGCATCATGTGCGAACAGAATATTTCCTGTGCGCCTTCATATTAAAAGCCTGTTACTAGCCAAACACGAGTTGACTTTTATTCTTCAGCAGATAAGAACAGGAAGTCGCTGCCTTGCAGCTCCCCAGTCAATAGCAGCGATTTCCGTGTTTTCAGAGTTACGCAGTGAAATGAAAACAGAGGACAGAAAGCTTGTCATTTGCAATACTGGCGGATGCAACTAACGTTAATGAGGCTGCTATAAAAGCTGCATGAACGCCAGTGATGCATTTTCAACGTATTTCCACTCAGGCAGGGGGCGGCAGTTGAGTAGGAGGTCCCTAATGTGGACAAAAGTCACATTGGTGTTTCCACTACCAAATGAACGCAGACACAATGGTCACAACGGACGTAAACCACCTCCGAATGTGGTTTTTGTGATCCGATCTCAATGCGTCTTGAGAGTGTTTTCACCTGTAGTTAAAGCTTTATTAATGTGATCCGATTACACAAGTCAGATGTTAATGACAAGTGGAAACGGGGTCTTAGTGAAACTAGAAGGGTTAATGGGCAATGAAGATGTGAGTAAAGCCGGTAGTGCAGAGGAGAAACACGACTGGGTTTCAAGCTTACACCATAATAGTTCGGGAGATTGAAGCCAAAAAGTTAATGTATGTATTTGTGCTGACCAATAATATAGAAGAAAATTTGGTAAGGCGAGACCACCGTCAGATGTGAATTTTTGCTGTAATGACTTTCTTACCCTTGGAGTCTTACCTCCCCACAAGAAGGAAGTAACAGTCTCATCCAATGACTTATAAAGCGTCTCATTCTTAAAATCATTAGGGCTTTGATGCAAATGATGAAATCTGAACATTACAGCAGCACTGCTGGTGCGTAAAGGGACAGTGCAGTTGGCATCTCTCCTCAGCACAACTGCAGCAGCTAAAAAGCCACAGTTAAAGTCGATCGCACAGCCGATTCATGTTTCTGACACGTTGACTCTCAACATAATGAGTCGAGGCTTTGAATTGGCTTTGTCGATGTCCCGTGCCTCTTTTTTCTCTCCACAAAAAATGTTCTCTCTCCTAGCGCACAAACGCCCTGGCCGCTTCTGAGAGCACAGCCAGTGTTCCACCCGATAAAAAAATAAAATAAACACAACTTGGAAAACACGACCCGACTTTTTACGACCTATTTCCGCGAAAATAAAACCTGTCTTATATTCGGACCAATATGGATTGTGTAATGATCAGACCGCCATTAAATTTTTCATCTCGCGCACCCCCTTGCAGCAGCTCATGCACCCCCAGGGGTGCGCGCACCACACTTTGGGAATCCCTAGTCTATGGTATTTAGAGAGCTGATTACTCTATATTGCGGACTTTACAGTTAAAATAGCAACAACCATGTTCCCAATTTGCTTGCTTTTTAACCTCTGTATAACCTTGTGGATTAAATTACTTTTTATTTCATTCATTATTTTACATTAAATTACCTTTGAGGTGAGATATCCTTCACCACTTTTTTTTTCTCTCACCTGCATAATTTGTTACCTTTTACTTTATATCTTATTTTTCTGTGGCCTATATGTTTTTTGTTGTTTTTATAGTGCAAATAAATTAAATCAAATCAAAAGCATCAAACCGGAAACAGGAAGCGTTTTAATGACTCGTAATTGCTTAATATAACTGTTACAGTTTTTTACGATTGCTAAACCACAGTGGGCACAACTGGAGCGACATGTGCAAAACTAACCACAGTATGCAAAGCAGCGGTTCATTCGGACCAAACTGTAGCTCGTTTTTCATTGCTTAACACAATTTTCAAAACTCTACAGACCTATCTCATGGCTTAACCATAGCCTGCACAACACTGTGGATTTCCAGCACTTTTTTCAAATGCTAACACACTGCTGCCACAACTGTAAACTACACATTCAAAACAGAATGAATGCCTAGTGCATTTCAAACACTGCAGATTGCAATTTCAACTGAAACACTAAGATGTCTTGTTTTAGACTTATATGTAACATATAACAGTATAAAGCTCAAAAATATATATATATTTTTAAATGGACCAATGAAGACAGGTTGTTGGAGGGAGAAGAGTGGCAGTGAGAGTATGGATGTGTGGAGGAAGACCTAGAAGACATAGAGCTGTAATGTCTGATGAAATGCAGTAAGGGCTACACTGAAAACCCTGTTGTGAATCATGGTCTCTCATTAAGAGAGGGGCAGGGTTGAGAGTTCAACCCAATCTGCAAAAATCTAAAGTTGCATCTGTAATACGAATTTTCCAGCAAACAAACAGCTTAGAGTTGCATCCTTACAGTAAATGAAAACGTTACAGGAATTGATTTCTGTATTACAATTATAGAATATTTACACAGATAAATACTGCATTTGGAAATGTTTTCAATAAAATATACAAAATTTGTATCTATTGAAGCAAACTTTTCATTAAATTTCTTTTTGTTTTCCTAAAAAACTGGTATGTTATAAGATAAACAATTTCATGTGAAAGAATTTCACCCTTTCATCAAAGAAAATATTAGGTAATTTGTGTGAAATATCTCAAATTATTCAAACTGTAAAGATTAAAAGATTGTAATTTGTGTATTGGGGTTTGATGCTAGTGTTTGTACTCTGAGCATGTTCTGAGTGACAGTGTGTGTTATCTCGATGAGGCTGGTTTATAGTGTTTGCTGCACTGAACCTGTTTTGCAGGTGAAGTGAACTGTTCAGCTCCAGCGACTGTTGGTAGTGCAGACTGTAGTTAGAGTTTTGCACATTGAGCTACAGTTGTGACCACTGTGGTTTAGCGATCGAAAAAAAAACTGTAAATTGTGTTCTCTCATTTTAAAAAAAACATGTTTATTTTAGAGCAGGGATGACGTCTACAGAGTTGCCCGCTTACACCTTCCCTGACGGTTATGAACGTTTTTCTTTTCACGAGCAGCTCCCACAACAGTGTTGGAAGCGATGCCTATGAGTTCCGAGCTGTCCGCCATTGATGGGCCGCATTCTAATAGCTTGTGACGTCATCTGAATGGCAGCATTCCATTTCAATGTACAGATGTCTGCCCCAAGCTGAATCAAAAGGCCACTATGATTGTTTTATAGCCTGATATTGATTTTAATGTAATTGCATGTGGCTGAATATATTTATTATGAAATAAAAGATATTAAAAAACATATATCAGTTACAGTTTTTTCGATCGCTAAACCACAGTGGGTACAACTGTAGCTCAATGTGCAAAACTCTAACTACAGTCAGCACTACCAAGGAGCTGAACAGTTCACTTCACCTGCAAAACAGGTTCAGTGCAGCAAACACTATGAACCAGCCTCATTGAGATAACACACACTGTCAGTCAGAACCTGCTCAGAGTACAAACACTAGCATCAAACCCCAATACACAAATTACAAACTTTTAATCTTTACAGTTTGAATAATTTTAGTTATTTCACACAAATTACATAATATTTTCCTTGATGAAAGGGTGAAATTCTTTCACATGAAATGGTTTATTTTATAACATACCAGTTTTTTTAGGAAAACAAAAAGAAATGAAAATCAGAAGTTTGCTTCAATAGATACACATTTTGTATATTTTATTGAAAACATTTCCAAATGTAGTATTTATCTGTGTAAATATTCTATAATTGTAATACAGAAATAAATTCCTGTAATGTTGTCATTTACTGTAAGGATGCAACTCTAAGCTGTTTGTTTGCTGGAAAATTCGTATTACGGATGCAACTTTAGTTTTTTGCAGATTGGGTTGCACTCTCAACCCTGCCTCTCTCAATGCGAGACCATGATTCACAACAGGGTCTATCAGTGTTGCCCTTACTGTATTTCATCAGACATTACAGCTCTACTGTATGTCTTCTAGGTCTTCCTCCACACATCCACACTCTCACTGCCACTCTCCAACAACCTGTCTTCCTTGGTCCATTTCCCAAAAAATATATATTTTTGAGCTTTCCCTTTATACTAACTCACTAACAAGTCTAAAACAAGACATCTTAGTGTTTCAGTTGAAATTGCAATCCGCAGTGTTTGAAAGGCATTCATTCTGTTTTGAATGTGTGGCTTACAGTTGTGGCAGCAGTGTGTTAGCATTTGAAAAAAGTGCTGAAAATCCACATTGTTGTGCAGGCTGTGGTTAAGCCATGAGATAGGTGTGTAGAGTTTTGAAAATTGTGTTTAAGCAATGAAAAACGAGCTACAGTTTGGTCCGAATGAACCGCTGCTCTGCATACTGTTGTTAGAGTTTTGCACTTGTCGTTCCAGTTGTGCCCACTGTGGTTTAGCAATCGTAAAAAACTGTAATAGACCTATTGAACCAAATCACCCACTGAAGCCCTACTGTGTGTGTGTGTGTGTGTGTGTGTGTGTGTGTGTGTGTGTGTGTGTGTGTGTGTGTGTGTGTGTGTGTGTGTGTGTGTGTGTGTGTGTGTGTGTGTGTGTGAGTGAGTGTGTGAGTGAGTGAGTGAGTGAGTGAGTGAGTGAGTGAGTGAGTGAGTGAGTGAGCATGGCCAAACAGACTGAAGACAATCAATAAATAAAGTGGGCCCACATTATCCATCTATAAGTCCATCCATCCATCCATGCAGGTTTGATTTAGGCCTATCTGGATTTTAGATTATGCATAGCGTTTTGTATTATAATCTCTGAAGGTGACACCTTTTGGTTTATTATTTCCAAAAGAAAACAAATGAGCAAACAAAAAGCTTAATTTTCCTTATTGGGCCTTAAAAGTGATCAGAAAATCAAAACCTTGTGGTAAAGAACACCAACTGAATACATAGTTGGAAAGGTCTCAATGTTGAGAGTAATTTTTGTTAGTGTGAAGATTCTATGATTCTACATTTAAACACACCTACAATTCACCATCATGCTTTTGATTTAATTTATTTGCACAATAAAAGAATATATACTATAGGCCAAAAAAAGATAGATATAAAGTAAAAGGTAAAAAGGTAACAAATTGTGCAGATGAGAAAATAAGTGTTGAAGGATATCTCATCTCACAGGTAATTTAATGTAAAATAATGAATAAAATAAAAAGTAATTTAATCCACAACGTTATACAGAGGTTAAAAAGCAAGCAAAGTGGGCCCATGATTGTTGTTTTCCTGCTATTTTAACTGTAAAGTCCGCAATATCGAGTAATCAGCTTTCTAAATACATGACATACAGGGTTTTTCTGGCTCAGAATGGGTCTTTGGGGGGGTCAACACGTGGACCGATTGTTTGGGGGTTGCAACTATGTGTAACAGTAAAGGCAAAACGTTTGTGTATTTTAAGAGGGACGTTGGGTTGGGAGAGGGGAGTTTCTGTCCAGCTAAAGAGCATTTCAGTCAGCCTGTCAATTGCTGTTACCATGGAGCTTACTGACTTATAAAATCACAATAAAGAACCTGTAGATGAAGTCAAAATACTAATAATGACTATCTATTTAATAATGTTATTGTTTCTAATTGATCTAAACCATGGAAATTGCAAATAGGTAGGACTACTTGAGTATGAAAAAAATCATGATCATGATTATTTTGATTGACATTGTGTAATCACGATTATTAAAGACAGTTAATAATTCATTTAAGAACATCATGCATGTATTTAACTTTAAACAAGGTTGTTTCTATTAACAGTAACACCATGGCTTTAGACTTTAAACATTGGCCTAATTGAACTGAAAACAAGGAAAATAGAAATAGGCTAAATAAGTGAAACATATTTTTAATAATTTAAAAAAAATCAATATGTCAAAATAAAAATAACCCATTGCTAATGGTGTTGATAGGACACATATTTTGCTAGCAGGATTGTGAGGGCATAATTTATTTATGTCTCAAGGAGCTGGCTGGATGCAGTTGCATTGTACAGTTGTGGTGGCAGGGGTCAAGGAACTTTAAATTCCTGTGTTTTAAAGAAATGTATTGCTTGGTAATAGACCACTATGATTCGACTTAAAGTGAATAAACAAATTGGTCGGGATGTTTTGAGGTGCAGACACGGTAGCATATGCTTTTTTTTCTCTCTCTCTCGCGGTCGCGTATGTCATGTGACTCGCGTGTCCGCCTGTTTCATATCTTACACATTATTTTAGTCTGATGTGAATCTGAAGTGTTTTCAGACAACTCAATTAGTTATACCTTTCTTCTGGACCAAAGGCTGACTTTCTGTCGTCCTCGGAAGTTTTTCAAAATACCCGGCAATGCGCAACATTTCCCTCCTACTAAGGACCAGCCGAAAGCTAAACTATCAGGTGAGGGAGGGGCCGAGCGGAGCGCACGGCTGAAAGGGTTCGCTGCATTTACAAGCCTGCATGTCCCGGCGTGCGGAACAATGATAGTTTTATTACGATTATTTTGTTTTCATGATTGAGGGACGCCGTAATAATAACCGAAAATTAGATTCAAGTCATTGCCCAGCCCCTCAAGAAGGCTGACTTAAATTGGGCTGAATTTGGAGAGGTTTTAAATGGCTAGAACTGGAACTGTGAACTAAATTGCCCTTTTTGGGATAAATAAAGTTTTTTCTGATTCTAATTAGGGGAGAGTGGCCTAAGTTGTGCAACTTTTCACTCAAAGTGACTTTAAAGTAAGGCCTTGACAGTAAAGTCTCCAACTCAAATATGTACATATATTTCAGGGTGTTGTGCATCCCTGGCAATAAACACTTTGGATCTGGAATAAACTGTTGAAGAAATATAGCTTTCGGAAAAAAAGTTGTCTTGATGCACAACTTGCCCCCGGTGTGGTGTACGTTGTGCGGTTGGAGAGAATACCATGGGGTGAATTGTGCCATTGCTATATATCTCATAAACTGTAATGCAAGACAAATCCATTAGACAATTACTTATTTAAGGTTTATTCAAAGTAAATAGTTGACAAAGATTGAAGGACAATTTTCTTAAACAAGGCCTAGCAGATCTAATGGTTTTACCTGCAAAGCTCACAATGACAAAGTCACCATCATCATCTTTCTGGCCATCTGCACTCTCATCAGTGGTGTCGTTAAGTGGAATGAGATGTCACTCTCTTCTGAGCTACTGTAGACAATCACTTTCTTTTGGTGACCAGCGTATACAGCCATGCCACTGGCACAACTCTCAGAAATGTACTTTGCACTAGTTTCTCCGTGCTTGTGGAACCAACTGCCACCTGACAAATGTGATTCCCCTACATTTCTGCCTTTAAATCAAGGCTCAAAACCCATATGTACACCATGGTGTTTCCTCCCCATTAACTATCTTACCTCTGCACTACTATCTGTGTTTATGTGGATGTATGGGCTTCACGTCTTTTATTTTGGTTATTGTTATTTTACCTTGATTGTTTACCTACTGAATGCACTATGTACAGCACTTTGGACAGTGCAAACTGTCATAAATGTGCTTTTATAAATACATTTTACTAACTTACTTACTTTTAACTCACCCAGGCCCTTAGGCACAAATCACCCCATCCCCCAGAATTTTGGATAATAAGCATGATGCAGCAGTTTAGGGCTGACATCGTGCTAACTGTATAGACTCAAAATGTAGCATACCAAAGCACTAAAACATGTGTCAAATGTTTTCAAACTTGTCTATAATTGTTCAGACACAATAATCAAAAAACCTTCTAAAATTAGAAGCCTTTTAGAATTTTATTTATTTTGACTATAATTAATACATTTTTATCAATACCAGTATTTTTTATATGAAATAACAGATGTTTGTTTATCAATTCCACATTTTTCTTTTCCGGAAATCAATTGTTAAAACAGATAAAAAAAATTATTTGTCAACTTTTGTATGTGCAAAAGTTTGTGAACCCTGAGCTGCATTGGTTAAATTGAGCAGGTAAACACAATCAGGTGGGCCAAATTGAGTGATGAAATGGACCAATGTAATGAGAGATCTTTAGGGAAGAAATTGGGCGGCACTAGATAAAACACAGATAAAACCAGGTCAGTTTAGGCTCAACAAAGTGACCCATTCAGGTCAGACTTGCCAAAAGGGAAAGACAATCTCAGAGGATCTCAGGAAGAGAGTTGTGATGTTGCACATTTGTCTGGGGACAGCTATCAATTAATTTATTTGGTTCTTGTGCCATAAACAGCTCGTGTGCATTCAGATCAGCATGATGCAACAAGAGTACAAACAAGTCTGTGTCATCACCTATTGAGACTGTGTCTTTTGTTCTGGCAGAGGCAATGGCAGTTTGGACAATGAGCACATCTGCATCATGCTTTGCATGGTTTGTGATAAACAATTTTTTGTCTTACAAGTTTCTTTGAAAATGAATTTCAATATGCAAATGAGCTATACACTAATCAAATATAGGCTACCCAAAATATATCCACATAGGCTTAATTTGAACCTTTACTCCTACCACATTAAAACTTTACACAATGAAAGTCTAAATGAAAAGTAAAAGATTTGTATTAGAAGTTAACTTATAATGGTCAAGGCTTTCCAGAAGGGGTTGGTTGAATGTCAGAACAGGGGTCACATCATACTGCAGAGCTTGAGTTGCCACAAACCTCAATGTTGAGTATATGCAGGATTCATCACTGGGATCAAGATCAATCATCGGAAGGAATGTTACTGAAGCCTTCCCAGGGAGTTCATCTAGAAGATGCAGGATCTGCATCATACCAGACCATGATGGCCTTTGAGAGTGAAGGAGTAGGGATGTCTTCCACAAAACATCCAGTTTTGTTATCTGCTGGCAACAGAGCCAGTGGCTGATACACAATAGGTTCACGTATAGGAGGAATCATAAAGTACTGAATGTGTATGCGACCAACCGCAGCAATATCTGCAGCAGTCACTTGGATCTTTAAAGGAAAAAATTAAGCCTATGCGGATATATTTTGGGTAGCCTATATTTGATTAGTGTATAGCTCATTTGCATATTAAAATTCATTTTCAAAGAAACTTGTAAGATAAAAATGGTGTATCACAAACCATGCAAAGCACGATGCAGATGTGCTCATTGTCCAAACTGTCATTACCTTTGCCAGAACAAAAGACACAGTCTTAGTAGGTGATCACACAGACTTGTTAGTACTCTTGTTGCATCATACTGATCTGAATGCACACAAGCTGTTTATGACACCAGAACCAAAGAAGGCAACAAAAACAAGACGAATATGGTGCATAAAGTAGACAAAGGAGTTACTTGGTCCCAAGGTGTGTGACAATCTCCTCTTTCTCCATGCCATTTCAGGCTGTGATTCTACGTCTCGTCTATTTGGCATAGGAAAGGGAATGGCACTAGCCTGGAACTCAAGACCTGCCACTAGGCGCTGGCAAATAAAATGTGCTGTGCCTGTTGGTCTGGGCACTCCATACTCCACCATTGAAGCTCATTAAATATGTCAAGAAATCCTGATCTTTTAATTGGTTCTATCTGATATGGGCGGGCCAGAGCCCTATGTATGGTGCTCTGGGGCGGACGTAACCAGATGACGACAGTGCGCCGTCGAAGCTGTGATAGTAAACATCAAAGATGGCTGCGAATATGTTGTTTGAGTTGAGACGGCTTTGGCCTCGACCCTTTACAATTTGGAAGACGGCACTCAAATCTTTCATTAGCAAGTAAGAGGAATGTTCTGATTTGCCGACCGACCACGGCAAAAGTTAAATTTAACAGTTAATCCCGCTGTTCGCTAAACAAACGGGCCTTCATACGTCACCTTGTTCATTGCTCTGATTGGTTGTAGTGCAATCAAATTGCATGCAGTGGCATTTGAAGAGACAAATCTAATTCATGAGAGGCACCCGTTATACCCCTGGCAGGTACGCCAGCCAGTTTTTCAGGTTAAAGGCCAGTCTAAAAGCAGCATTGCCATCACCCATTGGCAGTAGGATGATTGGATATTCAATAAGTGTGGAGCTCATGTACATATTCAAATTAATTTAAAAAGAAACTTGTAATACAAAATGTTTTACTTTTCAAGTATACTTTTACTATGTAAAGTTTTATTGTGGTAGGAGTAAAGGAAAAAATTAAGCCTATTTGGGTTTATGTTGGGCATGTACGATAAGTGTATAGCTCATTTGCATATTAAAATTAATTTTCAAAGAAACTTGTAATACAAAAAAATGTAATATGTATGGATACTTTCATTGTGTAAAGTTTCATTTTGATAGGACTAAAGGAAAAAAATTGCCCTATTGGGATTTATTGGTGTCTCGCCTTATTTGCACACATCTCGGATTGATGAGAATTAAACATATTTCCTCAACTAGGATTTCTTAGGACTTTTAGTATGTTGTTCTGGACACCTCGTAGAAATGATCTGAGCTGAAAAAAATAATTTTACAATTTATTCTATTTTTGGCCCCAAAATGCCTACTTTGCCTGGCCTATAGGGGAGGGACCAAAGAGAACAAGTGGAGCGGTTGAGGTATTTGGATTCGAATCCCAAATGCCATTTTCTCCCCAAATCCTCCACCCCAGAATTGCGAGGAACATAGGATCCTTTTGTCAGAAAAATTTATGTATTGCGACCGCGGAACATAGCGGGGAAAATAGGACTCAGGGAACATAGGGATGACCTCAGTGGGGGCTAGTCAAACACAGATATGCCTATAGTGAAATTCAAGCAATGAATTTCACTATGTGGCAGCACCAAAGACTGTATGGGCAGCAGTAAAACATCCGACCAGCAGTGGGAGATACTTAATTAGTAGTAGAAGACAACAGAACAGGCTCAGGCAGCAGCCTATGAGCATAAACATAAACAGGAAGAAGTCAAGGCGAAGTTTGGCATCGGAATTCGGACAGCATTAGAACCGAAAATAACTAAGTTCATTAAGCATTGTGAAACCTTGTAGGGGAAAGTGGCCTAAGTTGTGCCACTTTTTACTCAAAGTGATTTTAAAGTGAGGCCTTGACAGTTATGTCTCCAACTCAAATATGTACATATATTTCAGGATGTTGTGCATCCCTGGCAATAAAAACTTTGCATCTGGAATGAACTGTTTAAGAAATATAGCTTCCGGAAAAAAAATTGTCTTGTGGCACAACTTGCCCCCGGTGTGGTGTAAGTTGTGCCACAAGAGAGAATACCATGGGGTAAATTGTGCCATTGATATGTATCACATAAACTGTAATGCAAGACAAATCCATAAGAAAGTTACTTACTTAAAGAGATCCTATTATACTACTTTTCTGGTCTTAATTTCTTGTTAAAAACTGCTATAGAGCAACCTGACACGAATCACATCAAAAAAACTATGTAGATTTTCAGGAAGCTCTTTCTCTTATTTTGGCGATCCAGCAGGCCCTGTAAACACTTTGCTTCTGCCATCTCTGCCCCCTCCCCCCCCTTCCTGCAAACCCAACTCCGTTGTGATTGGTTACCTTGCGAAGGGAAGTCGTGATTCTAAATGTCTGCAAAGAATCAGCCCGGGCGGGACACGAACGCGGGTCTACTGCTTCGTAATCGATCTCTCTACCGGCTGAGTTAAGCGAGCACTGGTCTAGTGTTGTCACCCCCTGCTATATATAGCAACCTGGGAGCTTGCCTGACCAGATATGGCAAAAATATCTGGTGACACACACATACCGGAAATTTGAACGAGTTTGGCTCGACCGGCTGCCATAGTGTTTAGTGCTCTGAATAGCCACCCCAGACGGTCAGCAGGGAATACGTCGAAATGCATGTACTTAATTATTTGATACTCTAGTATGGTTAAACATGACTATAAATCATTATAACAACGTTTATAGGTCATAAAAGTCGAAAAGTATCATAGGTCCTCTTTAAGGTTTATTTAAAGTAAATAAAGTAAATATTTTACAAAGATTGAAGGTCAATTTTCTTAAACAAGACCTAGCAGATCTAGGTGGTTTTGCCTGCAAAGCTCACAATGACAAAGTCACCATTTTCATCTTTCTGGCCATCTGAACTCTCATCTAGACAATCACTTTCTTTTTGGTGACCAGCGTATACAGCCATGCCACTGGCACAACTCTCAGAAATGTACTTCGCACTAGTTGCTCCGTGCTTGTGACTGCCATCTGACAAATGTGATTACCCCTCCATTTCTGCCGTTAAATCAAGGCTCAAAACCCATCTGTACACCCTGGTTTTTCCTCCCCATTAACTATCTTACCTCTGCACTACTATCTTTGTTTATATTTGTGGATGTATGGGCTTTATGTTTTTTATTTTTGTTATTTTACCTTCATTGTTTACCTACTGAATGCACTATATACAGCACTTTGGACAGTGCAAACTGTCATAAATGTGCTTTTATAAATACATTTTACTTACTTACTTATAACTCACCTAGGCCCTTTGGCACAAATCACCCCAACACCAGAATTTTGGATAATAGGCATGATGCAGCAGTTTAGGGCTGACATCGTGCTAACTGTATAGACTCAAAGTGTAGCATACTAAAGCACTAAAACATGTGTCAAATGTTTTCAAACGTGTCTATAATTGTTCGGACACAAGAATCAAAAAACCTTGATCATGGAAATTTTACTTTGAAAGGCAAAATACTTTTTTTTTTGTTTAAATGTGCTTTAATCTTATTCCTTGTGTCTCCCTTCTTAACAAGATGAGTCAAATGGATGGCTCTTCTTAAATATGTGGTCACCTTTTCAATTTCTTCCACGGTTTTCTAGAAACAAGAGGTGGCACAACTTCCCCACCGGCACAATTTAGGCCACTCTCCCCTATAAGTACAACACCGAATTAAGTACCACTTGTACATTGAAGCCTACATCTAACCCTGTTTAACGTGTCACGTTAGCGCCGCTAGCATTAGCGGCTAACTTTAGCGTCTATGCTTTCCTACTTCGCCTTCATCAGGGAACTAATTTGCAAATTTTAGATGATTATTAGATGAAGTAACGTTAGGTCCTTTACCACTCAGAAAAACGTGCTGTGCCCTTATGCAGTCTTTGGCAGCATCTTAGGAGGCGCATGTGTGTTTAAACTTTAAAGGTATCGTAGCATTGGCTCATTGTTGGCTCATAGCCTCGGGCTTTAACCAGCGCCGCATTTCATTATTAATTTATTTAAAAAAGTTGCCTTGTCTTAATAGATTGTTGTTTGCCTAGAAGATCTTGAAATAAAGATGTAATTGAGTAAAAACCTCTTGTATACAGTCTATGGTAAAAACGCTGTATTTTTGATGTTTTGTTGGCATTTTTGATAACGATTAATCGATAATTGATCGTTAATTTTCCCTATGATCGATCAATGAAATCTCTTAAAATGCCCATCACTACCTGCTGTAAGTGTTTATTCTTTTATGCCAGCAGCGGACTTGATTCTTGACGGAGTAGCGTCAGTCATGTTTTTGAAAGTTGCATCGCAGAGAGTATCTTAGCAACACTGACAGCACTTTCATTGGCCAATCAAAAGCACATTTCATACAGACAGAGTGAGACAGAAGCAGCAGACAGAGCTGCACAGTTTCATTATAGGCTGATAAAAATGGCTCCGACATTGATTAAAAAAAGAAGACAAAAAAATACTGAACAAAGTGCGTCCCTTATCAGTTCAGTAAGGAACACGTCTTTTAGTTTCCAAATATGGGATGATTACATATTTTAAGCGACGATTGGCAACCCTAGTTAGATCTACATGTTTTTACGTTGACAATTAGTCAAATATTCCCACAAATGCTGACTGTTAGTCCTTTGTTTAGTATGAAATCAGATATTCAAAACGGCAAAAATGTACAATAAAAATAACAGGAGATATCCTTTCAAATGAGAAGCTGGAACCATGCAATAGATAGCCTTTTAGATGTCCTGAAGTAAGAGCTGTGGTCTGGATAAGTAATATGCCCAAAATACTATAATTGTAGATTCTAAAATTATTAGATTTGTATCAACACAGGACAACTGTTATTCCACTTTCCTAGTCTTGGTTGTAAAATCTTTCAAAGTCTGTGCTAGAAAAAAAATGACGTGGTCAATAGCTGTGATTGGGAAGAAATGCCCATTATTTCGAGAGGCACCTATTTGCAGACCCATGGGGGAAACCATTGAAAGTGGAGCTCCACCGGAAGCCACGCCCCGAACTCATTTCATTGGTCAGAATTGTAACCTACTCTGAATTTGTTGTCTTCTTTTTGTTTTACTGCCAGAGTTCACCTAGCGGTGAATAATAATACACAGTTTCCACCGGTTATGATGCTAGTAAACAGTAAAATACGTCAGTTTGTTAAGGGTCCTAAGTGGCCAGGACGGTGGTAAAAAGTAGATGTTGAGGTAGAAGATGAATGAAGCAACGAAGCTTTGGGTACATCTTCCGAAATCCGTCTCTTTAATTCACAATTATCACAAGTATCACATACAAATCACATACAAATATCAACCCTTATAAATAAAACACAAAAAGTTGAACTTTTATTCTAGAAGTCCTGGAAACAAATGCTTGTCTTTTCCTCTTAAACAAAGCTGTAAATAGCCTTTACGTAGTGTCAGTTGGAGCCTTGTTGCAGCAGTGCAGGCTAATGCTAACTGTGTTCGGATTAATAACCCTATTGTATTGTAGCCTATCTCGTTCTGTGGCTGCACGCGATCATTACTGTTCACTTGCGTGATCACAAAGTCACAGACGAGCCTCGTTAAATAGCCTAATATGAACATAGGCTATTTATGTCTGGTTGAAATGTAATTCTGCGGCTGCACACGATTGTTACGTTCATTTGCGTGATCACAAAGTCACAGACGAGCATCGATCGTGCAATAGCCTAATATGAATATAGAAATGATATAATAGCCTAATTAAAACTGTGATAACTAGAGGACAAGGGATCTGGTAATAAATCAATCAGGATCTAGAATGGAAACTGTCACCTTATGTGTCAGACGTTAATGCCTTTCACCCCGCTTTTTAAAATGAGCTGTTTATTTTAATGTGGTGGCACTTTTTGTGTTTCATTTATAAGGGTTTATATTTGTATGTGATTGACCTAGTGTGATAATTGTGAATTAAAGAGACGGATTTTAGAAGATTTACACAAAGCTTTGTTGCTTCATTCATCTTCTACCTTAACATTTTACCACCGTCCTGGCCACGTGGGACCCTTAACAAACTGACGTATTTTACTGTGTACTAGCACCATAACCGGTGGAAACTGTGTATTATTATTCACCGCTGGGTGAACTCCGGCAGTAAAACAAAAAGAAGACAACAAATTCAGAGTAGGTTACAATTCTGACCAATGAAATGAGTTCGGGGCGTGGCTTCCGGTGGAGCTCCACTTTCAATGGTTTCCCCCATGGGTCTGCAAATAGGTACTCTTGATTATTTCGCGGGTAGACATATTATCTTCTTCTTGCGTATGCCTTTAGATCCTCAGCTCGGTTGTAGCAAGCCACTCCAGCGTCTCGTCATCCAGGTTCGTTAGGCCAGGGTCGCCATTTGGTGGCCGATGTTTGGGACAGCTGGTCAGGACGTGATCTACAGTCTGTAGGGGGTCTCCACATTCTCAGTGGGCGCTGTCCGTAAGGCCCCACCGCTGCATCGACTCTCCGAAGCGTCCCACACCTGTCCTCAGGCGGTTAAGGGTTGTCCACTGCTTGCGGGGTAGGTGCTTGCCGGGGACGTCTGTGGGATCCTCAATGTAGCGGTGGAGTCTGGACGGTACTGCTGCTCTCCACTGTTCCGTCCATCTGGCCTTGACCCAGGAAGCTCTGCTGGTGTCAGCTGATGTAGTGCTGAGCAGTTCCTGGGCATGAATGTCAAATGGGCGGCGGGATTTGAGACACTTGCGCTGCGGTCTCTCCGTGATGGTCTCTTGTGGAGGAGGTGGGATTCACTCGTCAGTGCCTTCTGAGCAAGGGCCAGCATGGCTCCCTCCCGTCTGATCTCGGCTGGGGCGATTCCAGCTAGAACCGGTAGTTGGTGGGTTGGGGTGGCTCGTAGGCATCCGGAGACCGTACGCAGGGCTTCATTGAGGGAAGTGTCAAGCTTTTTTACGTGCGGACTGCGGCACCAGACTGGGGCACAGTACTCAGCGGCAGTGAAGACCAGGGCCTCGGTGGAGATGCGCAGTATCCTCGTCGTGGCTCCCCATGTGGTACTGGCTAGTCGACGTATAAGTGCAGTACGGGCGGTGGTCTTTGCCTCGGCACTGTCCAGGTGTTGCTTGAATGACAGTGTTCTGTCAAGTTTTACGCCGCGATACGTAGGGGAGGCTTGAGACTGTAGCCGGGTGCCGTCAGCCATGATGTTGATCTGGCGTGACGCTTCCCTGTTGTTGAGATGGAACATTGTGGACACAGTCTTGTCCACACTGAGTTTGAGGCGCCAGTTCTTTAGGTACGAGGTAGGGCTGGGCGATTAATTGAATTTCGATTTCGGTTACAATTTTGGCGGTTATTGTGCGGCACGCCGGGTCATGTGTAGTAAATGCAGCGCACCCTTCTGTCTCCACCTGCACTCTGCCCCGCCCCCACACGAACACTGTCGCTTTCAGCGATTCCAGTGCAATTGTTTATTCAGCATAAAGTTAAAACGCTCGTCCAGGATGTTACACCGAAACACAAAAGCCTTGCGCGATTGAAGCAGCGTTTCACTCGGTGAAACATGGTGTGAGTGAGACACTGTGATGGCGGTGGGTAACGGTGTCATTCACTGTGAGAACTTGCCGGTGTGAGCCGCCGCACAGAAAAGCTGTGGCTTTACGGGTAAAATGATAGTCGGGGATTCCTGCACGTTAACGTTGTTGAGGGGAAAGGCTTCCGCTTTCTGATTGCATTTCTCGAGCCTGAATATATTGTGCCATGTCGGCAAACTATCTGCGCAACAAGAGCAAATATACAGTGAGACGCACCCCCTCCGTTAGTTTCAGTCTACAGACAAAAAGTTACAACCAGCACCTAAGCATGGACTTCGTTTAAATAAAGCGTCTAATTTTTATGATCAGCGCTTTGATGCAAATTCTGAAGTCTGAACATTACGTTGTCAGCTTTGGTGTAGTTTTTTTTTACAGCAACTCAACGTGCACTGCAAAAAAAAGAAGGCAATAAGTCGATCTTTTTGTAGATTCATAGTGTAACCCTTATTTTTATGTGGTAGCGTCCTTCGGTCTCCTCGGAATGGTGGGAACACTCGGGTTACAAATAAACAACAGATACAATTGCTCTCGGCGTTGATTTCTTCTTTAATGATAGCCAAAACGGCAACACAATACTCTCGCATATGCTCGACAATCATAAACTGAATCCCACACGTTAATTTGTCCCCCCCTAAACAATAGGTGGGTAGGAACTAAAGTTACCTGAACGCATACATGAAATAATAATAAAATACTTATTAATTCGCAATGTAATTTAAATGAGAATTAAATAATGAATAACAATGTAAATTATATGATTACAATAGCCTACCTCCTCTTATAAGTCGAAGTACAACTCAATGAATGGTTCACAATCACATCCCTGGTAAAATATTAATTTTACTCTTAGATTCGATGGTTTTACTGATTATTTATTTTGTGTGGCTATGTTTGAGCAGCACAATTGGGAGTTTTGTTTATGTAATGTTGAAAGAATTGGCTGAATTTTCATTTTGGTGCATCCCTACAATGAATAATCGTCTTTAATAACCGTGATTCCAATATCAATCAAAATAATCGTGATTATCATTTTTGCCATAATCGAGCAGCCCTAGTACGAGGACAGAGTGTTCATGTCCTCCGAGAGGCCCTCCTCCACTGCCTGCCAGGATGGTTTGCTGAGTAGGATGGCCAGATCATCTGCATAACCGTACTTCCTAGATGTTGTTGGGGGTAGGTCATGGATGTAGATGTTAAACAGCATAGGTGCCAACTAGGGATGGGCATAATTAATCGATTAATCGATCATTGCTCGTTAAGAATATTGTCGATCACGTAAAATTGTTATCGATCATATAGCCGTTGTGTTGCGCAGTGTAAGTCCGGCAGCACGGCAATGAGTTTCACTATGTGGCAGCACCAAAGACTGTATGGGCAGCAATTAAACATCCTACCAGCAGGGAGAGATACTTAACTAGTAGTAGAAGACAACAGAACAGGCTCAGGCAGCAGCCTGCGAGCTACCGTAGATGTCAAAACATAAACAGGAAGAAGTTAAGGCGAAGTTTGGCATCGGACCGGGCAGCTTTAGAACCGAAAATAACTAAGTTCATTAAGCATTGTGAAACCTTGTATAAGTACAACACTTAAACAAACCGAATTATGTACCACTTGTACATTGAAGCCTACATCCGACCCTGTTTAACGTGTGACGTTAGCACCACTAGCATTAGCGGCTAACTTTAGCATCTATGCTTTGCTTTCCTACTTCGCCTTCATCAGGGAACTATTTTGCACATTTTAGATGATGATTAGATGAAGTAACGTTAGGTCCTTTACCACTCAGAGAAACGTGCCGTGCCCTTATGCAGTTTTTGGCAGCATCTTAGGAGGCACATATGTGTTTAAACCTTAAAGGTATCGTAGCATTGGCTCCTTGTTGGCTTATAGCCTCGGGCTTTAACCAGCGCCGCATTTTATTATTATTTTATTTTAAAAAGTTGCCTTGTCTTAATAGATTGTTGTTTGCCTAGAAGATCTTGGAATAAAGATGTAATTGAGTAAAAACCTCTTGTATACAGTCTATGGTAAAAACGCTGTATTTTGGATGTTCTGTTGGCATTTTTTAATATGTAAAAAAAGATAACGATTACGCGATAATTGCTCGTTAATTTTCCCGATGATCGATCAAATTAATTTCTTAAAATGCCCATCTCTAGTGCCAACACTGAACCCTGAGGGACGACGTTCTTGAGCTTTCTCACCCTGCTGCTTTGGCCGTTGTTGGTCTGTAGCCGGAAGCTGCGGTTGCTTAGCATCTCCATTAGAAAGCTCACCATATGCCTATCTGGGATGGTCATCAGTAGCTTCAGGTGTAACCCGCGTAGCCAGACAGTGTCGTAGGCGGCTGTAAGGTCGAGAAAGACGCGCCAGCCTTCTCCCCTGCCTGGAAGCTGTCCTCGATGTCTTGGCACAGGAGGGTTACCTGGTCTGTTGTAGACCTGCCGCTTCGGAAGCCAGCTTGTTCTTTAGGTAGCTGGGGGTCGAGCACTGGGGTGATACGAGCCAGGCGTTCCAGGAGTTTGAATGGGATGAAGAGCATGGGGTTCGTTGCTTGGCTTGTTAGGCTTGGGCAGGGCTATCACCTTGGCACAACGCCAGATCTTTGGCAGCTTTAAGTGGCGAAGGCATGCGGAGAGGAAAGAGCAGAGCCAGTCGGTTGCATTCTTCCCTTGGTGTTTTATGTACTCCGCATGGATACCATCCACGCCTGGGGCCTTGCCAGTCTTCAGGCATTGGATGGCCTGTTCCATTTCTTGCGCCAAGAAGTCCATGGATAGACCGGAGTCACATCCTGGGGCCCTGAGCAACTCATGGGCTCTTGTAGATGTTGATCTGGTGAAGGCCTTATCGGCATTGGGGAATCGGCCATTACTGAGCAGTAGCGATGCGATGGAGTTTGCTGTGATGGGGCACTGTGCTGGGGTTGTTGACCTTCCTGTCAGCTTGTTCAGGGTCTGCCATGCCCGGCGGCTGGAGTGTGTGAAGTCGATTGACTCCACAGTCTCTGTCCAACATTGCCAGAGTTTCTCGTTAAGCCTGCTGAAGAGCTCGTCTGCTGCTTTGTCCCTGTCCTCGTTGTTCTGTGCTTCTCCGTGGGCACAAAGTAGATGTTCACATTCGTCATCCCAGCAGGGGACGTAGGCTTTGCGGATGCCGCGGGGGATGTTTTTCTTAGCAGCAGTCAGAAGCATCTTGCAGTAAGACTCATAGGCTTCGTTCAGGTTGTTTGGGCACGGGGGTGGAAGACCAGCAGCTGCCCTGTTTACGTGCTGAGTGAAACGCTCCCATTTTGCTTTCCGGAAGTTCCATCTCTTGGCATCCCTTCCTTGTACAGGTTGGATCACAGATGGGATCGTGATGAGGGATGGTCGATGGTGCGACCAGGGAAACATGTCCAGGATGTGTCTCACTGGAAGTGACTGGCTGGTGGGCCATTTAGCAAAGGCCAGGTCTGGGTTGGTGTAGCTGTTCCAGCGTGCAGAGTAGAAGGTACGGGGGAGTATTGCATCAACTGTTGAGGCCCATTCTGCCAGGGAGTCGCCGTCAGCGTTGGAGCTGCTGTACCCCCAGTCGATGTGATGGCTATTGAAGTCGCCAGTGTACACGGCAGGGGTTGGGACATCCGGGAGTGATGATGGGACCAGTCTGCTGGGAGGTGGTTTGTAGATGTTGACGATGTTAATGTCTTGCACTTTGGTTGAGATCCATTCTGTGTCTGCGCCGTCTGGGGATTGTCCTGCAGCTGACCAGGCCATGTCATCGCGGACAAATGTGGCGATGCCGTGGTGTTTATCAGTGGTATGTCCGGCCAGAGTGTACCCAGGGACCCTTGGGATGTTCCTGTTTTCCGCATGGGTCTCCTGCAGGGCGATCACAGTCACATCATTCCTGCTGGCTAATTGCTCAAGGATGATGACCTTGGCAGTGGTGAGCCCTTCGACATTGAGCTGGAGGAGTGCTAGCGCTGGGGTCCGTGAAAATACCTAATATTCAAATTCTGTTTCAGATAAAACACAGACCGGAAATAATTTTGCTAAGATTTTCTGAGGTAGCATTTAAACATTGTTTTATTTCACACAACTAAGCTCATAATATCTCTATTATTTAAAATACAAGGTGACTAAAATAGCATCCATATATTTAGTTTCGGCAACCAAATGCTGATGCCTGGATGCATCAACATCCATTGTAGAGTGTTATCGGTATGGTAGAAATGGCCAGACACAAGTGATGGAGAAAATTGTTATCACTGGAATAAAATGATTGGCTACAAGCTGCATGATTAAAACTTTGGGCAGGAAATTATATGTATTTTTTTGTTACATCCTTAACACCTTGTCGTTTGTGACGGATCGCTGTCTATTGAGGCATTAATATGCTGAAAATAAAGATGGATTTAACTTTCAACATATTTTTGTTTGTTGTCATATTATTGACACAAAGGCTAATATTGGCTGGGTAAATGGGTCTTACTCCACACGTCAGCCTTTGTGGAGGTGACAGAGCTGCCAGGAAACATGAATATTTTCTCTCTTTGTTAGGAATGTATCAAGTGTTTGTCATTCATGTATCTAATTTTGCTTTCTATTTTGTGTAACATCATTATTTTCTGTATGATAATTTCTGTTTTCTTTTACATGGTCGAAATAATTCTCAATCAAGTCAAATCAAAATGTGGGACGAGGAAGGGACGGAAATAAAAATATAAGGTCTCAAAACCGGCGTCCTTATTTTTCCCTTGCCAAACCAAACACTTCGATTTAATTTGATTCCTGGAGCCATACAATACATTAACACAGTGCTTCTCAAATGGTCGGGCGCCGTGAGTTGTCAGGGGGGGGGGCGCGGGCTGCCTTGATTTCCAACTGACAAAAAAGCAAGCGCGATGTGTGCTTGTGTATATCATTGGTCATATCCGCACAAAAGGCCGCGATTTGCAGTAAATAAATGTCCACATGTGTCTCCAAGTGTCTCTGTAGGCTATTTAAAAAGAAATCAAGCAAGTAGACTAATGATAAAATTAGCATCACAGAAGGCCTATTGGCCTATAACAATAAAAAAAACACCACCTTAACTATGTTTACAGTTTAAAAATGTTTTGAATGAAATGCAAACCTCAGTGAAACATTTGCTCTTATAAACTGAACTTTGCATTTTTTTGCTGCAGAAGTTATCTCAGCTAATTTGTTATCTAATTTGATAATATGTGTTAACGAAAATTAATTTGCCTTATAATAATAATAATTGATAGGTTTTATATAGCGCTTTATTGCCTAGGCACTCAAAGACGCTTTACAGGGTTCCTAGTTCAATTCGTTCACACACAGTCATACCGGTAGTGGTAAACTACGAGAGTAGTCACAGCTGCCCTGGGGCAGACTGACGGAAGCGTGGCTGCCATTCAGCGCCAACGGCCCCTCCGACCACCACCTCAAACATACAGCAATCATACACATTCACACAAGTAGCACTATCTTCGCCTTATAATTGTATAATATTTTAATGCTACAATATATTCTTTCTGCCTGTTGAACTTTGTCCCAGTAAACCTGACAGCCCCAAAGTGTTTTGCTAAACTTGCATTTAGGACAACTTGTTGTTTAGCCTTGGAGAAGAAAACTGCCTAATAAGATTTTGGCACATACAGAGGTATGACAAAGCTTTGGAGGAGTGAATAACTCCCATATTCTGTTATCAGACATTGTATGAAGAATAACACCAGCTGAGATGAGTTTCTGGGAATATCTGCCTAATTAAAATCTTTCTGCTTTCGCAAGCAAAATTGAAGGCGTGGACACACAAACCGAGTGTCTTCGCATATACAACTTTTGGACCATAAATATCAGTGCTATTTCTGTTCAGTTTTTGTATTCAACCATGTACCAAACCAGATACATTGTTGTTTGACCCTTGCTGCTGTCTGCAAGTAAAAACGTCACCTGCTCTGAAGCCTGCCTTGACTCAAATTCTTTTATTACAAACGCTTGGGTTGTTTGATGAAAGAATTCCTTTAACAATACGGTGATTGTATGCAGAATGCTCGTGCCAGAAACTCATGCAGTGGTTTTGTACAGATAAATAAATAAATATTAGCAGGTTCTCAATAGTATTTCAATTTAGGTGGGGCGCGAAAAAATTTCTGTCTCCTAGGAGGGGCATGACAGAAAATAATTGAGAACCACTGCAGTAACATTTAGCAGTGGCTGAATAGAAATCATGGGCTATTTTTAAAGATGCAGATGGAGAGGCTTAATCTGCCTAATTTGTAATTTATCCATCTTTAAGGGAAAAGCACACGCTAATGCTTCTCTTCCATTGGAAGTGTTTTTGTTTGTATGGTATAGTTTTAGGACTTAGGAATACTTTATTCAAATCCCCAACATGGGGGCATATCACAACCATTGTGGCAATTGTGTGAACTATTTCAATACTGCAACATGACAAAAGCATTTGTGTATGTAAAATCACCATTTGTGGACACTGCTTAAAGGGGTGCTATTATACTATTTTACAGTCTAACTTTGGTACTGCAGTTTAGCCTCTCAGCAACAATGCTCTGTCCCTCTGCACTCTGTTTGAACCTGGCCAATCAGAGAAGGCATAGCAACAGGCACGCCCCTTAGTTTCACGTTACACTGAGCGGACTGCAGTGTGTGGCAGGCAGATTTGAACAGGCGGGGAGGGGGGGACAGGGACATGTCTGAGCGTGTAGCAGCATGACCATACATAGAAAATCCGCTTTATCTACGTAGAACCCGGAAACTAGACACTAGGCTGCCGCGAACTTAAGCAGGGAATTTGTCTAAAATGCATGCATCTCATTATCTGACACTTTGGTATCGTGTAGCATGACTGTATAACATTATAACAGCATTTATAGGTCAGAAAAGAAGAAAAAGCATAATAGGTGCTCTTTAACACTAAATCCTTGCGTTTTAATTTTTTTACTGTTGATCTCATGATCAAGTTATCTCTCACAGTGATCTACATTTGGACAGATTTTAGCAGGACAAGGCCGGGACAGATCACCTTTAGCCCTGCATTTAAAAAAGCCAGGGGGTAAACCAGTGTTTTCTTCATCCATCCAGGGACATTAGCAGCCTAAGTACATGCTATGCCCTGGTTTGTGTTACTGAGAAAACCCTGGATCATCATGGTAAATGGTAAATGGACTTGTATATCGCTATATCTCCGTTTATCACAGACCCAAAGCACTTTACATTGTTTTTTTTGTACACATTCACCCAGTCACACACACATTCATACACCGATAGCAGCAGCTACCACGCAGGGTAGGCTTAGCACTAGGGTGCTAAGCTAACTAAGCTAACTATCGGGAGCAATTCGGGGTTCAGTGTCTTGCCCAGGGACACTTCGACATGTGGCGGGGGGACAGGGGATCGAACCTCCGACCCTGCACACCAGAGGCAAACTCCCTACCCACTTCGCCACTGCCGCCCCGAGTCACCCAAGTGTTTTTGTTAAGAGACAAAAATTCATAACAAAAAGCCTGTGTTAATTAAACCACTGACTTGACATCAAATATTGGCCACCTTTAAAAGTATGCTTGATTAGCTCTTAGCAGTTGCTCTTTGTAATGTGGCCTATGCTCACAGATGTACTAAAGACAAACATCACTGGATTACTGGGATTCTGAAGAAAACTTAAAAATGTACAGATGTTATAAGGATCATATTTTTCAATGATGGCTAAACACGCTTTATGGACAATATCCTCACTAAAGGGTAGGTCGCACTGAATCTTAAAAACTGAGATATGACTCTTCGCAACATGCCCAATCTTTGAGACCTAACTACAATAACTATCTTCCTGGTGTTAGGACCATGACATAAATCTGTGCTTGGACATCTGACTGACCTGCTATGGTCAGGGATAGACTTCCATCCAATTTGGAGGACGACTCGCCATTTGATTTGACCTGAAACGTGTTGTATATGGGTCTGTCAGTAGCAGCATCCAAAGTTTAGGACAGCTCTGGCTCCATCCTGCAGTACCACAGAGGGAGTTTCTGGGCACATTGCCACCTATCAGACGAGAGAAAACACTGGCAGTGTCCTTACACCAGGGGTGTCAAACTAATTTTGGTTCGAGGGCCACATACAGCCTCTCTGATCTCAAGTGGGCCGGACCAGTAAAATAATGGCAAAATAACGTACATAGGCCTATGTCAACTCCAAATCTTTAGCTTTGTTTTTCAGTAATATGCTTTATCACTCAGCCTACATTTGTAACCTACATTATCACGGATCACAAGGGATCTCTGTACCCCCCAGGAAATGACTTAGTAAAGGTTGCTGCTGGCCATGGGAATAGGTGTGGCGCGGGGGACCTTACGGGCACTACAGGATTTCAATCCATTACGGCATAGTGTGTTACCAATGGTTTTCTTGGTGACTGTGGTCCCAGCTGCCTTGGGATCATAAACAAGCTCCTCCCGTGTAAATCTGGGCTGATCCCTCACCTTTCTCATGATCATTGATACCCCACGAGGTGAGATCTTGCATGGAGCCCCAGATCGAGGGAGATTGAGGGTCATTTTGTGTTTCTTTCATTTTTGAATAATCGCACCAACAGTTGTCTCCTTCTCACCCAGCTTCTCGCCAATGGTCTTGTAGTCTATTCCGGCCTTGTGCAGGTCTACAATCTTGTCCCTGATGTCCTGAAACAGCTCTTTGGTCTGGCCCATGATGGAGATGTTGGAGTTTGATTTATTGACTCTGTGGACAGGTGTCTTTTATACAGGTAACAAGTTGAGACAGGTGTGTTTTATACAAGAAACTAGTTGAGATTAGGAGTACTTTTTTAAAGCACGAGGACTAATCTGTGGGAGCCAGAATTCTTTATGGTTGGTAGGGAATCAAATACTTATTTCACTCAATGAAATGCAAAATAATTCATATCGTTTTTTTAATGTGATTTTCTGGATTTTCTTTTTGATATTCTGTCTATCACTGTTTAAATTAACCTAACATTACAATTATAGACCGCTCATTTCTTTGTAAGTGGGCAAACTTACAATATCAGCGAGGGATCAAATACTTATTTCCTCCACTGTACGTCACAACCAAATGTTATGCGATTGGTTTGCAAATCCAGAATGGCACTGGGCAGATCCAATAGTTTTCAACTTCAACAGCCTTAAAGTGAGTTAACGTTTGTCAATTGAGCGATTCCAGACCCTTTGTACAAATGAAATGAAGTACGATGGTCTGGTAGGACCAGGCTACTTACACACCACATGGGGAGCAGAATATGTCACTGCTGCTGCCTCCTACAGCACAGGGCAGCCTGTCAGCCTGCAGAACCTAATGACCTCTGAGGGCACTTCCGCGCCTGATAGTGCATCTGCTAAGCCTTGGTTTGCAACAGATGTGAGAATGATATGTTTGAATGTTTTGTTAAAAACCAGTCAATAATAATCCTGTTTAAGAAAATGAATGTGATTATGTGTATTTTATCCTCATTCTTATCAAAATGTACAGAAAGCTGAAGGTGTATTGGCAGATGTGGACCACGTTGTTTCACCAATCCCTTTTTGTCTGATGGTTTCAGGCTATCTTGTTCCGCATTCTGACCTGCATGGTCCACCACCAAAGGGGGAGGCTATGCCAGATACTGCCAGATACTGACAGATGTATCTGCACAGCCTTGCTCAGCACGGCAGGCCGATAAAAGTCCATACTTTGTGGTCCTGTAATATTTGAGCCGAACTATTAATTAATTAATTTTTTTTTAACCTCTATTTATGATGGGAAATCCCATTGAGACCGGAGACTCTTATTAGGGAGACCTGTTTCATTTACACATTACCATTCACACATTCATACACCGATAGCAGGCTACCTATCGACATTCACACCAGGCAAGGTGGGTGAACTGTCTTGCCCAAGGACAAAATAACCATGACACAAGTGGCAGGGCGGGGATCGACCGGGGATCTACCACCTGAGCCACAGTCACACCATATTTATGTTTGGCAGCATTCACAGGAGGTGGTGGAGATCCCTTTCTGCTCTGTAAACTTCACCTAACCCAATTTACATCCTTCAGCTAAACCAAGGTAATCACTCTATAAATAAAAATGGTGTTACATTGATATTTACAGACAGAATCACGGACAACAGATTATTTTAAAGGAAAGTGGCATATATTTAGAGTGGCGGCAAACTAAATTAGTAAAAAGGGAGGATGCACAAAGAACCGTTAAATGGGAGGTATTGTGCAGGGAAAGAGAAAACAAGTTGAAAATACAGGAAATGCTAAATATAGAAAAGAAAATTACCAGCCAGTCGCTATTTCTGTCCCCACATCTAAGTAAGGCTTCCGGGAGTGTCTGTGGTTTCAGGGTGTGAGTTTGGGTTACGGTAAGGCCGCCGACTAAAACTGTGACACTGTTTACACACACACACATATCACCGTCATGATCACAAAGGCGCACTGCTAGGCGAATGAACGACAAACTGCTTCGATCAATATTTCTGGGCTTGGATGTGTAGTTCATGGAAACAGGGCTAAGATTATTAATAAAAAGTGACTTAAAGCAGCTCCGAGTAACATTTAAATATCTTTTAAACAGCCTCATGTTTCCTCTCATAATCATAAAATACCTTTAACAGCAAACGAGACCATCATCTTCACCACAACTGAGCAACTCCTGATGAGGGTCTGTGTGAAAGTTACGGAAGAAGCTTCAGAGTGGATCTTGGGGTTGGGTTGTTTCATCAAACTATGGACCTTTATTTTCACATGTTTTGGTACTTGACCTTACCGTTTTTAATAGATATCAAGTATTGAGTTTACATACAAACTCAACGTCATTGTAAAAGAGGGTCACCCCTCAATTGATCTTTCGAGGTTAAATAAAGGAAAATGAAATGAAAATGAACATACACAGCCCTAGCAGTACTTTAGTTATATAATTCAAACATGACAGTGGTTTGTCTTTACAGTGTAGGGCTGGGCGGTATGACGTTATCATACTGTGGAAGGTATAAAAGTGTCTACCGGGAGAGATTTGGCCAAACTGTTTATACCAAAGAAAAACAGTTCATGTCGCAGGAGGCAGCTGTTCCTCAGAGTCCCTACAGTTACACAATAGTAACACCGCCGCGCCACACGGGGCACTGCAGCACAGTGCTGTGCTGCAAGACAGCTTTTCTAGCCTCAGCAGAAGAAGCATCACCTGTCAGCTCCAAGCCCCAACTACAGCGAGTTCTGCCAGCATCCAATGAGGAAGGGACACAAATTGCAGTGAACCCGAGTAGCCACTAAGGGCAGGTTTCATAACAGAGCAATTTCTCAATGACTCCCATGTTAAATATGCCGTTTCACAGCATTATTAAACCAAATTATTAAATTTTTTAGCAGGGTAGTTTTTATTCTATTGGAGGTTAAAATGTATGAATAACTAGGGGCGCTTGAGTAACAGCTAGCCGCCGGTTAGCCCTCAATTAGCCTCTGAGGTATGTCAGCTATGGGCGTATCTCCCTCCCCCCGACGCCACATCAATGCCCTTTTTCGGTAGGTAGAAATGTGGCAGAGTAAAATTCTGACCAGATGGCGACGCGCATAAGCCAGGACGATTGGATGCAGTTGGAATAAGATGCTACATCCATTTTATATACTATCTATGGTTAACTCTAGCTGTTTAGCTTAGCTGTGTGCCGTCACTTTACAGTTAACAAACCAACTCCAGTGTTTCCCCCAGCGCTATATGGCTAAGGCGGCCGCCTTAGCAATGCAAGCCCCCTGCCACACTACGTTCTCCATAAACCTTTTAACTAGCAAATGAGAGAGCATTCAATTTCTCTTAGAGCCTGCATAAACGGGGCCTGAGCTGATTTTGTTATGTTACCTTATTAGTTAAAATAGTTATGATACCTCCCTCCATAAACCTTTTTAACTAGTAAATGAGACAGCATTCAATTTCTCTTAGAGCCTGCATAAACGGGGCCTGAGCTGATTTTGTTATGTTAACCTTGTATTAGTTAAAATACATATGCAACCTCCTTGGTTAATGTTCATGTATGCGTACAGCGCCTTGAAAAAGTATTCTAAGTATTCATACCCGCTGAACTTTTACACATTTTGTCACATTACAACATTTATTCTATTGGTATTTTATGTGACAGACCAACATAAAGTGGAGCATAATTGCGAAGTGGAATGAAAATGAAATGTGGTTTTCAATTTTCCATGCAATCTGACGCTGCATCTGAAGCTCAAGCTATTTTGCAAAGAACAATAGGCAAAAATGTCAGTCTCTAGATGTGCTAAGCTGGTAGAGACATACCCCAATAGACTTTCAACTGTAATTGCATCAACAGGTGGTTCCACAATGTATTGACTCAGGGGGGATGAATACTTTTGCACGCTACACTTTTCAGTCTTTTATTTATAAAAATTGTAAATCATATTTCATTTCCATTCCACTTCACAATGATGCACCACTTTGTGTTGGTCTATCACATGAAATACCAATGAAATAAATGTACGTGTGTGTGGTTGTAACGTGACATGAACGTGAAATGTGGAAAAGTTGATGTTTAAGGATTAAAAAGCTAGGTTTTAATTTTGATTGTTTACATAATTACATGGGAAAATGTTAAAAGTTCAGTACATCATTTTAGATTATTATTATTTTTTTTAAATATGTAACCTTTTAAAAACAGTATTTCATAACATTATTGTTGATAAGACAGTTGCTGTTAATAACCACAGTCTGCATGCTCATCAAAGTTCTTTAAGCATTCAAAGATATAGTGATATAGTAGTTGCTTGCACTAATTTATATTTCAGTTTCATTGCAGGTTCCCTAGTGTTCCTATTTTCCCTTTTTTTCCTCTTCTGTCTTGTGCCTTTTATTTTTTTGACTGTTTGTCTCGTCTTATATGTTCCCACTCCTGGTCTGCACCTTGTCGTGGTGAGTGGGCTTTCAACCAAGACTGGCCATTCTGAATCTTTATCATACCTGCTGTAACCTGTCATCTTTTCTTCAGTGCACTTGAGTGTTTATCTTTCTCAAACTGCTGAGCTATCTCTCTCTCTGTCTTCCTAGTTTCCTCTCGGTCCTCTCTGTCCTTTCTTCTCATTTAGATCATGCGTGCTGTTCATTCAACCTCGAACCAGGTTCCCTCCTGCTGCTGGTCCCATTCATCAAGATGAGTTGATTGTCTAGTGCATTACTTTTATCTGACTCTTTCTGTATTGTTTGACTCAGTGGTTGTCTCTTTGTCCTCTTCCAGGTTAACATGGAGGAATGAATGTGTGCCTCTGTTCTCCCTGATCTCCACGGTGAAAGAGCAACGGTGTGGCCCTTCATCTGGCAGCAACTGAAGTCCACCTACATTCACACTAACCTCATCTTATCTGCTTGTGATAATTGTCATTGATTGTGATCTTTTGTGATATATTTTGTTCTGCACTGTCCATCCTGGGAGAAGTATTCCTCTTCATCTTTCAACGTTTTCTTTGTGGGATTTTTTCCTAACTTAAGTAAAGTGTTTTAAAACATTACATAGTCCTAATTATATAGAAACCATGATTGTATTAATTGATAACTTAATAGACCCAAATGTATTGTGTTTAGATTATTTTAGTGTAATTTAATGAAAATATGCCAAAAATGTTTCATACTTCCAGCTCTCCTATTAAAATTTTAATGCAAAACTTTTACTTGTAACAGAATATCTTTACAGTTTGGTATTTGTACTCTTAATATCATTTTCTACTTTTACTCAAGTGATATTTCAATTGGTGACTGAAAGAGTCAATTCTCTGATATTATGATGATGATGATGATGATGATGATGATGATGATGATGATGATGATGATGATGATGATACTTTTAATGACCACACAGCCAGGCTGGTGGAATTTGTTTTCAGTACAGCTCCTTGGTACAGGTTCCAACTTTACATTGAACATTAAACATAGATACAGACAGGCACATTACATAATACAACAGGGCCATGCTTAATCCTCAGCGTTCAGATTTTAGAATGTTACTGCAGGGGGACTGAAACTGTTATTGAACCGAGTTGTTTTGGAGGCAATTGTCCTCTAACACCTCACAGAAGTAGCTGGAAGGCATATCAGCTTGTTCAGCCCTTAGTCAACACTAGGATACATTTGTTTCAGCCAGTGTTGGGAGTGTTACTTTAAAAAAGTAATTAGGCTAGTTATAGTTACTCACTTCTTGTTCCAAAAAGTAACTGAGTTAGTAACTGAATTATTAGTTAATAATAGAAGTAACTAGTTACCAGGGAAAATAACTATTTGCGTTGTAAAAAAAGAAAAAGTTGCTGTAGCCTATGTCAACAAATTTGTATTTTTCTGAGCAGTTTTCACAAGTCAGTTGAAATGAGTAGAACAGACCGGTAGGCCTACTTGTAGGCTACATAACCTTCAATATTTATTGCACATCAACAGACAGCAAGAGGTTTATCCTGCACTTCAAGTAGGCCTAGACTATTTTGTTCTCAACAAAAGTAGTAGAGGAAACTGCTGAATGTACCGTGCTGATCTGCTATCACTGGATTCACTTCAGGGGTGTCGGCAAAAACACCACTGAAGGCCAAAAACGTCACACTATGAAGCATGAGACGATGAGAGGAGGAGTAAGGATTTATCCTATGTTTATTTCCTTATTTAATTTAACATGCACAGCAGCCTACAGATCCCAGGAAAATAACAGCAGCAATATTCGGGCTCATGATGACACGCTAAACAGCTGTTGCAACCGGCGAATCGCGGCTGTTTAATAACGTGCATAAATTATACTTTATAGCCTAGAGATCGGGAAACTCCATGCACTTACTCAAAGGGCGATGCAAACAAACTCAGGGGGAGAGCACGTTTCAACCGTGGATTGATAGGTGGTTACTGCGGCAACGCACACGCACTCACACAACAGAGAGAGAAAGAAAAAGAAACTTCACTAAACAGGCGCTCCGGCTGACTGACGTGACAGCGCTAACTGACAGTTATAATGTCATCCACACTGAATAAAACACATCTTAAAACAGTATAAGAAATAACAATCGCTTATCTTGTTGTTAACCCACCGGTCTCCTTACTAGCAGTTTGTGTAGTATGGAGCCAGGGGTGCTTTCGGATTACACAGTTTATTCAATCAATTCATAGTAACGCACCTCATTTAACGTTCAGTAACGATAACGGCGTAGTAACGACGGAAAAACTAATTGGTTAGATTACGCCGTTATTTTAAACAGCGTTATTCCCAACACTGGTTTCAGCTATGAGCTTTTTAATGCCCTCTCTCAGGTGCTCGGAGGTGATATTAAGAATATGTTCAGCTCTGTTGGGGTTGTTGGACCAAACTGTAGGCAGGGAATTACGTGACTGAGGCTGAGCTCATCTACCGGTAGGCTAACTAGTAGAGCGAGTGCTGTTAGCTTAGCTCCTGGCTCGTGCTAATGTTGCTAACTCGGTGTACGTCACAGTACTTCGGCTAAATGGGACTATCTCCCTCCCCCCGACGTCACTACATGCCCTTTTTTGGTACGAGAAAGTGAGGCGGAGTCAAACTTAGGCAAAATGGCGGCGCGCACACGCCAAGAGGGAAGGGATACTCCTCGGTGAACTGAGGTCGGCCATGATGCTTTATCCATTATATTATACTATCTATGGTCCCAACCCTTTACGGTTTGGGCTGCAGCACCACTTTTATGTGGAGAAGAATAATAATAATAAGAATAATCCCAGCAAAAACAATAGGGTTCCCTGCCCAGCAGGGCTTGGGAACCGCGTTGCTCTGCGAAACGCGGTCCCAGGCCCTACTCGGGCTTGGCCCCCTAATAATAAAAGGCCCAACAAAAACAATAGGGTTCCCTGCCCAGCAGGGCTATGGAACCGCGTTGCTCTGCAAAACGTGGTCCCAGGCCCTACTCAGGCTTGGTCCCCTAATAATCCCTACAAAGACAATAGGGTTCCCTGCCCAGCAGGGCTATGGAACCGCGTTGCTCTGCATAACGCGGTCCCAGCTCCTGCTCGGGCTTGGCCCCCTAATGAATAACCCTTGAACAAAAACAATAATACATTAATGATTTGCCAAATTAAATAGCCTACATCACCCTTCAAATACAATTATAATAAATTAGGTTTATCCAAAATTGTATTAATTAAAATCAATACACTTATAACATTGTTTTGCACATACACATTTTTAAACTAATCCCTACAATATGTCACAGGCCCTGAGAAAATTATCTAGGTTGTGTTGTGTCAAAAATATAAAACACAAAATTAAACTTTGTTACACATCAAAACCTGCTGGCACACTCACTTAACGTATGAAACTACAGAGAGGCTGAAAAAAAGAGACCACTCTCAGACTGTCACACAGCCAGACTGGGGGCCAGTGAGTAAGCTACAGCGAGAACAGGACATGTGTCAAAGAAGAACAGTGTCTCTGTAGGCCTAATTGCGAGTGTGTGGGGGTCTGTGTCTATGTGATTGTGAGTGTGTGATTGTTATTTTGTGAGTTTGTGTAATTGAGAGCTTGTGAGTTTGTATGTGAGGCCAGGGGTGTGGTTATTAGGGGGCCAAGCCCGAGTAGGGCCTGGGACCGCGTTTTGCAGAGCAACGCGGTTCCATAGCCCTGCTGGGCAGGGAACCCTATTGTTTTTGTTGCGACTTTTATTAGGGGGCCAAGCCCGAGTAGGGCCTGGGACCGCGTTTTGCAGAGCAACGCGGTTCCCAAGCCCTGCTGGGCAGGGAACCCTATTGTAATTGCTGGGATTATTAGGGGGCCAAGCCCGAGTAGGGCCTGGGACCGCGTTTTGCAGAGCAACGCGGTTCCCAAGCCCTGCTGGGCAGGGAACCCTATTGTTTTTGTTGGGACTTTTATTAGGGGGCCAAGCCCGAGTAGGGCCTGGGACCGCGTTTTGCAGAGCAACGCGGTTCCCAAGCCCTGCTGGGCAGGGAACCCTATTGTAATTGCTGGGATTATTATTATACCTTATTATTCTTCCATGCGTAAAAGTGGTGCTGCAGCCCAAACCGTATAGGGTTTGGACATGCCACTTGCATGGCTTATCCAGGTCCATGGTACGTACGCAGACGAAAAAATTCAGACATGCCGGCCACTAGGTGGCGCTACAACAAAAAAAAACGCGTTTTGGCCTATAACTTCCGCACCGAAAGTCCGACAGTCAAAAACTTTATATCCACAGATGCCCACAAGTCAGCTGCATCTTTTGAGATAGGCCACGCCCATTTGCGTATATATAGATTTTTCGCTACATCGCAAAAACTGTGTCAGTCACCAAAACATACACCTCCTACAGTTTTCGCCCGATTTGGACAAAACCAAAAGCATTATGCTCTACCGACTCCCACGAGCAAAAATAGGATAAATAATTTTTCTACGACCATCGGAAGACCAAACGCTAGCGCTTTAAAGATTTGCGAAAATCCGTAAAAAAAAAAAAAAAAAAAAAGAGGGATTTTCTTGAAACTCAAGGGAGACTATCATGGGGCATACCTGAGCCTATGGAAAAAATATGGGCAAGAAATTCCTTTCTGGGCGGGACTTATTAAAAAATAGAGTTTTTCAATTTTTTTGCCTGTTTTCGCCATTTCCTAAGTCTTTCGGCGGGAAAATTCAAAAAAGTGTATTACAATGGAGAGGTTGACAATTTGATTTTGCTATAACTCCCCAACCGAACATCGCACATTCAAAAACTTGACATCCACTTGTTTGGTACATTGAGCTGCATCTTTCTATCTTACATTGTTTTGCGAATGTCATCCATAGGGGGCGCCAAAACCACAAAAAGCAAAGAAAACGCGTTTGGGCCTATAACTTCCACACCAAACATCCCACAGTCAAACACTTTATATCCACAGATGCCCACAAGTCAGCTGCATCTTTTCAGATAGGCCAAGCCCATTTGCCTACGGGATTTTTTTTCGCTACATCGCAAAAACTGTGTCAGTCACCAAAACACACTCCTCCTACAGTTTTTGCCCGATTTGGACGAAACCAAAAGCATTATGCTCTACCGACTCCCACGAGCAAAAGTAGTTTAAAGAATTTTTCTACGACCATCGGAAGACCAAACGGTAGCGCTTTAAAGATTTGCACATTAGCTACCTTGTACCAAACTGCTCCTAAATCCATAACGATTCATCCTATTAACACCAAACTTCAAACAAGTGTTTGTCCTATGGTTCTCAGGTTGGTTCTACTTTTTCCTTAAATTGCTCCAAAAGGGGGCGCCAATAACACACTTGAGCATCTTTCTCTGCAATCTTTTAGCCTTTTGGTCTATAACTCCCAAACCAAACATCCCACATTCAGAAATTTTACATCCCCGGATTCCGTGAAGCGAGGGGCCGGCGCCGTGGACGACGACGCCCGATCCCGAGTCGCATGGGAGGCTTGGCCCCCGTTCACAACTGCTCGCAGTTCTAGTTATTATTCCTATTCCTTACGTAAAAGTGGTGCTGCAGCCCAAACCCACATGCCACTTGCATGGCTTATCCAGGTCCGTGCCTGGTACGCAGACACAAAAATTCAGACATGCCGGCCACTAGGTGGCGCAACAACAAAGGAAAAGGCGTTTTGGGCTATAACTTCCGCACCGAAAGTCAGACAGTCAAAATCTTTAATATCCACAAATGCCCACAAGTCAGCTGCATCTTTTGAGATAGGCCACGCCCATTTGCGTATATATACATTTTTTGCTACATCGCAAAAACTGTGTCAGTCACCAAAACATACTCCTCCTACAGTTTTCGGCCGATTTGGACGAAACCAAAAGCTTTATGTTCTACCGACTCCCACGAGCAAAAATAGGATAAATAATTTTTCTACGACCATCGGAAGACCAAACGGTAGCGCTTTAAAGATTCGCGAAAATTCCTAAAAAAAAAAAAAAAAGGGGATTTTCTTGAAACTGAAGGGAGACTATCATGGGGCATACCTGAGCCTATGGCAAAAATATGGGCAAGAAATTCCTATGTGGGCCGGACTTATTAAAAAAAAGAGTTTTTAAATTTTTTTGCCTGTTTTCGCCATTTTCTAAGTGTTTAGGCGGGAAAATTCAAAAAAGTGTCTTTACAATGGAGAGGTTGACAATTTGATTTTGCTATAACTCCCCAACCGAACATCGCACATTCAAAAACTTGACACCCACTTGTTTGGTACATTGAGCTGCATCTTCCTATCTAACGTAGTTTTGCGAATGTCATCCATAGGGGGCGCCAAAACCACAAAAAGCAAAGAAAACGCGTTTGGGGCTATAACTTCCACACCGAACATCCCACAGTCAAACACTTTATATCCACAGATGCCCATAAGTCAGCTGCATCTTGTGAGATAGGCCACGCCCATTTGCGTATGGGATTTTTTTTGTGTCAATCACCAAAACACACTCCTCCTACAGTTTTTGCCCGATTTGGACGAAACCAAAAGCATTATGCTCTACCAGCTCCCACGAGCAAAAGTTGTATAAAGAATTTTTCTACGACCATCGGAAGACCAAACGGTAGCGCTTTAAAGATTTGCACATTAGCTACCTTGTACCAAACTGCTCCTAAATCCAAAACGATTCATCCTATTAACACCAAACTTCGCACATGTGTTTGTCCTATGGTTCTCATGTTGGTTCTACTTTTTCCTTAAATTTCCTTAAACAAAAGGGGGCGCCAAAAACACACTTGAGCATCTTTCTCTGCAATTTTTTTGCCTTTTGGTCTATAACTCCCAAACCAAACATCAAACACATTCAAAAACTTTACATCCCCGGATTCCGTGAAGCGAGGGGCCGGCGCCGCGGACGACGACGCCCGATCCCGAGTCGCGTGGGAGGCTTGGCCCCCGTTCACAACTGCTTGCAGTTCTAGTTCTTCTTCTTCCTATTATTCCTTAAGTAAAAGTGGTGCTGCAGCCCAAACCGTAAAGTGTTGGGACATGCCACTTGCATGGCTTATCCAGGTCCGTGCCTGGTACGCAGACAAAAAAATTCAGACATGCCGGCCACTAGGTGGCGCTACAAAAAAGAAAAATGTGTGTAACTTGCACACCGAACCTCCGACAGTCAAAAACTTTATACCCACAGATTCACACAAGCCAGACGCATCTTTTGAGATAGACCACGCCCATTTGCGTATATGTACATTTTTCGCTACGTCGCAAAAACTGTGTCAGTCACCAAAACATACTCCTCCTACAGTTTTCGCCCGATTTGGACGAAACCAAAAGCATTATGCTCTACCAACTCCCACGAGCAAAAGTTGGTCAAAGAATTTTTCTATGACCATCGGAAGACCAAATGGTAGCGATTTAAAGATTCGATTTTTCAATTTGGAACATTTCTTCTTCTTTTTATTTAAAATGGTGCTGAAGCCCAAACCTTAAAGGGTTGGGACATGCCACTTGCATCACTAGATCCAGGTCCGTGCCTGGTACACAGTCAAAAAAATCCAGACATGCCAACCACTAGGTGGCGCTACAACAAAGGGAAACGCGTTTGAGGCTATAACTCCCACAACGAACATCCCACAGTCAAACACTTTATCTCCACAGATGCCCACAAGTCAGCTGCATCTTTTGAGGTAGGCCACGCCCATTTGTGTATGGGATTTTTTTCACTATATCGCAATAACTGTGTCAGTCACCAAAACACACTCCTCCTACAGTTTTTGCCCGATTTGGACGAAACCAAAAGCATTATTTCCTACCGACTCCCACGAGCAAAATTTGTATAAATAATTTTTCTACGACCATCGGAAGACCAAACGGTAGCGCTTAAAAGATTTGCACATTTCCAAACTGCTCCTAAATCCAAAATGATTCATCCTATTAACACCAAACTTCACACATGTGTTTGTCCTATGGTTCTCAGGTTGCTTCTACTTTTTCCTTAAAATGCTCCAAAAGGTGGCGCCAAAAACACACTTGAGCATCTTTCTCTGCGATTTTTTTGCCTTTTGGTCTATAACTCCCAAACCAAACATCCCACATTCAAAAACTTTACATCCCCGGATTCCGTGAAGCGAGGGGCCGGCGCCGCGGATGACAACGCCCAATCCCGAGTCGCATGGGAGGCTTGGCCCCCGTTCACAACTGCTTGCAGTTTTAGTTATTTTAATTTTTCTCCGAGTAAAACTGGTGCTGCAGCCCAAACCGTAAAGGGTTGGGACATGCCACTTGCATGACTAGTTCAGACCCCCGACCTCTCGGCCTACAAAAAAATTCAGACATGCCGGCCACTAGGTGGCGCTACAACGAAGGAAAACGCGTTTGGGGTCATAACTCCCACAGTCAAAAACTTTATATCCACAGATTCACTGGAGTCAGCCGCATCTTTTGGGATAGGCCACACCCATTTGCGTAGATACAGATTTTTCGCAAAATCTACATAGAAATTCATAAATCCAAAATCATAAGTTGGATCAAGTCCAAATTTTAGACATATGTTGGAGTTACCCTTAATTGCGTTCAATAAAAAAATTGGAGAATTTCGCCATAAGGGGGCGCCATAAAAGAATTTTCTTAAAACTCTAGGGAAACCATCAAGGGGCATACCCGAGTCTATATAAAAAATATGGCCAAGAAATAGTAATGTGTAAGGGAGTTTTTAATAGAATTTGATTTTGTTTTTCCATCAAAGAGTTTGGGCGCAATTGCTAATCTCAGCTAGCATGTCCATTGACATTACATTGTGTAATTAGCTCCGGCCGCCATTTTGTCAAGGCTGACAATCTGCTTTTGCTCATAACTCATAACCAAACATCGCACATTAAAAAACTTGACATCCACTTGTTCTGTGAATTGAGCTGCATCGTTCCACCGTGGCAGTTATGCGAAATTCACCCATAAGGGGGCGCCAAAAGCACACTAAATGTATATCAGCTTGTAAACAGCAATACCTATACAACTCCCAAAGGAATTTTCTTAAAGGCTCTGGCAACCCACAGACATAAATATATGACATTAATGTTGGGTTTCTCTATAAGATATTTACAGTCATCCAATTAAAAAATAATTTTCATAAATATTATAAAATTTAGTCTAAAAAACTGCTTTTTTGCTGTCTAGAACATTTTGCAGGGCGGTGTGGGCGTGGCCAATAACGTTCTGTAAGGGAACGCTCTCTCACTCACGGTGTTGAGCAGGTTTAGCCCAGTTCAGACCAAAGATTCACCACACAACGAGATGCAAACTAGAAAATGCTGCACATGCTCACAACGAGCCTGACTGGCAGTTCACACTCCTGCACGGGCTGCGACGGTAGCTGGTTTCCCTAGCAATGGTGAATGCTTTGGCACAGCTGAGAGCCGCAGTTCAGAATCACTTGCGGAAAGTAACTTATTATTATTAGACCTATATAGGTTTGCAATTAGTTATAGGCTATTTTTTCCCACCACAACCGCAACCTATTTAATTGAAACAGGTGCCAGTGTCAAAATGAAAATATATAAAAATATCTCTCTCATATTTATTGTTATCTCTTATTAGTTTATTTACCATTGAACTTGCATAAACATCTGCTATCTATTTTAGGCATATGCATTTTTAAATGTTTTTGAGGATAGGAGTGGGAATAGAGAGAGAGAGAGAGAGAGAGAGAGAGAGAGAGAGAGAGAGGGAGAGAAAACAGAGTCTGATTAACGTGAGTTGATGCGATGTGCGGTTTCAATTAAGAGCACAAGGAGTAAACTCGTAAAATATAAAAAAGACAATCAAATGAGTTCAAACCAGCCGGCCAGTTGGATCCTAAGCATGCAGGCTAACGTTGTCCAGGCGGATCAACAGTGTGGAGACCCGCTGTTGAAGTAGCCTACGCTACAGGCAGCCGCAGAAACATATTCTCAGAAGGGAGTGCTGACAAAAAAAAGCTCTTCCTGCACTTAAATAATAACTCGCTACATTGATAAAAAAAAAAAATGCATCACCAATACAATATTGTTACATGCAGCAGTGACACATGCCGGAGCGAGGCGGTTGTTTCACTTTGCAGTTAGTCACGCAGTCAGTTTGGAGACATGTCTCTGTGTATCAGGGCTCGGGGCATCCAATCGGCTCGTGAAAGCCTGTCCCCTCTATAACATTAACGTTCAGGAATCCCCGGTGATCATTTAGTCTTAAACCACATAGTTTTTCTGCACGGCGGCTCGGCGAGGTCTCACTGTGTGAACGTTGCCATCACAGTGTTTCACCGGGGTGCGCGCTGCTTCGCTCAGACGGGGCTTTGAGTGTAGGCTCAGGCGCAAACAGACAGTCTGTGACTCTTGCGCGGCTCCAGAGATATTGTATAGATTTGTTTTTAAGAACGTGTGACGTCCCAAGCCTGTGATGTAAGCCAAAGTTCGAATCAGACATTTTCAAATGGCCGTCTCAATGCATTTTAGAATGGAGATCCATCGCGTGACGTCCCAAGCCTTTGCTCGCTCTAAGCCAAGGCAACATTCGAATCAGGATTTTTCAAATGGTCGACCAACTGACATGACAGTATGTTTGCGGGGGGCTAACAGATATTCCTAAAACCTTTCATATACATATTAGCACTGATTTTACCCCCAAAATAACATAGTTACAAGGATTTAGTGGATTTGGGTTGCCAGGGCCTTTAAAACTCCAGGGAAACCATCAAGGGGCATACCCGAGTCTATATAAAAAATATGGCCAAGAAATAGTAATGTGGGCGGGACTTATTCAGAATTGCTCATTACTCCCCAACCGAACATCCCACAGTCAAAAACTTTATATCCACAGATTCACTGGAGTCAGCTGCATCTTTTGGCATAGGCCACGCCCATTGGCTGATTTGTTGATTAGCTAACTTGTACTTCCTTGTACGTAAATATTCATAAATCCAAAACTACACATCGTATCAAGTCCAAATTGTAGACATATGTTGATGCTACCCTTTGTGAAGTTCAAAAAAAGAATCGGAAAAGTTTGCCACAAGGGGGCGCCAAAAACACAAAAAGTATACATCTCCTCATCCACTATAGCCTATTTCTATGCCATTTCTTTCCTTTTGGTCTATAACTCCCAAACCGAACATCCCACATTCAAAAACTTTACATCCCCGGATTCGGTGATGTGAGCGGCCGGCAGCACGGTCTGCGACGCCCGGGTCCCGAGTTGCGTCGGAAGGCTTGGCCCCCGAATAACTGCTTGCAGTTCTAGTTTTATTTTTAAAAACCTTATTTGTTGTTTCACTTTAAAGGATGTTATTTAAAATATCTTTATTTGAACATTGCTGTTTTATATTTTGTTCGTGTCTATTTTGTACCGTTTGTGTTACTCTGTATATTTCAAAAATAAATCCGGAGTAATTCAGTAGGCCTGCTTGTACTCTTGAGTCTTTTCACTGCATACTTTTTTACTCTTACTTGAGTAATTATTTGTATGAGTACTTTTACTTCTACTTGAGTAGTAATTATAATCTTAAAGTAACTTACTTTTACTTGAGTACATTTTTTGGCTACTCTGCCCACCTCTGCTAATAATAACCATTAATGAAATAAAGGCTATCACAACACAGTAGGCCTATTATCCACAATAATCGCACAGCACCCCTTCCAAAAAGGAACTTTAAAAAGTTGAATTTGCACTTTGATGTGCATACACATGTTAAGAGTATGGTCATTTTTTTGTATTTAGTGTGTCTGCATAGTATTGCAAGAAAACAGTAAGTTTTCTATAATTCTATTTTTTACTGTCTGCATGTTTGCACAAAATGTGTACCTGCACAGAGCAAACACAATTGCACAACTGTAAGGTCAGTGTCAGTTGTATTTTTGTATTCAAATAAACAGTTGTCTATTTCTTTAGTGCGCATTGGCGTCTTTAAGCAAAATACCCCCCAAATTTTCGCTGCGCCGCATTGTGCCGCGCCACCTGTTCCCCTGGGCAGCGACCACCTTGATTAAGTCATTTCCTGGGGGACACACTGAACTCCATGTCACAGTGGCAGAGCAGCTGGTTTAAACGGTCAAAAATGTTAACGGGCAAAATAAACTTGATGCTGTGTGCGGCGCTTCGACATGTTGCTGTGACGCAGAGTTGGCTTGTTTTAAATTACTACATGGGTTAGCTCTTGTGAGCTAGCTGGCTAATACTGACATCTCTAGCATCTTTTCAAGGCTAAATCCTAATAGGTCCGTGCTTAACCCCCGTGCTGTTATGGTGGAGATAGCCAGCAAGGCTGGTTTTATGTTAACTTAAAAGCATGTCAAATTTGAAAATATTATTTGTGTTGAGGTTGGAGTGAAATTATTAACCCTTATGCCTTGTTAAAAAAAAGTTACACTGTGTATGTTAGTGGAAATTTGTTTATGTTGACCTTTAAACTGCAATAACATTATGAGAGATCAATAATTTTTCCCATTTTTTTTCAATTTCTTCATGAAGGGGTTATGTTATGGTTTAATAAATGACTATTAAAAATTAACCCTTTAGATGCTTTTTTGAAAAATACACTAAAATTCAATATTCCAATTATTTTTTTAACTTATTTTTAGTATTAGTATCACCGGCTTACCCATCTGAATTGTAGGTGAGAAAATTGATTTTGGGGCATTATTGCTTTTTGCATAATGTCAGTTTGAAAAAAAAGTTACACTGTGTAGTGGAAATTTGTGTATGTTGACCTTTAAACTGCAATAACATTATGAAAGATCAATATTTTCTCCCGATTTTACTTTTCATTTTCTTCATGAAGGGGTTGTTGTTCAATCAATGTTATGGTTTAATAAATGGTGATTAGAAATGAACCCTTAAGATGCCAGTTTTGATCATATACCACCAACCGCTTTTTTGAATAATACACTAAAATTCAATATTCCAATTTTTTTTTTGACTTTGGTTATTATTAGTATCACCAGCTTACCCATCTGAATGATGGGTGAGAAAATCGATTTTGGTGCATTATTACTTTTTGTTTAATGATTGAATAAAAAAAAGTTAGATTTCTACCATTGACTTACATTATAACGATACTTTTTTGGCAACCTGCCTTTAAATTAAAGTGAAACATTTTTTTTGCGTCTGATTTCCTATTTTACTGCAGAAAACACAATGCAATTTGGTAAAATGAAAGAGAATAGTAAAATTTACCCATCTTATCACCTCTTTTATCATCGTCTTTATTTCAAAATATGAGATTTTATGATGAAAACCACTCACTAAAACTACAAAATACCAGCTTTTTTTTTATTTTTTGTATATGTGTGTGAGTGTGTATGTGTGTGTGTGTGTGTGTGTAAGTTCATATGTTTGTGAAAGTGTGCTTGTGTGTGTGTATGAGAGGAGAGAAATTACAAGGGGTACAGATTTGCAGCCCTAATAGCCTATGACACATGCAAACACACACCCCCCCCCCCCCCCACACACACACACACACACACTCATACACACACAATCTTATTTGATGAAGACATGGACATGCAGACAGCAGTCCATACTATCCATATCAGAACACCTTTGACATTTTTCTTTAGTTTTGTTGTCGCATTGGCCAGTAATCTGGAAGAAAATGAAAATGAAAAATTCCAATATTTTTCTCGTTTGTGTCATGAGGCATGTTTGCTCCTCAGTTGGAGACCATATGAAATGCATAAATCCACTAGATATGAGTTACAACTTAGAATGTGATACCTCTCCTTCAAAATGAGTGCAAAACATGATATAAATCCTGATTATATCTTGCCATGGCCAAAGAATCAAAAATACTTTTATGGCTTTCTATGAGTTTACGAAATAGCCTATTTTCACACAAGGATTTCAGTGTCTGTGATTTGAGTACACACAGACAAACTCCTGGAACATATTTTTTCACTTCAACCATTCTGACTAAAAGAGGTATTCACTAACTACACATCAAAACATTCATTTTAGTGGATATTTTTTTTAACTGGTTTGTAGTTACTTACTTGCTTCCGGCCAAATTTCATTTTCCCTTCAGTAGTCAGTCTGGGGACGGGGCGTATTAGTGGGATTCTGCTCAGGCAGATTTCTGCCTGTCCAATCAGCGGACAAAACGAGTGGCTGAGAACGATGACGTCGAAGTCGCGCTCCAGTGTCAGTTGAATACTGCGTTCCTTTATACTCAGAAGAAGGAGATTTCCGACTTGGTAATTCTGAGTTCCGACCTGTCTGTGTTCCAGTGCATCTGCTCGCGAAAGTATGGACGCCGACAACCTTTCTCGTCCAAATAACTAAACGTTAGGCTCTAACAAGTTACCGTTGCCAGGTACCATAAACTACAATATGTAGTGAAGTCGGAAATTTCCGAGTTCCCTGTACAACTTGAACGCACCGTCAGAAGCCGGCTCATGACACCCGTGACGACCAAACGTTATGCGATTGGTTGGCTAATCCAGAGTGGCACTGGGCAGATCCAATAGTTTTAAACTTCAACAGACACCCGCCTCCAAGTGAGTGAACGTTTGCCAATTACAGCAGTTCCAGACTTTCTGTACAAATGAAATGAAGTACGATGGTCTGGTTGGACCAGGCTAGCCATGAATTACACAAGGATGCCAATTTGTTGTAAAGGGTCCCCATAGAGGTCAGTGGGGCGGGGGGCTAAAATGGGGCAAAAATGTTATTGCGCTTATTTTTACATAACTTCATCAAGTTTGCTACAGAGAAATGGGAAATTAGATTCAAAATAATTGTTCACTTTTATTTAAAGGTGGGGGTCAAAAAATTGTTATAATGGAAGTCAATGGTACAAATTGTGTACTTAATATACAAAGTGTAACAAAAACATCTCACACAGTCAAAATAAAGTGGAAATGGATGAAACTCAGAATATCCAAAATTCATTGTAAAAAATTTGCATTCTAGTTTATTTTGACAGCTTATTTAAATGAAGATGAGTAAATATTGCAGGAAGATTCAAGTCTTTCATTATTTTGATATACTATAAATTGAGACATTTTGGCTACACATTTGGTTGATGCTGTAATTTTTTTTTCTTCCAATGACTGACTAAAGCCAGATTGGTATTGTATTTTGCACCAGTTTCTCTTTTGTATGGAAATGTTAGTTCAAAGTAAAAGATGAAAATAATCTAACTGTGATTAAAGTACAGTAGGTTATTTCTGATAATCCATTGAATTTAAAGGAAAAATACTATACAGTGAGATACCTATACCGTTATATAAAATGAATGACATATACCGTGAAATAAGATTTGGTCCATACCGCCCAGCCCTAGCCACAGTGCCTGGAAAATGCCAGGTAAAACTGCCAAAATAGAAAGCTAATGGAAAGCAATGAATAGCACATAACAACCACATGCAAAGTCTTCAGAGGAGCCTGAACACATACAGCGGGCAGTAACTCCTCATGATGTGATAGAACTCAGACAGGATCAATATTAACACTGTAGAGCCTGATGCATCTGGCCGGGCTGTGAGCTGGGTTAAGCAGGAGGCCCGGTGTAAAACAAGCTGCTTTTATTTCAAGCAAAAAGAACAGAAATGTTTGACCTTTTGTGCATCCACTTCATTAAGACACAGTTCATTTCAAAGGCCAGCAGCATGGCAATCGGAGTGGAGAAAACACAGCTCTGATAAACCCCACCCAAACACAATGGGGCTGGTCAGTGAATGCAAACCAATCTGCTTGGATTTCAAGGTGATGTAATGCAGGGAAGAGAAGCGGCCATATGTTCTCCTATTTCAGCAACAGTGAATCAACAGACAGGAATGAGGCAGTCTGCCAAAGGACCTGCCTGTCCAAGAATCCATATCTCTTACACACACACACACACACACAAATATACACACACACACACACACACACACCGGCAGAAGCTACTGTTACCGTAGGCAGCTGTAATATTTTGACTTACAATCACGATGCAATTCAATAATTGGGACGTGGCTGGCGGTGATACTGAGGTGTCTACCTGTACGAGCTGAGTCAGCAGTAGCTCTGTGTGAAGCTACCGGCCCTGCAGTATCTATCCCAGGAGCACCGTGTGGCCAGAAAATCCAGAAAAATAGCAACTGCTATTGAATAATGCAGAAGGCCTGCGGTCACGCTCAGAGAGAGAGAAAAGACAGTCGACCTTGATAGACCATGACAATGTCAACAGGGGTAAGCAGAAGAGAGGAGGGGACATGCTACGTGGTGTGGAAGTCAGTGGGATGCACTCGGGTCAGCTTCCATTGCACTCTAAAACACTTTCTCCTTAGAGAGTCCATGTATGCAACACTGTATGTGTCCACACAGTACTCTGGAGCAGCAAGTCAATATCATGAACAATGAAATCAACGGGGCAAAACAATGAAAAAAAACCAACAGCATATCAACAAACAATAACATTGTGTCAATTCAATACAATATCAATCACACAGCACAGACATATGCACTCAACAACCTCATGCACTTTGGATATGCATATCAAAGTTTTGGAAAAAGCTTATCACTGTCACTACTTCTTAGACATAAAATTCCATTATCGCCTTCTGGATTTTCCCAAACAACAAATATCAGTGGAACAGCAATCAGCTGTACAAAAAGCCTCAACTTGATCAGTTCAACAAAACATACTCAATATTAACCATTATGTTTGCCGGTGAGCTAATGGTGTAAAACCTTGATGATATGAGCATTTACAGTATCTCACAAAAGTGAGTACACCCCTCACATTTCTTCAAATATTTCATTATATCTTTCCATGGGACAACACTGAATAAATGACATTTTGATACAATGTAAAGTAGTCAGTGTACAGCTTGTATAACAGTGTAAATTTACTTTCCCCTCAAAATAACTCGACACACAGCCATTAATGTCTAAACTGCTGGCAACAAAAGTGAGTGTCCCATGGAAAGATATAATGAAATATTTGAAGAAATGTTAGGGGTGTACTCACCTTTGTGAGATACTGTAACTGGAAAATCCTCTGAACCATCAACTTCCAAACCAAAGATGAATTTAGAATGAATACTTGTATAGCCTGACCTGTTCAGTAGAACTTGCACCCCCGACAAACTAAACAAACCTAAACCCAAATAGAAAATAAGATATGCTTACTTTTTGTATTTTAGTTGTCTTAATTTGTTAGTATCTTTTCTATACACTTGTTGGAGTATACACTGTTTTCCCCAACACCAGTTGGTCACTAAACCTTTAAAATGTCAAAGGTGTCACTCTACATGAAAAAACCCAGTGAGAATGATCACCAGGCTCAGTTATCGCTGCACCATCTATACCTTTGGGATTGGACGTGACCTTGGGCTAATAGTCAGCTCTATTTTGGACAATTGACATTTTTCACTGCGGACATTTTAACTGCCGGTTGTAGGAAAAGCATGGTTGTGACCAGACAACCCAGACATTCCAGTGAGCCAATCTGACCACAGCAAAAATGCAATCTAACCATTGTGTATGTTAAATGTTTCAGGGGGGCAGAGGCAGCGTTTGACATGAATGTGGGTGCATTTTGTGTGCGTGTGTGTGTGCGCGCGCAAGTGTACACTATTTGTGAATGAGAAGTAACACTGACAGACCTTCTGCCCGACAGGCTGCTCTCACCACAGGGTTCACACAAACCAGAGGTCTTTCCACCTCGCAGAGCAACCCAAGCTGGGTCCATACGCTCGCCCCCAGGCTCACTGACGGCATCCCACCCCTTCAGCTCGGCCAAGGGCATAACAACTCTCAGCCAGGGCACACATAAACTCTAGTCCCCCCCCCCCACACACACACACACACACACACACACACTCACTCACACACACACACACTCACTCACTCTTATGTGCTTTCATTAACAAGGAGGAGAGTCCATTTCTGCTCCGTTGTTACCGGCGATGAGGAAATCTGTTTGCTTGTGGCAGTTTTGACATTTAAGCATGTTTTTCTGAGGCTGGGGGAATCATCAAGATTGATGAGAGAGGCCACCATAGGGTCCCCTTTCTGCATGACTTGCTGAGCGTTATCATCCTTATCTACACAGAGAAGTATGCGTATGTGCACTTACTGCACATCCTAGCTCACATGCAAGTGCCGGTTACATGACACATCTTAAATCAAGCAGGGAATCTATGATTTATTACCATATTATGATAAATTAGCCGTCTAATTTATCAATAATCAGTTATGAGAATAATTGTTAGTTGCAGACCTGCTCCTACATGGAGCATAAAAAAAGAAAAAGTTATCCAGATAAAGTTGCTGGTTTAACCCTGATAATGTGACACAGGGACATCATTCAGGTTTTTATAAAGCAAAGTTTCTACATTAATGCTGCTAATGTTTAGACCAACTATGGATATTTGAGAACGTATTTTGTAAAAAAAAACATGGACTAAAGTGACTCACACTTATGGCATGTATTCTTCTGTCATCCATACATTCATCTTTGTCCTGGGTAAACAAATGTCCACTCCCTCAGCTGGAGGACTGTTCACTGTATGTTTCAATAAGGTTCAGATTGAACGTCTGCGTGACCTTTTTCTGCCTTGGCCAAGTGCCTGAAAAAGTGACCTCATTGAGGCCCTCACATCTCACCTGCTACCAAGGACACTGTAATGACGTTTGAGGGATGGGGCGACCGCTTGTGACTCCATGAGAACCAGCTGAGTGAATATCAATGCTGTCCTCTCTAGATCTGCTGCCCTTGGCTGAACAGAGGGACCTTTGACAGGGCCGTAGCAAGAAAGAAAACACCAAGACTATATGCCATTCCATAATGCATATGCACGCCAAGGGCCTTCAGGACAAACTCTGAGACTCTGCACACCATGTAAATGTTTTCCATACCACCACTGCATGTGTTATTAGCCAGGCCGGGGTTAACTCTGAGACCGGATTACCTTTGAGCCATGCTGCTCATGTCAAGTGTCAAGGAAACCACATGCACCATTTAGGACTAAGGTGGCAAACACAGTGAAAGCCAGTTGGGCTTTGGGCCTATCAGCGCCACAGTGCGGCCATTGCTGCCCCAACCCTCTGGAACTCCCTCCCCATAAACATCCGAAATGCAGACTCAATCAACTCATTTAAAAGCCAACTCAAAACTCACCTTTTCAAGAAAGCATATGACCCCTGACCCACCCCCATCACACCTGACCATTCCAAACCTCTTTTTGAATCTGTATCTTGTTTTTGTTTTGTTTTGTTTTTCTTATGTAGGCCTATTGTATATTCTATGTGATGTAAAGCGTCTTTGAGTGACCTCCAAAAAAGCGCTATATAAATCTTATCAATTATTATTATTATTATTATTATTATTATTATTATTATTATTATTATTATTATTATTATTATTATTATTATTATTATTATGTTACATCCGAAACATCAGTATCAATAGTTGCAACACTGACTAAAGGGATCCATAAAAGCTTAACAGGTACCAAAGCCTTGATAGTGTCAAACGTTAATATCTTTCACTCCCCATTTAAAAGAAGCGACAGTCTGTTTACTGCACAGTAGGCCTATTATAGCTTGCCTACATAATAGGCTACAGCGAATATAAAACACTGTCAGCAGTGCTGTGCAGTGGCAGCTTGATAATTTTGTTGCTGCTGATATGCGTGACTTAATTCTTAAAATAGACTTGCTTCTCATACGGAAGCAATGATGCTCTTGACAAAAAACGTTTGCACCGTTTTTTTCTGAATTGCCGAAGTGATTAGATCAGAGTTATGAGACTATCCCCGTTCATTCTTCTCCATAAGCTCATAAGTTAATATTTCTTACTCTAGTGGGAGGAGCGGAGAAGTTTTTTTTTTTCTTTTTTGAGAAGTGGAGAAGTGGGAGGATCAAGCATTTGTTTCTTCTGTTTCCATGGTGAATCATGTTTTCAGCGATCCATTGACGATGGCTTTTATGCACACGCTCCACCCAGAGTGAACACGCTCAGAGTTGATTAACCCAACGCTGATCCACTGTTCTGCAACCGAAAACCTAGAGTTTCTCGTCAACCCTGCGTTGACCAACTCAGAGCGCAGGATTAAACCCAGAGTATGTAAAACCAGCTACCTGAAATAGGCCCCAGGCTATATTGATATGGTATTGCCAGAATGTTTTGGACCAAACTGACAACAGATTGATTTTGCATCACCTTGTGAAATCCTTCAGACATTTCTTTAGGAAAAGGATTTTCTTCTACATCAGAGCCCTCTGATTTTTCATAATCTATCTCTGCTGATTCCTGTAAGAAAAATAGTTATTGGCCCAAAAGTAACTAGTAGTAGCTAGATGACATTATCAACTAATTTGCATTATATGCAGTTCTAAAAGAGGCAAAATTAATAGAAAATGCTGACCAGGTAGTTTATAAATTAACTAGGCCTATTTACATATTTACAAACTCACTTTTGACACTTGTTTGTTGCCATACAACTACAAGGTTAACTTTATTATAGATATGCAGTGGCCTATTGAATGTAGACCCATAAAACAATTTTCGTGTTCACAAACGTCACCTGGCACACGGTGTTGTCTGTCTGGGGACTGCTGCAGGTGGCGGGGACCTCTATAAGACTGCCCATATGACTGAGATCTGTTGTGAGGAGACAGCTCCGTTGCTACTCTGCTCTCGTGCGTGCAGTTAAAAAAAAGTTGCAAGATGTGTCTTTGGTCTTTAACAGCCTTATCGCTATGGCGAGAAGTCCGCAAATATAGTCGCCAGTTGGAAGCATTTTAAAGATGTGACGACAGCGGGACACTGAGATGAGAGTAGGTCACGTGATCCGCGCTGTTGATCGTTTCACTGATCACTCGCGGACTGTCCCTTCTCTCTCTCTGTCTCTCTCTCAAAGCACTAATAATAAAAATGGCGGCAAATTTTCCGGTCGTGCGCGTGCCCCTAGTTTTAAAAAGTACTCTCACTGTCTCCAAAAATGGTCGCAAAATGCGAGCATTTGGTCGCAGTCTGGAGCCCTGAATAATCAACAGACTACGCATCTTACTGTCTTGTGCCACAAGCTCGGTTTTAAGGAGTACACTGGGATTATTAATGTTGTTTTTGATGGTGTGTTTTTTTAGAACGAGTATTCGAATACTCGCTAGGAAAATCCAACAAGTATTCGAATCCTGTAAAATGGTATTCGGGACAGCCCTAATGATAATGCGATATGTAATAGTAGAAAATGTTCTCTTCGCAACATTTGATTGCTTATTAATACAAAACGTGACATTTTTGATGTCTGGGCTGTTGTGGGAAAACACTCTATGAAGTCGTAACTGCTAGTTCATGTTCATGTGAGCAGCAAAAGGTTAACATGGCTGTACAGAGACAATTCATCAACATAGAAACAATTGGTTGAAAAGTTCCAACCATCCATCCAGCCATCCATGCATTCATTTCCTGACAACAGGGCCAGCAGAGCAGCCCATACAGTAAGTCCCTCTGAAGGCCAGCCAACAGATACAATCTCTCCAGCATGTCCTGGTTCTGCCCAGGGCTCTCCTCCATGTTGGACATGCCTGGTACACCCCCAAAGAGAGGCGACTAGGGGGCATCCTTACCAGATGCCTGATCCACCTCAACTGACATCTCTAAATGTCCTCTATCACGAAGAGGTAGCCCCACTTTCCTACGGCGTTGTATCCACAAACTGGTTGAAAACTACTTAAACAATGAGCGATAGACAAAGACGAGATAGATGGACGGTCCCAACAGTATTAGTAAATTATGCTTGCATAGAACCAATATAAAGGGGTACACCAGTGTCACACTTCCATTAAGTTAGGAACTGACTGGCAACGGAAAATGGTTTGAATCAATACAGCAAATGCCCAGATGTCCTGACTTATAGTCCCTAGTGTGGGTCAAGCGCAAAAGCATTGGAGTCTACAATTCCCACAATGCAACTCAATAGCACCATTTGTTGGACTCTCCCTGGCTGGTGAATGCTTTCAAACTTCTGCCCCCAATTTGAAACATAAGCCTGCCATTAACAATGTACTCTCTTGGTGACATCATCAGGGTACATTTTTCCATGCTTGAAAATCTCCCTTCACAGCCACAGAAGATATTAAACAGCTGTCCTCTTAGGCTGAGCAGGACTCATTGTGGAGAGTAAACTGAAAGATGTGTCGAATTAGTGGAGTGCTCCTTTAAATTGTCATGGTGCAACCGAGGACAGATTTATGAAAATGTTTATTAATGCTTTGAAGAGATACATGAGGTTAGTGTTTCCCTGACCAGCACATTACAGGAGTGTGATAGATGCAGGTACACAGCATGGAGCCCAGCCACTGGAACATGCAGCAGTAGATTGTTATGTCCCCTGACCTCCCTGAGGTGAAGGACCACTCCATGGGAGAGTAAAATGGCCTGAGTCCCTAGTCCATCTGTTTGTATTTGGGATTTGTATTGCTATAATTGCTCAGTTCCTTCTTTCAATTACTAACTTTTGTCTATAGTTTGCAAACATTTTTACAAGAAATGTTTCATAATAACTTTTCCTCCTCTTGTAATTATTAAATATACATGTCTTTTGTGTATCATTAAAGTTAACATATAATGCCGATTTGCAGGTTCAAGAAGTAAAGTTATTTATTCTATTGTCATGTTGGATACTACCCCATCACTGCCATGGTGAGGCATTTTGACTTCTTATCAATATGTTCAATAAACATGTAACACTACGCAAAGCCTAAACCCAATCAAGAGCCAGATCAAGCGGCCAATTCATGTGTTGGTCATTGGACAGAAAGATTCACCAACAAAATGTAGACAATAGTCAATTAATAATTTAAATTACAATTTGGGTTTATATTGCTGGTCAAAGAGAAACAAACAACCTTTTCTTTCCTTATTTTTACATTAAATCGACGGATAATTAGAGTAATCCACAATGAAAATAATCATAATTTGCAGTCCTGATTAGGACAGAGGCCCCTCTAACAGATGGCTTCTACTTCATTGGTCAACAATCATCATATTGATCAAACACTGTGTGCTTTGGCAGATAGATAAACTGATGCTCCAAAAAAAAAGTATCCAGTGTGTCTGAGTGCAGTTGTCCTCACATGCCCTCGAATCCAGCGGGAGTGTCTGAGGGCTGCCCATTGATCTCAACACAACACTGCCTCATTATCTTTTTAGGCAAAACCTCATCTACATTTATGATTATTATGAATTATTTTTTTTAATTCAAACCGGGACAGAAATAGTAAAAACCAAGGGGGTTGCCAAAATCCACATGGGACCGTTAAAGCTTTATCCACTTTGCCACACTATCCAAATCAATCCACCAATGGAAGCACGTTTGTGATTATGTAATATTATTGGCGATTTCATCCTGCGGTCACTAAATATAGGCTTATAGCCTAAATAAATAAATACACGCTCCTGTTTCTCAAGCATGATGTCATGTTGGATTCCTTACCAGCAGGTTAATGCACAAATTCCCAGGCAGCAGCAAGCAGAGCTGGAGACAAGGCAACGCCAATATCCGTTCAAAGAAATGTCTCATTTTAGTCTCAATCAGCATCTCAACAAGCTGCATTCATTAAAAAACTTGAGTAGTTGTATTTTTAAAATATTAAACATGTATCATAAATCGGCATTCATAAATTCAGCAAATGTGAAGCCATTGGCACTGGTTTTCACAAATGATGTTCCCCAAAAATAGAAATGGGAGGAGGGGTTTGGAATTCAGAAAATCTGAATTATAAATAAATGGTGTAAAAAGAGTGCTAGTTGGTGTATGATAGCCACCAATGTGTTTAAGAAAATGCCATTAACTTATGTCATGTTTGATAAGGGGCATGCAGACATGTATAGGATTAAATAAAATATATTACAGTGCCAGATATTTTGGATGGAGCTTGGTTTGCAGTAGTAGGGCGAGAAGCAGTGATGCTCAGAGAAATAATGCGCTGCCGCCAGCGACAAAAGCCACAGACGATACGCACCTGTGTCATAGTCTCATTTGGGCTTTTTAACAGCTTGTAGCTGTGTAACATTGGCAAGCTGCACTTCTTTGAAACACAGAAATTCCAGCATTCCTGTGATTTCGAAGCAACAACGAGTGCTCGGCCATATAGAATGACAAAACACTATGGCAGACTACTCCAGTTTTCCTAGGTAGCGCATGCCACAGATCAAGCCATGCAGGGCTGCTACTACGATCAACGTCAGGCTCACAGCAATAACAAAGCCTACACGATCTAAACATTTCAAAATAAAACACCACAAACCCAAGCAAGTCTAATCATGCCAGTGATTCTGCAATAAAAACGGACTGTATTTTTGTATTAATTATTATATGTAGCCTATTTATTTGATCCATCTCACGTAGGCTATTTCCTGTGTCCTAGTGTGCTACACACATTACCCATTTTACCACAAGCGACAAAATCAAGGTGTTTATTTTGAATATGGAATTGCTACACTTCCGTTCTCGTTATATCCAATACTGGCTGACTTGCCGCAGCTCATCACCTCCTCCTTCCTCTTACGGACAATGAATGAAACCAGTTTTGGGAATTGACTGGCCCAAGACCGGTTCAGGTAGACATCCTTAACGTGTAAGCCGGGGGGGGGGGGGGGGGGGGGGCAATTCTCTCGCTGTGACGCTGTCCATCTTAACGGGAGCTATCTTTATCTAACATTTCCGAATAAATAGCTCCAATAAAAACATGCTGCACACGAACTTACAAAATGTAAAATATTACAATTGAACAAAGCTTCAAAATACAGGGCAATATTTCCGCCAACACGCGACTGACACCATGTAGGTCTATGGGCGTTACGTTACCTGCAAGATCCTCAACTTCACTTCGCTGCGGTGCGTCCGAGCTGCATCAAAACGAGACAGGAAGTGTTCACACGTGGCTTTCAAAATAATAGCGGAAAGGTATAAGCCTGTGGGCGTTGAAAAAAAATAGAGCAACGTAAAGTCCGGCTTACACTCTTGAAACATGTTGTCGTAAATTGAAATGTAGCTGTACAATGTTGTAAATTCAACCATATTCATTTGTTTTCGGTCAGATGACCAAGCTTACATTTTAGACCGGAAACATCTTGTTTAACTCCGGCTACTTTACTTGGCATCTCAACAAGCCTACCAGATAATAAGTGTAGGCCTATGCTAATTTATCTTAACAACTCCAGCTGTTGATAACTGCTTCCTAAATCGCAAACACAGATCTTTTGCTGTAGCTTTTGCATTTTTCTAGCTTTTTGTTGTTATATTACAGGGAAGTGTTGTTACCTCCTTATTCTGTGAATGGGGTCCAGTCCAGTTGCTCCTGCTTGTAGCGGGACAGAGTGAATCCTCCCGAAAGTTGATGCTGCAATTCGTCATCGCGCTAGCACCATCCTTGCCAATGTATGGTAAACCGAAATCAAAGCATTTCCTGACTCAATAAAGTGTCCTACAACTACGAAAGCAGTCTACGTTGGCGAACTCTCCAACTGTGAAAATAAAAGGACTCGTTGTCTCTCCAAGAACGTTTTATAGAACAAGTAGGCCTAGTCTCCGTGGAGCGACGTTCATACACAACGACAAAATAGCAACTGAAGTCTGGTGTAGTCCTATCTCATGACTTAAATAAGTCCTTATTAACGTCATATAGCATTTAAATCTTATTTACAATTCCACAAATCGTGAATTAATAAAGCAACCATGTCGTCCATTTGTCACATTGTGGCGCACTTGTTCTGAAGAGAAACGGTCCCAAAGTCCGGTTGGTGTCTTAACAGTGCCAACCATAGATTTAAAGTGTGATATTTAAAATATCTATGGCCAACCTCCCGCCACAGCTGGAGCGCGAGCCAAACACGCACACTACCACAAGACCCCGCCTCCTTACAGTAACATTATAAAAAAGAATAAAGGATATCACTTCAAGTCCTACGCTAATTAGAGACTATAACAGGTAGCCTATAGAAAAGTAAAAACAATTCTCGGTTCATAAATTTGAATTTGATATCCTTTATTGATAAATTGTAATGCTTTTTATTTTGTTATTTTTCTTCCCAAATCATTTTGACTTTGTCTACAACAAATGAAACATAATATTGTTGCACAACTAAAAGTGTTTTTTTTCAAATAAGTATCAGCCTACCATGATCTACTTCTTAATGAGCCCTCATTAGAATCGCCAAGAGTTACAATCATCAATTATTCAGCAAATAAGAGTTTATTTGGGTAATTTCAATATTGAAATTTGAATTACTGTCACTACCACATTAAATTCCAGGAGTGTGTGATGTATCTTTCTTGAATTAATGTTGTCCTTGTGCTTTCAAACCTGTAATAAGGAGTGTAAGATGAACATCATATGGCGGTCTAATGAGGGGGGGGGGGGGAGAGACTACATTTAGCTTGTTGTGCTAGCTGGTTGCCAGGTGCTTCCATGCCTCTAAGGGGAATGGGTGCGATTGGTGTTAATGATGGTTAGGAATAGGATGATGATATTTTAAAAAACTTGCAAAACACTAGCAGTTTTAATACCTTCTTTTAACATTTAAGCACTTAACACCAAATTTGTTTGGTTCCCCTAAATTCTGGTTTGTTTATTGTAGGCCTACTCTTTTACTGTTATAATTCTTCTTGATTTATTGTGATAGAACTTTTTCATTTAACATCAACCTGCCAGAGGGACTAAATATGTAAATACGATACCAGGTATAATCTTGCATTTTTAGATACATTTTCATCAATATGCACTTTCTGTCCCTATTTTAAATAAAAAACATTTCAAATAGTGAAGTCCCCCCGGTCAGGGCCCAGAAATACCAAACCACAACAGGCAGAGGAGTGTGGTGAGCCCCCTATGGGAGAATGATCCTATGACTATGGCTTATGCAACTTATCACAGTGCCATTCAGCATTGTGTAACAGCATTAGGTCACAGCTGGGCCGGGGAACTATCCTTCACAATGTGGGTCAGATCACAAATGTAGGCTGATTGGAGACATGGTCTCTAGCAGGGGTCTCATCTTCCTTGAGTCTTCTAGCATTTAGCTGCAGCATGATCAGTTTAAAGTGCTTGAGTGAGCTGAATTTTCAGAGATAAACTGGACCAAGGACAGATTACTGACATAACCATAATTTTTATGTCATAGGCCTACTTGTGATAATTGTGAATTAAAGAGGAGATGTACACAAAGCTTTGTTGCTTCATTCATCTTCTACCTCAACATCTAGCTACTTTTTACCACCGTCCTGGCCACAATCTGTAACAAACTGACTTATTTTACTGTCTACTAGCACCATAGCCGGTGGAAACTGTGTCTATAAAAATTGGCACTCTTGAAAATATGCACCCAGCCCGCAATTTTTTTTTGATACCAGCCTTGGCCACTGAGCACTGCTGGATTGAGGAAGAAGGCACTGCTCCTGTGGGCCTGGTTTTCTCCAGAAGATTTTTACCTGTCCAATCAGCGAACAGAGGGAGTGGCTGAGAACAATGACGTGTGCCAGTTTCAGTTGTAGTCATAAGCCGGCGCATGACATATGTCATGACCAAACGTAATGCGATTGGTTGGCAGATCCAGAGTGGCACTGGGCAGATTCAATAGTTTTGCACTTCAAAAGACACCCGCCCTCAAGTGAGTTTACGTTTGTCAATTGAGAGATTCCAGACCTTCTGTACAAATGAAATTAAGTAAGATGGTCTGGTAGGACGAGACTAGGTCTGGCCACAATAAATAGACCTTCCCAACTCAAGGGGCGTCACCTACTCGTGCATTTCAAATACCACAGCATGAAATTGGATAGCACTAAAACCAATCAGAGCAATGAACAAGGTGACATATTAAGCCGTGTTTGTTTAGCGAACAGCGGGATTAACTGTTTAATTAAATGTATACGTGGTCGGTCGGCAAAACAGAATATTCCTCTTACTTGCTAATGAAAGATTTGAGTGCCATCTTCCAAATCGTAAAGGGTTGAGGCCAAAGCTGTCTGAAACGCCCATCTCTGTTGTTTACTATCACGGCTTTGACGGCACATGTACAGCACTGTCATCCAGTGAAACTGGTGAAACATAGTTAAGGCCGGTGCTGCTGTCGTCATCCAGTTATGTCCGCCCCAGAGCACCATACAGTGGCTTGCAAAAGTATTCATACCCCTTGAAATGTTCCACATGTTGTCACATTACATACGTACATTTATTTTATTGGGATTTTATGTGATACACCGACACAAAGTGGCGCAACATTGAGAAGTGGAATGAAAATTAAACATAGTTTTAATTTTTTTTTATAAATAAAAAACTGAAAAGTGTGGTGTGCAAAAAGTATTCAGCCCCGGAGTCAATGCTTTGTAGAACCACCTATCGCTGCAATTACAGCTGCAAATCTATTGG